>QEPC01012435.1:4630645-4645764 GCA_003113815.1 Sphenodon punctatus
TAAGGAGATAAGCCACCGCATTCTACACCAGCTGCAGCCTCTGAACCAGCATCAAGGGAAGCCCCACGTAGAGCACGTTACAGTAGTTGAGCCTTGAGGTGATGAAGGCATGGATGAGGGTGGCCAGGTCGGGCCTGGAAATGTAAGGATGCAGCCTCTGCACTAGATACAGCTGGCGGAAGGCAGTCTTAGCCACTGCTTCCACCTGCCAATCCAGATGGACACACGAGTTCAACAACACTCCCAGACTCCAAACCTGCTGGGCTACAGGAGGGTGGACCCCTTCTACGAGGGGAGCTGACACCTCCTTTACCCTGCCCACCACCATCACCCCAATCTTATCAGGATTGAGCTTCAGTCTGCTTTGCCATAACCAATCCGCCACTGCCTCCAAACATTGGGACAGTACTGAAACAGCAGGACCTGGGTCGGTAGAAAAAGAGAGGTAAAGCTGGGTGTCATCAGCATGTTGGTGACATCGCACACCAAACCCTCTCATGATCTCCCCCAAGGGCTGCATGTAAACATTAAACAATAATGGAGACAAAATGGAACCTTGCAGAACGCCACATTCCAGGGCCTGGGGGCTAGATGATTCAAACCCCAGGACAACCCGGTGGCTCTTCCCCGAGAGGAATGAGCAGAACCATCCAAGGACAGTCCCGTCCAGACCTGTCAGGGCTCGCAATCATCTCAACAGCAGCCCATGGTCCACTATATCAAAAGCAGCCAAGAGATCTAGCAGGATCAAGAATGTCAAGCATCCTGCATCCATCTCCCAGCGGAGATCGTCCACCAAGGCCACCAGCGCCATTCCCATACCATAGCCGGGGCAGAACCCTGATTGAAATGGATCAAGGAAACCTATGCTGTCTATGATGCACCTGGAGCTGAAGGTTAGAGACAGGTCGATAGCTGGTGAGTGCGTCGACATCCAAGGATGCCTTCTTCAGCAGGGGCGCACCACAGCCTCCTTGAGATTGGGGGGCAATCTCCCCTGCATTGATTATCCTTGCCAGCACTGTCCCCAATGTCTCCCTGGAGGCATTCACTAACTAGAACAGGCACGGATCTAATTCACAACTGGTGGCTCTAACTGACTCCAGGACATCCACAGCATCAGCTGGCATCACTTCCGAAAACTCATCCCACAAGGATGGACCAGATGGGGCCTCCATCCCCTCGCGCTACACCTCTACTGCCCCTATTCCAACGTCGAAGTTGCTCTGGATCTGAGTGATCTTGTCTGCAAAGTAGATGGCAAACTGTTCACAGCGGTCCTGGGACAAGTCCCCATCCAGAAGGAGGGAGGCTGGACTGACCAGTCCCTGCACGATCCGGAAAAAGCTCCACTGGACGTGACTTTGGCTGGTGTCACTTCCTAAAACTCCCCCCACAAAGCTGGACCAGATGGGATTTCCATCACCTTGCGCTCTTCCTCTACTGCCCCTAATCCAACATCCAAGTTGCTCTGGATCCGAGTGATCTTGTCTGCAAAGTAGATGGCAAACTGTTCACAGCGGTCCTGGGACAAGTCCCCATCCAGAAGGAGGGAGGCTGGACTGACCAGTCCCTGCACGATCCGGAAAAAGCTCCACTGGACGTGACTTTGCAGACGCTATTACAGCTACTCTCCTGACTTAAGGCAGAAAGGGGTGTAATCAAAAATGTCTAGGGATGTGCATTTGTTTTAGTTATTATTAATAACTAATATGAAAAAGTCATTTCAGTATTAGTTATTACTATAACTAAAATAAATGGGTTAATAACTTTAAAAATGAATACATTTTAATATTAGTTTTTAGCTCCATTCTGACTGCTGCATGCAGGGCTGTAGCACATGCCATGGCTCCAGCCGGTTTGTGACTTGCTGTAAACAAGAGTTCAGAAGGAGGTCAGAAGGGATGAGGAACCATGAGTACCCTCTGTCCAATTGCATACACTCTAACACAGGAAATTCCCTTTGATAGGTCATTCTTTGGACATGCTGTGTATGTAAGCATTCTGTACCAATCAGGGAGGGACTCAGGATGGCTTTAGGGAGAGGGCATGGTGAGTGTTCTTAACCTTCTGTCAAGCTGAGGAACTTTGTCATTGTTAGTTCAGTCTCAAACAGAACACTTGCTGGGTTTTTTTCTCTCAGCCTCACTTAGACAAATTGACAGTTACAAAAACAGGTCTCTCTGTCTCATCTCTTCCTTTCCATTATTGCCATTATTCCCGCTGTTCATTGTCTTTGTCTGTAATCCTTGTCTGTCTCTCTGTCTAATATTGTCATTGTTCTGTACTGTTTTTTGTAACGTGTTAGCACTGTCTTTTGCACTGAGTCCACATTCATATCTGTGGCAGCAGTGGCAGCAGAGAGACCCATGAGGGAAGACGCGGTAGCGGGGAGGAGCTGGATGACAGAAAAAGAGCCGGTGTGAACGGGGATCTGCCGTGGCGTCTGTTGCACATGTCAGGGCAGGATTTTGCACCCTGACACGTCTTTCCCCTGCCGCCACCACCGCCGCAGATGTGAATGCATTCTAACTAATATTTGCTTATAAAATCGAAATGCTTTATCCAATCTTTCTGACATTTGGTCGGGATGATTCCCTGGATCCTTTCAAATTTCACAAAAAGTGGATGACAAATGAAGACATTACATCTGGAAATCTATTTCCCATTTAAACCAATCGGATGGGAATAACTAAAATAATAACTAATACCCATGGGATTTTAATAACTAATACTAAAATAAAAACGAATACTATTTTTTTCTGCACACCTCTAAAATTTCTTAAAAGAGAGAGACAGAAGCCTCTGAAAACCCCACTCAATCTCCCAGTCTAACAAAACTACATCGTGCTTTTCCCCTCAGCCACAACATTATATGACCGGCTGATTAGGAGAAGGGGCTAGTCATGGAACCAGAAGAACCCTGTGCAGAATCAACATGGAAACACTGGATTTTTCCTGCTCTTTTGGGTTTCAGCCTCACTGAAATGGCTGCTGAAGCTCGGCCGACCAATGCAACAGCAGGGGATAAGAAGAGCCGCAACTGTCACAGGGATAAGGGCCAGAGCCCAGGGAGGGCTGAGGGAAGGGCTAGATCAGGGCTAGGGCAGGAAAAGGGAAGGGGAGACCTCTCTCCAATCATCTGATCTCAGGGAGAGTAAAGTTCTGCATCATTCTCCAATCTCAGGGAGAGTAAAGGTCATCATGGACAGATATTTGTCCAACTAGTTACAGAAAGCATCTCTATCCATCCCAGACCATGATCCATAGCAACTTTTTGACCCTTTGCCACCAGCCTGGGGCATGTCCAGTCACTGGCCAGCTCCAACTTAGAAGGCCCCCCATCTCCCACCCTGATCCTGTCCTGCTAAAGTCAGGGGAAATGCACTTACTTCCCAGTACAGAAAAAACTCCATGCTACAACACTGTTAGACACTAGAGCTGAAAACATTTATCTGTTGCTCTCTCATACCTGGCCTGAACTGCAGTATCCAACCTGCTCCAGCAAGAAAAAGATACTGACTGGTATCCATGTATTGTTATTGCATTAACCAGCAACGTTTTATTGATGTTCCTAATTATTGCATAATACCATAGTGCACTGTTTATTGTATTGATATTTTACCATTTACGGTACTGCCATTTACCATTTACCCGTAAGTCCTTTTATGTATACTCTCTCCAGACTTCGTTTTAGACTAGTAATGGTAACATTTGGTTATGTGGCAATGTGGTAATATAGTAACGGTAATATGATAAATCGATTAACTGTTACACTATTATCAGATTTGTCCGTTAGCCATTAGCTGTTGCGGTAATCGGTTAATGGCTAGATAACTACCAAACTATCTGGAATGAGTAATGAGTAATAAATTAGTTATTTGGTTCCACTCACCACAATCCTTCCTTTATTCATTTTTCTGTCTTCAGATTCCAGAATGACAACATAACCTTGGCAAGTTGGCATTAGGTTGATCTCTGTCGTATAATACATTTATAAAATCTTTGGAACTCTGATACAGAATTACTGCACAGATGCCGAGTTGTGATGGAAGTTAATAAAAAAAGAAAACACTGCTTAAAAACAGATGTTTGGATTTTGAAGCACAAATATAGCTGAATCTCTGCAGATAAACCCAGATTTCACCAAGTCAGAGGGATAAGAGCCGAACATTCCTCCTTTAATCTGATTTGCTTTACTCCCCAGTATTCAGATAAGATAGGACCTACGTCTTCTATGCCTTTATCTTTTGAATGATTAATCAACAGCTTTTTTAAAAAACAAAACAAAACAACTTTTACACCAGTTGGAACATCTCTATGTTTAATAGGAAGCAAATCACATGTATTAGAGGGATTCTATGATTTATCATTGATTGATTATTTGCCTTGTTTATGAGATAAGGTTGAAGGCATAAAGACCAACTTTACTGTATTTTTAATTAAAGTATTTCCAACAATGCTAAAAAAATATATTAACAAATGGGTGGTTGGGGTGGGGGCGGGAACCAACCAAACAAACCCTTCCCTATTTTTAATTAGGATATGGTAGACTGTCTAAACTTAGTCTGTCTTTGTCAGTATGAATATAAAAATCCTCATAGTAAATGCTCAATACATTGCCAGTACATAAAAGAAAACTGACCTGGCAGAAAAATAATTGCAAGTTAAAATGAAGATGGATACACATGTTGCAAGCCTGCCTGCCGTTCCTTTTTGACTGGAATATTTATGCTATCAGCTAGGAGGAAAAGTCATTAACAAATGGCAAGTATGCGATATCTGAGTGAGAGCCTTGTAATATCAATACTAACGAGCTACTGAGGCTATCAAATCTTGATGCTGACCTTAACAATGAGAAGTAAACAGATATGATGACACCATCTACAAATTCACAGGCTTCTGTCAAAATGAATTGAAAAAGATGGCAACTCACTGGAAAAAAAATCTATTCCCATGGAGGTGTGAGCCAGCAATAATATGCTCTTGGCATACAAAATTCTGGAAAGAAATGAAAGCTATTAAGGTGGTTATGACATGAGTATATGGGAGCAGGTTTTAGATACCTAACAAGAAGAGACTCTTTAAGCGCCAGCTTGCTCACTAAAGCACCTGGATGATATTTATCTTTGACAAAAAGTTGCCAAAGAAAAATAAAACATACTGACTAGAGCTGAAACGAGTACCACAGAAAAAGCAATACCCAAATTTCCTGTGGCTGAATTGACTCAACAATATTGGGTATTGATTGGTACCCAATTTTGACTTCGTTTGTGTACCTGATCTCCCAACTTCCAGTCCTAAAATGTTGACTTCTGATACCTATTTTTAGGTTGTTCATCTGGGAAAGTTGACTTCCTTGCCTGGAATGTTAAATTATGGTCCCAATTTTGCAACATCCAGTCAAGTTTTCCCCCTCCCCCCCGCTCTTCGTGATTTTTCAGTTTCCTATCCCAATATACCGATTGGTAATTGGAAACTAGAAAAATTGTTACCAGAAATTATCATTTTTTTCAGTTTCTTGGTATTCGATCAGTAATCAAGAAGTCCATTGAATACCTGATGTAGTACTTGAAAATGCAGGTATTACTCATGGGTAGAAAATCTGCTACCCATTTGAGCTCTAGTACCAACAGTTTGTTGGTAAAGAGAACTGGATCTGATTTATGAAATTACTAGAACCGAAATTAAATAGTGTTTTCTTCTTTGCAATAATTTGGACTAATCCAAGTTCACACACACATAATGACTGCAATCCCAAACCTCCTGTGTGTGGGTCCTGCATGACTTGCATGTGGCACAATGTTCCCACAATGGTCACACGTGCGAGTTGTGTGTTTGTGAGGCATGGAATTTACCCCACTAAGTGCCGAATGTGTGCACACCAAATGCATGGTATGTGTACACATCCTGCACTTGGTGAATGTGCAACATGAACTTGATATGTGCATATCTTGAATTGGGCCCTATTTGCATTTTTGCATAGCTACCAAATATCTAAGTAGTCAGCTCAACACAGAAATAGTACATACATATTGGGGACTCTGGCCTAGGACAGGTTTGGGATTCTGCTGGTGTACCGTAAACTACACTGCCCAGCAGCATCCCTGACTCCTTTAGCTGCTCTGATGTTGGGGTTGATCTTGTGATCTCTGAGGCGTATTGTCCTGGGGGATTACAATATCCACTCTGAGGCCAGGTTTCATGGTGCGGAGCAGAAGTTCATGGACACTATGGCAACCATGATCCTGTCCCAGCTGGTAGTTGGCCCAACTCATGGCTGGGGGAGGGATATTCTGGACCTGTTGTTTTGCACCGAACTTGAGGTGGTGGGATCCAATGGTTGGAGGTATTTGTAGTTTACCCTTGTCATTGTTGGATCATTACCTCCTTTAGGCTTCTCTCCTAGTGTGCCTACCTTACTGCAGGGGTTCAGGATCAGTTTAGTTGTTCCTTCCTCAGAGACTGATGGACCCTGTTGGGTTTCAGGCAGCTCCGGGGAAGTTACCAGATGAACTCAGAGGCCGTTCCATCAATACCCTTGTGGCTTTGTCGGATGACTGGTTGGCCATGGCTGGAGCTATTTATCAGGTGGCTCCCAGGTGTCGGCTCCCAGATTTTCAGCACTGGAGGTCCCTGTACTTTGCAGAGGACTTCTGGTGGCTCAAGTGTGAGGGTAGATGGATAGAGCAGCAGTGCAGACTTGTGCCAAAGACAACCAATTGCAACATAGACTGTTCTTGAGGTGTTATGTTGTGATTGTGCGGGCAGCAAAGATGTGGTTCTTTGTTGCCATCATAGCATCTGTGAAGTCACCAGCACCAATGTAAGGCATGGCTCGTCCGCCAGGCTTTTAGTGACGGGGAGGGGTGTGGGGAGGTTTAGGGGCGGGCGGGGGGGGTATTTATTTTATTTTTTGCACATCAGTTTTGAAATGTATATTTTATTGTTTTTATTGTTCCATTTTATTGTTTATATTGTATTATATTTAGAACTGTTTTATAACTGACTGTGAGTTGTCTTGAGATGCCTGAGGCAGGACTGGGTGGGGTGGTAATAATCATAATCATAATCATAATCATAATCATAATAGTATTTAGTCGGTTATTTTGGTAACATAATTTTGCCTTTATTAGTGCCATTGTGCACCCATTTGGAAACAGTGCTAATAGTGCAGAAACAAAGTAACAGAAATACTGATGTGACCAAAATGCCCAAACAAAAATAACCAAAGTACTGAAGTGACCACTTGTTTTTGGAATGAAATGGAAACCGAATGGAAGTTTGTATCCACTTTATTGGACCCAATTCAAAGTGGGCCAAATCATTAGATACAATATTTGAAGTTTCAAAAATGTCTCGGGTTTGTGTCAGATAAACAGCACTCCTAACATTTTCAGTAGCATATTTCTAGGCTTTAAAGGTGATCAGTTTTGTTCTCTCTCTCTCTCCCTCCCTCTCTCTCTCTGCTCCCCTCCCCCCCACGAATTTACACATTGCAAAGCAATGTGCAGTCAAGAATGGGTCGTTTTTATTTATTTTAATAATTAATAGTTCTCCATCTCTGTGGCACATGTGCACATTAAATATGAAAACAAACATAATAAACCCAGACAACAAGCCATGCTTTTGATTAGACCTAGGCTTGGAAGAAAAGCTCTGCCTTACACTTCATATTGTGAAGTTTAGACTTCACAGCCAAAGGACACAGTTTTACAACTGGGGAATTTCCACTAAAAATTTGCTGCTTCCAGTTACCAGGGCTGCAAGAAGAGTTTTTCAAGAGAAATTATTTAACTCTCAGGATGGTATAAGGGTGAGGCGCACTCCTTAAAGTACCTGGGTTTTTAAGTATTGATGAATGTTCACGACTGAACCAGCAAGTTGACCTGCACCCATAAGTAGTGCAAAGCTGAAAGCATGGGTTTTATGGTTGGACAACAACTAGAGCTGAAACAAAAAACTTATTTGCTACCCTAATGCCTGTAATTTTGTGTACCCTATTGGGTGTCCAAGGTGCTACCTGAGTGCTGATTG
This sequence comes from Sphenodon punctatus, assembly GCA_003113815.1. NCBI lineage: Eukaryota > Metazoa > Chordata > Lepidosauria > Sphenodontia > Sphenodontidae > Sphenodon > Sphenodon punctatus. Next base: position 4,638,683 of record QEPC01012435.1, read on the forward strand.
GACAACGGATTGCCTGAAAATACCAGGTCTTGTAGTTGCCTGGTTACCAACTTACCAATTGGTAAAATGGTAAATCAGTACAGAAATTGATACTGGAAGTCCAGTACTAATACTGGATATTGGGGCAAAATATGGTATTTCGGTACATCAGGTAGACCAATGGGTATAACTGAGTACTGACTAGTATATGATGGTAGTGGGCTGGGTACAGTACTGCAATTTCAGTGGGGATACTTGTTTTTGTGGGTACTTGTTTCAGCTTTACCAAACTAGTCTTTTATTGAATGATGGGCTGGTGGAACCTGATATCTTTGACATAACCTAAGACTAGTCCTGAAACAGCAACTCCTTTTCACACCCTGCTATTTCATTCCGCCATTTCAGAAATGCCCGCAACTTTCTGCAGCTCTTCCACTCCACCCTTCCTAATTTCTGCTGATCATCCNGGGACAAATGTCACAATGTTTAGATGTGTATTCAGGTGTCCGTCAAGGATACAACTGCACTATTTAACTTTTTTATAAATGATCTGGTGCCACTAATGGCAGGTGCTTCACACCATCCACCAAGACTAGGTAACTATTCTGTTGACTGCCTCTTGTATGCTGACGGCGCTGTTTTACTCTCCTAAATGAGGGTGGGATTGCAGAGACAGCTGGCAGCATTGGGGGGTTACTGTGAAATTAACAATCTGAGTGTTAATCACTCTAAAACCAAAGTCCTTGTCTTTGGGAAAACAAAGTAAATCTTCCGGTGGCAGATTAAGGGACTTTTTATAGCCCAAGTTTCCACCTATAAGTAGGGCTGATGCGGCAGCAGCTGTTACCGCGCTATGATTCCATTCCACCATTTCGGAATTGCCCGTGCCACACCGCGGCTTTTCTGCAGACATTTCGCTAATTCCGCTGGCATTCTGCAAATTGCGGAATTGCGGAAAAATTGTGGAAACTGTCGGAAAACCACTGTTCCTCTATTTTGTGGTGCTGGCGGAATGGCAGAAGTAGCAAAAATGTAATGTTTCCGCTATTTTGCAAAGCCTGTGGAAGTAGTGGAATGAAATTAGTGGAACTGCGGAAGTAGCGGAATGAAACTAGCCGAATGAAAGCCTCTGCCATGCCGTATCACTAATTGCGGAAACGCTGTTTCCGGCAGAAATAGCTACCGCTGCGACATTCTGCTACAGCCCTACCTATAAGTACTTAGGAATACTATTTCTGGCTACCCTTCAATGGAACCATCATAAAAATCTGGCTATTGCCCAGGCGAAGGGGTGTATTAGGGCTCTCCATCGATTCTTTCATAAGTGTGTTGGCGGGTTTTTGACTGTCACTCTTAGGGTTTTTGAAGCAAAGATCAAGGTGCAGCTCCTGTATGGTGCTGCCATTTGGGCCTTGCAGTGCCCTCAGGACCTGGATGCCTTGCAGATGAGTTTTTTTCAAGTACTGCTTTCAATCCCTAACAGTGCCCCTTTGGTCGCTGTGCTCCTGGAAACTGGGCAGATTCCTTGGAGTATGAGCTATGGAAGCAAGCCATTGGGTGCTGGAACCGTATAAATTCAGTCTCATACTTAAACACTGATCTTTTGTCCTCTCTGCGAGAGGATCCTTTTGCGAGCTCCTGGGGCAAGACAATAGTAACCAAAATTCGCTTTTTGGGTCTGTCTACATCAGATTTACTGTTGAAAGATGCAATGGTGGCTAAGGCTGAGGTCTATGATAGATTGGTTGATATCAGCAGACAGGAGGACTTGGGAAAAGTGACCTCATATAGATCTTTGGTGCATTATATTGATTTAAGGCCAAGCTGGTACAGTCCTGCAGATTATTTGACACCTAAGTGTTCATTTAAGAAAATCCATCTATTCCTGCGGGCTAGGCTTAACGTTCTCCCCATGCAGGTTTTGGAGGGGAGATAAGGAGGCCAACCTTTCGATCAGAGGCTCTGCCCGTTTGATAACCATTCACCTGAAACGGTTGAGCATACCTTTTGTGATTGTCACCTTTATGGCAAAGCTATGGCCACATGGTTAGTTAAGTTTATGGACAGGTTACCTGGCAGAACAGCAAAGGAGTTGGTGAGGTTATTATTGGCAGACAAAAAGCTCTATGTCACTCACGCAGTGATCTTTTTTGATTGATGTGTTTCAGACCAGAGAAAAGTTTTTGACTTTTAAACCTGTGTAATCGGAGGGGGGAGGGGGTGTCTGTATTTGTTTATGCTATACTATTGACTTACCGGTCTTTTTCCTGAATCTTGTTGTTATGTATTTGTGGTCTTGGGTGAAGGGCTGGTTATTGTTGCTGAGACTTTTGTAGTGTCTATGACTTATTACATGTTGTTTATTTTCCTTTTTTGACAGTGAGTCGATTATCTGGGTCCATAGCGTGGTCCCTATAGTTTAAATCAGTTTAAAAGGCCTAGGGAACCTATTAAGGCAGGAGGGGCTAGTGGTTAAATGTAAAGCTTTATCCTGTTTGTATACCAAGGGCATTATTTGATTGATTTATTATTTTTAAATTGTACGTTGAATGATGTATGAATACTATGGTCAATGATCACATATAATAAACCTGAATTGATTTGTCCAGCACGTCTAAAGGATGGCCGGCCTGATCATGGACCAGGAACAGAGACGGATCCCGGTCCAGGGTTCAGCATGGTGGACCTCCGGGCCCGTCACATCTGAAATTACCCCAAGTATGCTGTGTCACCTAAGTGCACAAGTGCTAACTATGGGAATGACTGAAGGTGTGGGCAAACACCACGTACATGTAGTGCATGTGTACAGAAAGTACAAGGGCTGAATTCAATTCTCGGTTTCTGGTCAAGAAATGGAGCCCCATTAATTTTCATGACGAATGTTATAAAAACAGATGAATAAGACAATAATTGTCATTTGATTTAATCCATTTTCAGGTTTGTTTTTTTCCATTTACTTAAATAAATAATCACCGTGCAGATGCAAAATGGCTGCCAGGGCCGTTTCACGCATGCACACGGGACTTTTCAGGATTTTGTGGGGCTTTCCTGGATTCTTTAACTCCTTTATCTCTTCTCTCTTACACGCCATTTCTGAATTGGGTCCAGTGTAATTAATTAATCTTACCTTGGACATATCTTCCGCCTCACAACTCTGAAATGGCACCTGCAGTGTTGGTGCCATGTTTTAAAAGGGCATCCAGTCTACTGCCAGTCTACCTGTCTGTGCCAGTTTGCAGTGATTTATTAATTTTTAATTAAAAAAATAATAATAATAATCACTGAGTATGCAAAAAATGGCCACCTGTCCATTCTGTGCATGTGCCGGTGTCATGCTCCATGCTTTGGCACCATTTTGAAAAAAGGTAGCCAGTCTGCTGCCACTCTGCAAAGTGATTTTTTTGAATTTTTAAATTTGAAAATTTAAAATTAAAAAAATAAAGAAATCACTGAGCATGAGCAAAATGGTTGCCAGACCATTCTATGCATGCATGATGTTAAATAGTGCTGGCAGAACTGGCACCATTTGGGAAACGGGGTGCACTGGCGCAGAATGGTCTGGTAACCATTTTGTGCCTTCACAGTGATTTTTATATATATATAAAAATTAATTTAAACAAATCCAAAAATGGTAGAGTCATTTATGTAAACCCTCCCACAAAATAAATAAATGATTTTTTGTAAATTAAAACTAAAATGGTAGCGGTGCCTTCTACACACCCCTAGCAATTTCAGCCTCTTTCCTGAAATAAAGGTTTTACATTGACAACCATTATTCTACTCAATACCAGAACCCAAGGACTAAATATATATATATATTACTTTCATGACTCATTTCAACTCGCTAACCCACTGTCAGTTTACCATCTATTGTTTTGCAACGGTTTAATGTGCTAATTGATTGCTAGGCTAATCAAACTGATCTCATTGTATTTAGTGCAGATTGAGCTCTGACCTTCTCTTTCATGCTTGGGTAGCTCAAGACGTTGCCCACAATCACCAGCAGATGTTGCTGTAATAAATGGGATCATCCTAACTCCTTTATCTTTTTTTCTCCCCTTACACACCACTTTTGAATTGGGCTCAGTGTAATTAATCAAGCTTACCTTGGGCATTTATTCCCCCTCACAACTCTAGTCTGCATTCATGTCTTAAATAAAATAAAATAAAATCATCATCATCATCATTATCATCATCATCATTTAAAGAGGGGTCTGCTTCCAGAGATCAATAAAACATCAATATTGGGGATAACAGTTACAAAAATCCAGTAATGTGAAAACAGGGAAACAATAATGATTCATTGTCCTTGTCATATGACAGGAGCAATGAGTGTATATAGTTCCTGATAGAGGCTTTCTCTGCAACCTTCTGCCTTACGTGCTGCTATGAATTGATTGCTTTGCTATTGCCTGTGTAGAGCTCCCTTCTTGCTGATAGCCAGGTATAGAAGATTTGACCTCTGGTTAGTTTCGGCAAATTTCAACCAGTCACTTTCTATACTGTAGGTACTGGCTCTCTCTGTTTACATCAACGACACCTTAAGAAACAAGGCCAACATAAATAAGCAAATAAATAAATAAATAAGAATGAAAATGTGTGAAAGCAATCAGAATTGATTTCCTTATATATTAGAACTGAGGCGTAATTAGTTGTGGTGGACGATTGATGTGTGTTTCTCTTATGAAAATATAGGCTTAAAAAGGAGTTAAAAAATTAACAGAAAGGTTGAAAAGTCGATAAAACAGAATGTATGGGAAATAAATATTGGAAAGCCATTGCAGAAGTGGAATTCATCTTTATTATGGGATGTGTATTAGACATGTGTGAGGCTCAGTCATCCTTCTAAGTGCAAAATCAATGTGAAAGTGGTAAATTTATTTCAGCCTGATGCTAACAATTATCCTCTTCTTTCAGGGGAAAGATCAGAGAGGCTAGTTGAACAAATGAGGCTGAGTTGAACAAATGGAGATATTTTGGAGAATCTATTCCCCCTCTGCCAGTAATTCTTTGGGCCTATCTTTCCCATATTTTGCCCATATGACCCCATTTTTAGACTTAAGTATAATTATGTGACTCCAGAGCCAACAAAGCCATGAGAAGTTTATCGAGTAATGTCATGATATAAACTAAATCAACAGGGTTTCGTGATGCGCACATAAAATCCTGACTCACATATGGGCATCTCTGCATTATGCAGAAGTTCTCCCTCTTTATTTAACTCCCTTCATACCTACCTCCCAATTGTGATACTTTCTTTTTTGCTCGAGACCTAAGTCATGATATATTTTATCCTAAATCTATCAGCATTTACTCTTGTTTCACTGATCGCTGGATAGTCTCAATGATGGACTTTCTCCAGAGTCTAAGCCTGTCTCAAATCTCATTGAAGTCAGCGGGAATTAGATCAAGTCCTCTGTTCTCTCCAGATAGCTACTTCCCTTGTAAATGTGCACAGCTCCAAATGCACAACAGGTTCACAGTAGGGTATCTAATATCCTGGTGGAAAGACAAGTGAAGTCTTATAAGATGTATTCTACATTGCGCATACCAGCTACAGTCAAGATTTTCAACAATAGCATACAAATATTAAGCTACTCAGGCCATGTTAAAGCTGCTAAAACCTTCTACCTGACTTTTTAAAAACTGATAAAGAAGTCAGTAACTCTACTGAGATCAATGGAAAGCCTCATTTGAAAATCTGGGCACTTATTTAGAAGGCTAAACATAGAATTAATTTTAGGCAGTTCATTTTGAAAAACTTAGTCCGTATTTGTGTGGTATTTTCATTCATCCCATGACCAGAAGCAGACGGGATAATCTGGTCAAGTACAGAGATGAGAACAAGTATTCTCTTTCCATTGGGAAAAACCTACCTTTCAGGAGACCTTGTGATGTTTTGTCGGCATTTCTCCACTGGTCAGAGATTCTGTGCTTCCACCATTGTGAGTTTGCTGCTGACAATTTCCCATCATTTCTGTCATTTTCTGACACTTTCCAGTATTTGGGGGGATTTTGTGGGGCTGTATTGGATTGTTTGGGACTTCTTGGGACTGAACTTTTGTGTTGATTTCCAGCACTTTTGCATCAGTTTCCTGAAAATTGGCTGGTCTATAAAACATAAGCTACTTTGAATAGTGGGTAGCAGCAACTCAGTTTATGCAGAGTTCAGCTAGGAAAAGAGAGTGAAAAATAGTCAAAAACCCAGTAGGTTTCTTTGGCACGTGAATGAAGGTGAATGACCTGTTATTGATGAAAACAGCATTCACTGTGATTGTCTCAGGCCTAACCTGGTCCAAATGGGGTGATTTAGATCATCAGACGTAGAATCCAGTAGAAAATAAATTATCCTTTTTACTAGAAAGTTCTGTAAATGAATTCCCCTTCCCCATCCTACATATTGCTTCTTAACATGCAAACAGTGCATCATTGAAGGAGTTCAAATGAGCAAAAACCACCATGTGCATTTTTTTCTATTAGATTTCTATAGTCTCATAAACCTTATGGATTATATACACAAATGCAGGTTTCCTTAGCTCCTCAGATCAGCACTTCCATTTACAGAAAATTAATCCTTTTTCTAGTAGCAATGAACACGATCCTGAATTTTTTAAAAGCCCAAACCTCCCAGGTGTTCATAATCTATTTTCACTCTAATGCATTTCATCCCAGTATGCTTCTGTACTAAGGAATGCCGTAGGCATGAGGGGGAGGCAAATAAAAATAACAAATAAATAAAATAAAATATAAATAAAACTTATCACTCACGTTAGCTCTGCAGATATAGACAAAGAGATTTATAGAATTGATAGCATATTATCAATAACACTGTGATCAGACTAAAAAGCGACAAGACTGGGGTTGGGGGAGGGGAATGCCACTTAGTTGTTACAATCCCCAGCCTACAGAACTCTTAAATGGCAGAGGGAACTCAAAACTTGCTATGCAATTTTGGAAACTCAGAATATTCCTTGTCAACAGTGTGGGGTTCTGAAGGACATCCTCTTTGTTCCAATGCCAAAGTGAGAGACAATGGGTGTGTTACCTTATCTGTACCCCACCGCTGTGACTGCATGTCCAGGGATGGACTGGCCACTCCTCAA
>QEPC01012435.1:4645864-4664257 GCA_003113815.1 Sphenodon punctatus
GGAGTAAGGGAAACATCTGGTGGGCGTCAGTCACATGATGCAACTGCATCACGTGGCCCAGCTTCCCAGAGTGGAGTAAGGCCACCCTAGGTGTAGTAACCTCTGCACTCTGTTTTATGTGGCTGTACCAAATGGGTCCCTGCAGTATGGTTTGTGGTCTACTATATGGGTTTTTCCATGTACATCAATAGTAGAATGGATGCTTAAATACATATTGTTCACATGTTAAAATAAGTAAATAAATAAACAGGCTAACGGTATACTAAAAACAAACAAACACCAACAACAGCAACCTAAACTAACTAGATAAATAAATATACAGGCTAACTATATACCCCTAGTATGATTTGACACGAGTGAAGTTGAAATGGGCAACAAAGGCCACTTTCAGACTTCTCCACCCCCACCCCCACCCCCACCCACTGTGGGTGTTTGCCTGCAAAGCTGTGTGGAGGTGCTTTCAGACCGGCTGATCCCCGCGCATATCCTGGCTTGCGCATTCCTCCCACAGTCAGAATATGTGTTGGGGGGGGGGGAGGTTTGAACGTGGTCTAATTTTGTACCCGTGGTTAATACCCAATATTTCGGGTAGCCTGTTGAATCATTGAATGTCTGGTTAATAACGGATTACCAAAACAGATAACCAGTTACTGAAAATATCAGGAATTACTTTTACTGAGTTACTGATTTCCATTTTGCGGATCTATTCCTACTTAGTGTCTTTCTGAATATACTGAACCATTGTTCTGTCTCACTCTATGGTGTAAAATGGAAAATCAGTTACGGAAAACCTGAAATGCAATAATGGTAATGGCACTTCAGTGATTCAAGTAATTTGTCAGGCATTAAGCCACCCTGAGCCTTGGGGCGGGGAAGGGGGGAGGTGTATACATCTAAATAAATCAATATACACCCTTTATGTTTTCATCCACCCAAGTAGAGTCGGGTACCACAATTTTGAAGGGTATACCCATTTTCTTTGGGTGTACCATTTTCAACTCTACACATGCCCTTTTGGAGCTATTTCTGTTCATTGCAGTAACCTACACTATCATCTTTTATTATGGAAATGAAACACAAGAAATACACTTAAAATAACACAAAGTTACTATAGAAAAGAAGCATAGAAATCTGAAGCAAAAGGCAACTCCATCCTTAGGCCTTTCCTTTTCATTTTATATAGGAATGAAATGAAGATGAATTGTCAGCATTGACTTTGAATTTTCAGGGCTTTGTCTGTGTTTAGAAAAAGTTTAATGACAATACCTAAATGTAGCTTTTGATGCCTGATTTCTTTCAAAATACATTTTATGGAAGAACATAAAAAAGAAGGCTCCTTTTTGCTGCCCCACAACCTTAGGGGCAAGCTTTCAAAGCTGAGCAAATGTCTGCATTAAAAAAAATCAAAAAAAACCCCTGTGTATTTCTCATTAAAGTCAGCAGAAGCCACACAGCTAAAGAGTCTTGCTCATCTCTTATATAATCTACCTATTCATGTGGGCTTAAAAAAAGTAATGTTATAGNAAGTCAGCAGAAGCCACACAGCTAAAGAGTCTTGCTCATCTCTTATATAATCTACCTATTCATGTGGGCTTAAAAAAAGTAATGTTATAGTTCAGGAAAGAGTCATAGCTCTGGGGACTTAGCTCCTCTGTTTCTCCACAGAAGTACTGCATGACTTTGATTTAAGAGAAGGAAAGTTATTGTTCCCTTCCTCATTTTTCAGTGTACATTTAATTTTTTTTTTTAAAAAAATCTGTTCCTGGTAGATCAGCCATAAAAAGTGAAATGATTGTATCACTATTTGCTCCCCAGCTGAGACTTCGGGTGTTAACAAACAAAATGTTAGCCCACACCAGGTGGGTGTCCATCTTCCTATTTATGAGACACACACCAGACACACACCAGACACAGAGTCCCCTCTCACGATGGGGACTCAGAGTGCATAGAGCCTACCACGTGGACAAATGCAGGCTAATGTGTGCCCACGTGTTCACATCCCATCAATTAGGTTGCGAGCAGCCACACACATGTAAAGGTCCGCCTGCACCATAAAGTCACAGGTAAAAAAAGCCTAGAGTGTTCCGAGGAGCAATCACTTCCTAACCCTCTCTCTGCGGTCACTCTAAAGGTCAACGCACACCAAATTCAAACATGTTTTGTCCCAGCTCATTCTAGTTTGTGGTATGTCCCTTGTCTTCACTATTCCTGTGCCTAATCCTATACCTATTTTGCTATTACATTCTAAGGAACAACTTCCACAGGTTTTTCATCACTGTGGCCAGGTCTCAGAATGACAGCCAGTCAGCTATGGTAAGTTAAAGCACTGCGGGGTGGGGGAGAGGCTGTATTTACAAATGATAAATGCTTCCGTTTATTGCTAATTATTCCCTCCTCCTTTTACTGTATTTGCAGTCATCTACCAACACCACTACCTATGCTACCTCCAATGTTCTATCTCAGGCACTCTCTGCCTACAAATCCGATCACCATAGATGTATTCCCTGGAGCAAGCAAGAAAGCTCTGGAGGAGGGGAGCTGATGGGGAAGCTGTGTTGCTGTTCAGTTTTCTTCATCTCCCACAAGTGCAGGCAGCTGCCTAAGGGCTCTGACCACTGTGTGGTTGTTTGTTGGTGTTTAAGGAGTGGTCCAGACATCATGTTTAGTGGAGACTACTGATACTGTTCATTAGGGATGTGTGAACACCGGGGAGTTCGGTGTTTGGCCCATTCAGTGTTCCCCCCCCCCAAACCTTTTGGGTTCGGGCTTTTCAGCCCAAACTTGTTCGGAGGGGCCGAACCCGTTCAGGTGGGGGGCAGGGTACACCAGTTTCCCCTCCTCCCTCCAGGCTGCATGGGTGGAAGGGGTGGCAGGGATCACATCCCACCCCCCGCCCAACCTGAATTTTTTTTTAAACCCCACCCAGGGATCAACCAACCTGGTGGTGCCGGGGCTTTAGCCCCAGGTCTGGTGGCGGCAGCGGCAGCAGCAGCGGGTCCGGTGGCGGCAGCACTCTGGAGCACTTAAGGCCTCTACTAGGTGACCCGGAAGGCCTAATAGAGCCCTGAAGTGCTATGGAGCACTGCCACCGGCAGACCCACCGTGGAACCCGGGGTCCACACCACCAGGTAGGTCAGGCTCCTACCCCAGGTCTGGCGGTGGTCTGGCCGGACCCGTTGCCACTGCAGGACCCAGGGCTGGAGTCCCAGCACCACCAGGTAGGTCGATCCCTGGGGTGGGAGTTTAAAAAATAAATAAACCAGTAGCAGCCAAGCATGCTTAGAATAGCCACAGCCGCCATATTTTGCATACACAAAACTGGTTTATGACTACACAGGAATCTTGCGAGAAAGGATTGAGAATTGGCAAATTCTTGACTCATTCTGGTTCTAGAAAATCTCAGGTTCTTGCTGAGATTTTCAAGAATTGCAAGGGCGAGTTTCAGCCCTATTATGTATATGAGAATGTGTGCATGGGGCTTGCATGTGACAGAGCATGTGTGAGTGTATGAGTAAGTATACAAGTGAATGTGTGCATGTTTGTTTGCATGCAAGAGGGGTGGGGTTTATTCAAAGAAGGGGATTCATTTGTTTGTTTGTTTGCTTAAATGTCTACCCTGCTCTTCTCCTAAGGCTCAAGGCATCTTACACATACGTAGCAACTTCATTCTGATAGCAACTTGGCAACACAAGTTAAGAAAAACAAAGACAAAACAAATATAAAACGAAACCATACAGTCCACCATTTAGTCAATATCTCCTAAAGCAGCCTTCCTTATTTTAATTGCCAGAATACAAAATTTAGCAACTTGCATAATTCTATTAAAATCTGAATCATCAATTAATCTAACCATAGCTTTGTGCTGTTTGCAAGGACCCAATCTCATTATTAAAGGTTCCAAGATTGATGTCTGAGTTTCTTGGTATTAGCAGCTTACACACTAAAAAGACACATCTTAAAAATTAAGATAAATTCCATTTGCAAACCTCATTTTAAAAAAAGCCTCCCACCTCAGCCCCTAGCCCTGTCTGCCAAATGCTTTGCCAAACAGAAATATTTTAGACTGCCTCTAGAAAATGCTCAGACTTGGGCTCTGATGGACATTTGGGGAAGGGAGTTCCATAATATAAAGAGAGCAACTGAGGCCCTTGTTGTATGAACAAGATTGGCAGGTGGAACCCACAAGAGAGCAATCCTGCCAACCTCAGGGGGTCGCAGTGGAGCGTGGATGGAAACGTGGTCTACTGGTCTTTCAGATCTATGGGGCCCAGAACATTTAGGGCTTTAAAAGGTCAAAACAATTACCTTAAATTGGGTGTGGAAATCTATAGCAAGCCCGAAAGGAGCTGGGCTGCTGCATCTTGAACCAGCTGCAGCTTCCATACAGGCACCAAGACAGCACATTGCAGTAGTCTAGCCTCGAAGTGATACAAGTGTGGATGATAGTGGATAAGTTGAAATCAGAAACAAAGGGCTGCAGTCTCTTCACCAGATGGAGTTGGTGAAAAGCACTCTTGACTACCTCCACAATTTGATGTTCCAGGAGCAGCAAAGGGTCCAAAGCACTACAAGGCTGTGATGCTGGTTAACCAGAGGGAGCTTTAACCCTTTAATAACAAGGGTCTCAATCCTCTCCAAGTCACAAGATTGGCCAGTCATCATCACTTCAGTCTTATCTGAATTCAGTTTCAATCAGTGCTCCTTCATCCATCCCCAACTGCAGCCAAGCATTGGGTAAAGCACAGAGACTGTAGGACCTAGGTCAGATGAAAAAGAGAGGCAGATCTGGATGTCATCAGCATACTGATGGCACCTCACTCTAAAGTTCAGAATGATCTTACCCAGTGACCCCATATATACATGTTGAACAAAAGGGTAGACAAGATGGAATACTGCGGGACACCACAGGGGTGGCCCCAAAGGCATGATGAGCAATCTCCCATCATCAACTCCTAGGATCTCCCTGACAGGAATTAATGGTACCATTCAAGAGCAGTCCTACACACCCCTGCCAGATCCTGCAGTCGCATCAACAACACCCCATGATCAACTGTGGGATGATGAGCAATCTCCGATCATCAACCCCTAGGACCTCCCTGACAGGAATTAATGGAACCATTCAAGAGCAGTCCCGCACACTGATGCCAGGTCCTGCAGTCGCATCAACAACACCCCATGATCAACTGTGGGATGATGAGCAATCTCTGATCATCAACCCCTAGGACCTCCCTGACAGGAATTAATGGAACCATTCAAGAGCAGTCCCGCACACTGATGCCAGATCCTGCAGTCGCATCAACAACACCCCATGATCAACTGTGAGATAATGAGCAATCTCCCATCATCAACACCTAGGACCTCCTTGACATAAATTAATGGAACCATTCAAGAGAAGTCCCACACACCGCTGCCAGGTTCTGTAGTCACATCCACAACACCCCATGATCAACTGTGGGAAACAGGGTGATCGCTGGCTGGAGAGTCAACATCCAAAGGTGATATCTTGACCAGGGGACAGAGAACTGCTGTATGAGGCCAAAAACCTACCCTCCTGATGGGACATATTGACAAACCAAAGCCAGCAACAGCCCCAGTGTCTCCTGGCTGGTAATCTAGTTCACAACTGGTTGCCCACATCGCCTTTAGCACACTCCCCACATTTGTTGGTGATACTCATTGAAACTGGTCCAAACAAAAAGAACAAGGCTGAGTTTCCACAGCTCTAAATTCTGACTCTCGTTGAAATAGAAGCACCCAAGTTGTGATGAATATGATTGATTTTGTATGCAAAGTAGTTAATCAAAATGTTAGTGGGCAATAGATGGCTCTAGTTCATGGGAGAGACAGGCCAAATTGATCAGGCCATTCACCACTTGGACCAGCTCCACAGGATGAGACTTTGCAGATGCTATGATAACAGAGAAGAAAGTTTTCTTCATCGCCATCACAACCATGGCATAGTCCTTCTGACAGTCCATCAGATATCAGGGTATTTTTTTAGTATGATCTTATGTTTTTATTGTAACTTTTATTATGTTTCACTATGGATGCCTCGGCATTATGCCTGGCCACTTGGTGGACCTTGTACTTTGTATAATTGTTTGCAATAGTCAATGACCACGCAATAAATTTATTACTTACTTACTAGTCCTTCAGAAATGATCTACGCTGTAACTTGTCATCTTCAGTGCGAGTCAAACACTATCTGTGGTCTAACCACCTACCCTCCTGCTTCAACCACCTCAACCCATATACCAGGGGGACGTACGCTACTGCAGCAGTGTAAGCCGCCCCAAGCTGCTCTGTGAGCAGGAGGGTAGTGGGATAAAAGAAATTTTAAATAAATAAATAAATGCCTGGGTGCAACTGTAACAGTGGCCATGGTCAGTTTGTCATTCCACAAAGTGACCAGGTCATTGACAGAATAGCCATTGAGGTCAGTGGTATGAGGCTCCACAATGGAGTGGGGGAGGGGACTTGTCCCCCTGGCCACTCGAAATATTAGGAGATATGCAAACCCTCGGTGACCCTGACCTCCCTACATCTTTGGCAGCCCTCACAATGGCTTCTCCTCTAACCCCTGTCCTGAGCAGACCCATTCCATGTTCTGCAAGGGAGCCCATTCTACACTAACTACGCTTCTAGGCCACTTTTACACATGACAAAATGGGTTCTTATAAGTTCTCGAGATAATACCGGGCGTTGCAAATTCTGGAGATTTGTAATGTGTGAACACACTATTCCCCTTTTATGTAGCAAGATCTTTCAGCCTTGTAAAACCTACCAGATGTGACTCTTACAAGCCTGCGAGATTCCGCTGCATAAATGGGGAATGGTGCGTTCACATATTACAAAACTCCAGCATTTATAACATCCCATATTATCTCAATTATTAATTTATCTCAGGCTAAACATGTATCTGGAGGAAGCATTTTGGAGAAAATGCACCGGCTATACCATACGTTATGGAATGCAGATATCATAGGGACCGCGTCATTCTTATTGTTCTGTAAAGTGCCAGGTACACAGCTGGCACTATGCAAATGCTAATGCTAATGCTAATGCTAATGCTAATGCTAATGCTAATAATAATAATAATAATAATAATAATAATTTATTTAGCTTTCACCATATTTATCATATTTATCATTACATTAACAATTAAAATAACAACAAATATCTCCAAAAAATAAACAAATATAACAGGTAAAAGTATAAACAAAGCACCAGCTTAAACCAAATCCTATAACACCAGATAAGTAAAAAATGTAATACAATAAAATATCAAACAGTAATCATTACTTAAATTAAAACCTAAGGAATGCAGATATTAAGATAACTTTCCGTGACAGCCATTTCACTGTGACACTGACAATATTTTAATATGAAATTATTATGAATAACAACTTCTGTACTTTCTATTCTTCCGAAGCAGGCCTCACAAGGTGATCTGAAGGCATTTGAGGTAACGCTTCACAAGCCCCAGGCAGCAACCTTCATCTGCCTGTGAATGTGTGAGTATGTGTGCATTTTCTTAGCATTCTCTCTCAGTATCTTTACATTTACTTCCACATTTTATCTTCAAAGAACTTTATAAACAGTCACCAATTAAATTTCACAACAGGCTTGCAAGGCTGATATATCCCCTTCCCTCGCTGACCAGGATTGTATTCAGAGGTGAAGCTCTGAGAGATCTTAAATTAAATGGCACCAAAGGAGCCAACTTAAATTTAACCTGTTGTAACTTAAAAAGTGGAGGTGATCACAGGAGGTTTAAATTACACCAAATGTAGCTTTCCTTAGGTTCTATTTCAGTTTGAAGTCAGGTTGGTAGTTGAAAAGTTAGGATTTTTTTTTACCATAATGATGATTTTTTAAAATAAGTTGGGTCACCTCTACTATTTTGCTCTGTGATCGTTTTTATGACTTTTTCCTGGGTGCCGTCACAGAGAATCAAGGAATCAAAAAAAATGAATAAACAAACCAAATGACAGATTTAACAAATGTATAGTTTTGAATCCAGCCCCTGAGTTTGATTGGAACAAATGAATTTGAGAAATAGACCAAAATAGAGAAATTATTTGTTTCGTTTGAATACTTGTTTCACCTCTATTTAAAAGGCAACTCTTATGGTCCAAAACACAAACAAGACTCATGCATGGAAGATTACCCTTTGATGCTCTTATCACTGACCTGTTTCTACTTATATATTAAAAAAAAGATTTTGAAAAAAAGATTTTCCCCTTTTGCAAGAAATTGTAGCATTTTGGCTTTTCGTCCTGATAAAATACATTGGAAATATGAAACTTTCTCATGGGATGACATTTTGATTTGGGGACTGCCCTGTTCAGGTTCCCATATTAAAAATAAAATAAGGATACCATTTCTTTATCCCACCATTAAAGGAGATTTTTTAAAAAAGAAAAAAAAAAAGAAAAAGGAATATGATATTCAATTGCCAAACTCAAGTGTGACTTTAGGGCAAAGATTGTTCAGGGTCCAATAATAATAATAATAATAATAATAATAATAAATACCATTTCCTTATCCCACCATTGTCTAGGTTAAATAAAGTAGATTTTCACAAAAATGAAAAAGATATTCAAGTGTCAAACTCAAGTGTGACTTTAGGGCAAGGATTGTCTCTGAACAGCGACACCCTGCATAACAGTAACCCTGTCTTATTACTGCATGATACATTGAGGGTCTACTGTAACAACATCACAATTTATAAAATATAAAATTGAAGAAGGGGAACAGATATGAGAAGCGAGTCTTCAAAATCTGATGCAATGATAGTTCATTAAGAAATTACAAGTTTCATTCAGCCATTAAGTGTATTTCAGTCACATTATAAGACTTCAGAGTTCATCATTTCTAATTTTTAAAGTAGATTACAGCTGCCACCTCGTTAAGACCTTACAATTATATCTGAACAATAAATTATATTATTAATAAGATGGTTATGGCCTGTGAGTATTATATATTGTTGTTTGTGATTTGCAATTAAAGAGGGATTTTAATCAAGTTTACCAGTCTCAAAAAGTCTGTTTTGCATTTAAATAAGCATCCTTAAAAATTGATCTGTTTTGCTCAATTATACAATGCTTCATTCTGAAGCCTAAGGGTAATTTATTATACTGGATCTGCAGGCAAGGAAGATGTATTGCATTATACTTAATCTTATCAAATTTTGGCTGATTTTTAATGACAATGTCTTTTTATCATAATTATTATGAGTTGTCTGGGTTAATAAAACCCAAAGCACTATGTGGGAATTCTAGCAGTAGGAAATGGAAAGACTTATTATTTATGTATGGCTACTGGATACCAGCTGTCCTTCATGGATCTTTGAAGCCATCCCGCCCCACCCCAGCATCGCCCCTTGTACTGCAATCATTAATAGTTTTTAGAGTTTCAAGTGTAATAAACCCAAATTTTCAATAATTTACAATTGAATACAGACCCTTAGCCAGTCTCTAATAGGTGTGTGTGTGTGTATGTTTGGTGGGGGGAGAGGGGATAGGAGAGAAGGAAAGGCATAGAGAGAAAAGTAGTGTTTGCATATTACATTACAGCAATCACGCCCAGATCCTAGATTGGCCTTGTGGTCTCTCGAGTGTCCCAGGTGGCGATGATGGGGAGGGCATTCTCAGTGGCTGCCATGAGGCTGTGGAACTCCCTCCCAGCTGCGATCCATTTGGTCCCGGACCTCATCTCCTTTTGATGACAATCTAACAACTGGCTGTTTCGCCAAGCTTTTGGTGAGGGAGGTGGATAGTGGGTGGAAGGGTTGGGTTGTAGGGGTGGGTTATTGGCTCCATTCTGGTTGTATTTTAAGGTTTTATTGTATTTTATAATGTTATTTTGTATTTGGCCACTTTTATACGAGGTGCTTAGAAGTGCCTCTGGAGCCCGCATTCAGAGGAAAGCCATGCGGGGAGTGTTTACATGCTACTGGTAGTGACGTGCTGCCTGTTTTTGGCAGCAGCAGCGGCTGGAGAAGCAGGGCATTAAAGAGGCACTTTCTGAAAGCCTCACGTTGCCTTTGTTTTAAGTTGTCTGTATGCCACCCTGAGCTGCCTTGGCAGGAGGGTGCAAGTTACAAATATTTGTAATAAATAGATAAATAAATAAATAATGCAATTGGGACGTGTATTTCACTCTGTCACTAAAATATCAAATTTAAGGTAACAAATTTAGCAAATTTGAAAATATACAAAATGCAAGGCAGCGATGCTTCAATGTTTGCCACCTGCCTGATCTGCTTAAACAGCACTACAGCAGGAATATTCAGCAAACTAGGATTTTAATTGCCTTACTGTGTACGCAGATACAGGGAGTCAAGGAGGCGTGCCATCCATAGATTCTGCACTAATGCACATTCTGTACAGTTTAGCATCACCTTCATTCACATGTGCGCAGACCTTGGGGCCCATCTAAGGACTGTGCATTGGAGGTGTGCAAAATAGCACCAGGAACATGCAACGAGTTTTCGCTGTGGACACCTAATGTATGCAATGCTCATGCCATGGTGCACAGTCCAACATACATGCATGCATCAAGTGCAGGCTGCCTTGGTGCCCCACGTGTGCAATGTGTGCACATCAAACATTTGACGCACATGTTGTGTGCACGTGGTACTTGAACATACCTTGGATTGTCCCCCCAGTGCACACAATGCACATGCATTGCATGCAAGCACTGTGCATGCATGTGGCATATGAGCGGCATGCTCATTGCATGTGGAACCACCTGGAACAACAAGGGAAAGGAGGGGGATGTAAATAAATAAATGTTTAAAACGAATGAATGAATGAATGAATGAATGAATATAGAAATTAGATCATCCGTTTCGTGTTTATGTCAAAGTCCTTCCTTTTTGACAACTTATGAATTACTTTTTAACAGCGAGTAATGGAGGAGGGAGGGAGTCTCCTAAACATAACTTAAATTATCCCAACAAAGGAGAATATTTTACATCCTACTTGCCATGAAGAGTTTGTTTTAATATTATTATCAATGTCAGTTAGATGGTCTTTAATAGGCTAGTACCATAACTCAACAAGCTTCATTTTACTTTATTAGCTTTTGAAGGCAATTAGTTTATGGTACATAGCCATTACTTTTGCTGACTAGGAGCCAGGGGTGTAGTGGTGGGGAGGAGCGCAGCCGGCCCCGCCCCTCCATCAATCAGCCGACACAGCCCCAGCTGCCTGCGCTGCGCTCTCAGTCACATGGGCAGAAGTATGGAGAGCGCAGCTGCACCTAGAGGGCTGGCTCCCTCCTCGCTTCACACTCTGTAACTCTCCACTCATGCTGGGGGCTGCTTGCTCTTGCTGCTGCTGCCTCAAGAAGTCTGGGAATCCCTGGCCATGAGGTAAGAGAGAGGTGATTTCAAGATATTCATGGTGCTTAAGGTGATTTGAAAGTGATTGGTGGTACTTCCAAAGTGCTTTCAAATTTTTGGGGTGCATCCATGACACTTAATGCATTTTTAAATTGCTTTTGCATTGGTGTGCTGTGTCAGTACTGCAGAATACAAGAGAATATTTCATATATAATCATATCATTTTATGCCCTTACTGATTAACAAAAGATTAATCACCCACACCTTTTGGGAGAGTTATGTTATCACATGGTGTTCAAGCACAGTGGGGTTAGGAAGCTATACACGACTGCCTTGTGGCACAGTCCCAAGAATAATCACCCAGTTGGGGTTCAATTTTGGAGTGGAGGGGGAGCGACTTACCATCTGCATGCTGCTGTTGCTGCTTCGCTGGGCTGGCTCGGCATTCCTGCTGCTGCTCCAGGAGGCTGTAGATACACCTAAGAGGAGAGAGAGATCCTGAGTGTGGGGTGTGGGGGAGCTTGAATACAAACTTGGACAACCTGCCCCCCGCCCATGACCGGAAGCTACCTGGGGGCTATTTAGGGTCACCACCTGCAACTGTGCCGCAGGCCGTGAGCCAACGACCATGAGCTGAAGGTCCGTGGCCAAAGGGCATGGCCCTTTGGGGCCCTTTGGGGTCCATCGGGGCCCTGGGGGCAAGGATTGTTTTTGGGTGCTCACTTTTGGGAGAGCTGAACACTACATTGAGTAGTGTTGGGGTGGCGCCGCAAGAGGAAAAGGACTGTGTCAACCTCCCTCTATTCCTCACGGGGTGTCCCACTCTGCTCCTTGTTGGTGGCCTTGTGTGTAGGACTCTGAGCCTCTTCTGAGTCATCATGCCTAAGAACCGGAAAAGACAAGGGATGACCACTCGCTCTCGGTCTACTGCCTGTCAGCTTAAGTTGGAAGATCTTTTGAAAAATCAGCAGGTAGGATCTGCCCCAGAATATGCATCAAACTCGATCTTGCCTGCGGTACCGGGGCCTTTCTCTTCCAACTCTCAGACCCCAGACACAGATATACAAGTGGGTGTGACCTCGCAGTTATCCCCACCAGCCAGCATTAGAGTGGAAAAGGGAACAAGACTCCTGGTGACCCTTCTATGTCCACTCTGGATTATGACCTTTGGGGTTTGCAATGTTTTTTGTTCAGGGATTTAATATCCAGATTATATAAACAGCTTGAGGATTTAAACTCTCAGCTCCTGACACAGTCCCCCCTGCTTGCTAACATCTCCAAGCCAGTGGAGGCATGTAAAGCAGTCATTCAAGGACTTTCATCTTCCAAGTTTCCCCAAAGTTATTCTGTTGCATGTCAAACTTTGGGAGACGGAGGGATTGGTACTTGGGGCTCCGATCCCCCTGCCTCAGAAGGAAGCAGGAGGTAGTCATGTATTTGGGAGAAGCGTGTATGTAAACCATCGGCTTCTTCCCTAGTTTTCCAAATAGTGCCCCTGCCAACTGATCTCCTCCCTTTGTGGCCTACTAAGAACAATATTAGCTTTCATATATCTAGTATTATTCATCGCTTAGTTCCTTTAGACCATATTGTAAGTTTTATTTCTTTGCCTCCCATTAACAATAAGCAGCGGCTGGTCATTCAGTTTAGATCCTCTCATATTGTGGATAGCTATTCTGCTTTGTTTGCTTCCTGGGTAATTTATCTCAATTATGTTTATATTGATACAGTGGTCTCCCCTTTACGCTCTCAGCCTTGTAATAGGTGTTTGTTTGTTCCCACTAGTCAACATGCAAATGTGGAGGATGATCCCCATGGTAGGACTCTAGCTAAGAGATCTTTTTTCAGACCTCGCTAAACTCCGATTCAGGAGAGGCTCCTGGAGTTGGCCTCCCCTCCCAAGAACCACTTCCTATTCTGATAGAGGCAGATGGTTTTTCTTTGAACTCTAGCCACAACCTTTTACTGTCAGCCTCTATTAGAGTAGAAGGACTTGGTTCCTCTTCTAAGGCTCAGGCCCAATCTTTAGTCTCTGGTGGACCTACTTTTGAGGTTCAAGCCATGGACATTCCACTCAGGGGTTATCCCCAGAAAGAAATACTGAAATTACATCCCGGACTTTCACCCAGGGCCTGGCCCAGATGGGCAAGGGATCGGCTTGTCCTCTTTCGCCTGTCCTGTGACTGCCTTTGGCCAATTCCGCAGGAATAATATCCCTATGTACATGGAATATCGTGGGTTGGACTAGGCATAAGGAAGAGGCTGATTTTATTGAGTATCTCAAGAACCACCAGCTAATATTCCTTCAGAAGACTTGGGTCCAGCATCCCCTAGAATTAGAAGGCTTTGTGTTCTACCATCTTCCGGCTACCAAATACAATTCCCATGGTTGCCCTTGTGGTGGTCTGGGTCTCTTGGTTAGCTGGGATTTGGACTTCAAAGAGTTTGAAGTAGTAATCTCTCCACCTATAGCATTGGGTCTGGTCACCAGGATTGGGACTTTGGTCCTTATTGCTCTGTCAGTTTATATTGCCACGGCCAATGCTATGTATTTTAGGGACTCTATGTGGAGTGAACTTGAAACTTTTTTAGAGTACTTTGCCGATAGATACCCTGAGGGGCAGTTTGTGGTCACTGGTGATTTTAACACCAGGTTGGGCCCCAATGTCAATGCTATGAACCCTTATTGTGACATTGAGCCAGACGGCCCCTTCTAGTTGCTCAATGCAAGGAGATTTAAAGATGCCCATATTAATGCCTCAGGCATCTGGCTAGGGCTGTAGTGGGATATCGCAGCGGTAGCTATTTCCAGCGGAAACAGTGTTTCTGCAATTAGTGGAATGGCATGGCAGAGGCTTTCATTCCGCTAGTTTCATTCCGCGGTTCCACTTATTTAATTCCGCTACTTAGTGGAATCGTGGAAACATGACATTTTCGCTACTTCTGCAATTCCGCCAGTGTCACAAAATAGCGGAATAGCAGTTTTCCGCAATTTCTGCAATTTTTCCACAATTTTTCTGCAATTCCGCGATTTGCAGAATTCCGGCGGAATTAGCGGAATGTCCGCAGAAAAGTCTCGGTGTGGCTTGGGCAATTCCGAAATGGAGGAACGGAATCACGGTGCGGTAACAGCTGCTGCTGCATCAGCCCTACATCCGGCTCACCAAGTTGGCAGCCAGGTGTAGTCTTTTTATCCTTAATGGGATCGGGTATGGCAATCCAGATGGTGAATTCACCTATCTGGGATCCTTAGGTGCCAGAACAGTTGACTACATACTGGTCTCATTGGCCCTGCTCCCTTTTGTTAGGGATTTTGTTGTTGGTACAGTTTTGGTGAGCGATCACCTTCCCCTGTCACTTTCTCTGACTCTTAAGGCTCCTATTTCACGGGGATCTGGTGTTCCTCCTGTGGAGGTTGCCCATCTGGCCATTCACCGTGCCCCTCATTGGGATAGTATACTGGCCCAGGAATTGGTTGTGGAGATTACCCAATCATCCTGGTTCCATCTTCGAACAGAGATTTTGGACCTATCAGCAGATGAGGATAAAGTTGATGCTTATAGTCAACTCAGTTCTATAATACAGGAATTTATTGGCTCCTAGAATCAGGGGCCGAGGCCCTGTAATAGGAAGAATGGTAAAATTTGGTTTGATAGAGAGTGCTACCAGATGTGCTCTAAGCTTAGGGAGATATATACAGAGTATAGGGAGGGACTGTCCTCTGTGCCTCCTCTTCCCTTTCTGACCCTTAGAGCTGAGTACAAAGGACTTATTAGGTTCAAGAAAAGGCAGCACTCGGAGGCCACAGTGGGAAGCTCTTATTTTGGCCATTGATACAAAGGATACCAGGAGCTTTTGGCATCATATTAATGGGTTGTCTACCAAAGGCCCCAGTAGGGTTGAGACTCTTATTTCCCCCCAAGGGTGGATGGAGCACTTTTATAGGCTCTACCAAGGTGATGGGGGAGTACAGGCCCAGGATCAGTACCTACTTGAACTTAAGGATTCACCTCCATGGCCTTCAGTGACGGAGGTTGAAATAGAAGTTGTAGTAGATACGTTCAAACCACATAAAGCCTCGGGCTTGGATTGTGTTAACATTGAATTCATTAAGTCTTATAAACAATGATGGCTCCCTTTATTAGCTTCTCTTTACGTGGTCGTTAACAATTCTGGAAGAGGTCCCCCTCACTGGGGAAGGGCTGTGGTGGTCCCAATACACAAGAAGGGTTCTAGTACAGACCCAGGTAATTATAGGTCCATTAGTTTGCTTTCAGTGGTTGGGAAAATTTATGCCAAACTTCCGCTAGAGAGGCCATTGCACTGGATGCACTAGGTTAATATTCCAGCTCTAGAGCAAGCAGGATTCCAGGAAGGGTGCTCCACTATGTAGCAGTGCTTCATTCTCCACCATCTAGATGTCAAATATCAAGCCAGGAATGGTGCACTATATGTCACCTTCCTGGATTTAAAAGCCGCTTTCGATTCACTTAGTAGGACAACTCTTTGGAAGAAACTCCAGGAAGCAGCTATAGACAGATGGCTTCTTGGGTTGATTTACTCATTGTACCATGGTTCTTCACTTATGGTTAAGTTCGATAGGCAGGGTCACCTTACGCCCCCAATAGATACCTTTAGGGGCATTAGACAGGGATGTGTCCTGGCCCTCTTTAACTTTTATATAAATGAAGTATTACATCAAATGGCACATAGTAATTTTTTTCCATCTAAATTAGCCACCAGGGCAGTAGGGTGCCTTGGCTATGCCAATGGCGTGGCTCTTATGTCACAAAACAGGATAGGACTCCTCCGGAAAATACACGCTTTTGCCAGTTTCTGTCAAAACAACCAACTCACCATAAAGTATAATAAATCCAAAATCATGGTTTTCTCAAAAATAAAAAGCTGCATCAGTGGATTATAGGGGGCCAGACTATCCAGCAGGTCCCAGCATTTAGATATCTTGGGCTCCTTTTCCAGAAAAGAGGCAGTTGGAAGGAGCATGTAGCTGGGGCCATTGCTGCCGCTCATGGCCCATCGTGTGAAATATATGCCTTTTTCATCAGGCAGGGTAGGAGTGCCATCCCTTCAGCATTAAGGGTTTTCAACAGCAAGGTTTGTGCACAAATTATTTATGGCGGCGAGCTTTGGGTTTCTCTTCCCCTCAGGCGGTCAGTTCTATTCAGACAAGGTTCCTTATGGGTCTCGTAGGCCAGCCAAGAGGCACCCCTTATGCAGCTGTAACACTGGAGTTGGGTCAGAAGGGGTAGTCCCAGGTGGCTATGGAGAGATGGCACTGAAATTTGGGGTTAAAATGTTTACAAATCAATGCTCTCATCTACTAAAGATGGTTGGCCAGGACCCTTTTTTCAGTCCTTGGGCTCGCTCAGCAGAGAACTATTTAAGAACTATTGGCCTTTCCAAGGAATACCTCTCACATAAGCCTTCTGGCTTAGATAAGAAAGAGGTACTAACTAGGATGACAGATATTTACCACCAGGGCGAAATTAGTATGATCCGCTCCTCACCGCATATGAGGGTTTACCCAGGTTGCGTCCCTGACCAGGGTCGAATGGTGGAATATCACACTACCTCTGTCTCAGCCAGAGCCAAGCACCTGATTTTTCATGCTAGGGTTAATTCTTTCCCCTTGCAAGTGGTGGAGGGCCATATACAAGGAGTGTCGTTTCTTGAGAGGCTGTGTCCTTTTGACAAAGACACCGTAGAAACTGTTAGTCATATTATCTTACGTTGCCATCTGTACGATGCTCTGAGGGACGAATTCCTGAGAGCCCGTTTGAGCCTCTTTCCAGGGAGGTCCGACTTGGCCCTGTTACATCTGTTGCTTAAAGCTTCGGACCCTTTAAAAATTTGTCAGCTTTTTTAGTTAAGGCAGCCCATTGTAGGCAGTGTTTTTTGGAATCCAAATTCTGTGCGCTAGATTCCCCTTGTAACCTGAGCCTGGTACCCTCTTCATTGGAGCAGGCTCTTTGATTTCTCTCAACACCAAATTGACTATAAGTTTATGTTACTCCACCAGTATGAAGTCATTGTGAAGTGCGGTGGGGTCCTAACTCTGTTAATAAATTTATTCATGTGTGCATATTTATCACCTTGAGTCTGCAAAAACCTTAACCCTAATGGACTGTACTTTGGCTTGCCCAGGGCCTCATTGTTTTTTTAGCCCTTATTTTGTTTTAATATTTGCACTGCTTTGTTTTTGGCTACTTTGCTTGTTTTCTTCACAATTTTATTAGTTTTTATCTTGGGTACTATATGGTCTTTGACCATAATAAATTATTGATATATTGATTGGAGGGGGTGTGACTAGGATTGGAGGGGGCATCAAGAGCTCCTGAACTTCTCAATTTAGCATTACATCACTGCTGGGAGCCATCACATCCATCACATTTTAAGGACAATTCCTCAATTGGTTTTGGTAAGAGTTCCATATTAGACTTATCTGTTTCTGAGCAGAAGTCCCCATTCATTTTGAGGGAGTGTTTTGCTGGGTAAAATCCCTGATAGTCTAGTCTAGTTATTGGAAAATGCAAAATACACATGATTCTGTTATTTTATTTTGGAAATATACCAATGAACATCCACTGCCTTTTTTTAAAAAAGATTTAATTACCACTAGGGTCTTTTAAAAGATTAAATTAGAGAATGTGTGTGGTGGGGGCTGGTATTTTTCTCCATGGGGACCAAAGTGGCTCCACACAGCAAGAGAAAAATTTCTCATGGGTTCCCTTACTACTATGACAATTTTTTCACAGATGTCCCCCCTCCCCCCCGCTTGATGTTCTGGTGGGTGTTGGGGGGGCATCCATGTACACAGCCAGAGGTGGGTGGGGGGATGAGTGTGCGCCGCGTGTACACCCATTTAAACACCACAGGTGGTGGGTGTTTGTGCGTGCACACTCCTGACGTACATCCACCTACACCCATCACCCACCCATTAGGCATGGGCGAACAGATCGCGGTTCGTGTTCGGCCGTTCGGTTCGGCCGCGTTCGGTTCGTGTGTTCGTGTTCGGTCGTTCG
>QEPC01012435.1:4681475-4709017 GCA_003113815.1 Sphenodon punctatus
AGGGACTCGGGGATTCTGGCTGGGGAATGGGGCTTGGGGAAAGGGTGGACAGTGAAAATGGGGTGTGGGAGGAGTGGGGGGACTCAGGGAGTCTGGATGAGGAATGGGGCTGGGGGAGGGGGTGCACTGGGAGACAATGGGGAGCGGAGTACATTGGGAGACAATGGGGAGGAGGCTTCCAGAGAGATGTGAAGTGAACCATGTTTTGGGGGACAAGTGGAACTCCTTGTTGCTGTGTTTGTGGTGTGGTCAGACTGAGGATAATATGGTTGGCTTAAGATATGATTTCAGTGGTTTGCTTTTGATTGTTGTGTTTTTGCTAGTGCACTGCTGGTTTCCCCCTCCTCTCTCAAGCATGTGCAAAGGGAGTGGCCTTTTTCTGGGGCCCCACTGGCCAAACTTTTTTTTAAAAGGCTTGTTTGCTTGCACAGGCATTTGGCTGCTGGGGATAAGGTATAGCTACTAGGGATGCTGGTCTGGATGTGTCTGGTTTGGTGGCAATGCATCCCTGAAACTGGTCATTTTTTTAAAAAAGTCCTGTTTGCTTGCACAGGCATTTGGCTGCCATGGATAGTGTGTAGCTAGTAGGGATGTTGGTCTGGATGTGTCTGGTTTGGTGGCGATGCAGCCCTAAAACTGGCCAATTTTTTTTAAAAAGGTCTGTGAGCTTGGACAGGTGTTTGGCTGCCGGGGATACGGTGTAGCTACTAGAGATGCTGGTCTGGATGGGTCTAGTTTGGTGGCAATGCATCCCTAAAACTGGTCAATTTTTTTAAAAAGGCCTGTTTGCTCGGACAGGCAATTGGCTATCGGGGATAGGGTGTGGCTACTAGGGATACTGGTCTGGCCCTGTCTGATTTAGTGACAATGCATCCTTGAAACCGGCCAATTTTTTTTAAAGGCTTTTTTGTTTGGACAGACATTTGGCTTCTGGTATACAGTATAGGTACTCTGTACAGTGTAGGTACAGTGTAGGAGAAATTTGTGAACAGAGAAAACAGTAGGTATGAGCATGGCAGAAGAGAAGGCTCCAGACAGCAAGGGGAATCCTTTCCCCTGTCCCCCACTTAACCCATCTTTTCCCTTCCTCTTCTCATGCACCCAAACCAAAACCTTTCCCTCCTACTCCTCTGTCCTGTCCTTCTCTTCCCTTTCATTCTCTTTGATTTGACTTGTTGCAGGACAGGGAGCTAACTCAGTCCTCCCAATTCTCCAAGCCAGAAGGAAGACTTGTCCCAAAGCCTGCACCTTCAGAAAACTACAGGTGGCCAAGCATGCCATGAAAATCGAGGATTCAAGGATTCAGGATAAAGGTAGGCAATGGATTGGCAATGGCAACATGATCTATTTTTTTAACCTACAAAGGTTAAATTTGACCCGGTGGGAAAGAGAGGAGAGTGGACGGGACCCCAGGAGGAGAGTTCTCTCTGTGTGGCAGTGCTTCACACAGCAGCGTTCCCAGCTTTAACTAATGTAATGTCCATCCAATGTTAACCCTGGGAACTCCTTGCTGCTTGGTTATGCCCTGGATCTGCCTACCGATGCCCTGGCTCTGCCTACCATTGTCCTGGCTGCGCCCCTAGTCCCACTAGTTCAACCCACCCACTGCCCCACCAGCCTCCAAACTCACCAGCCGCCACTGCATGTTTTCCTCTAATGTGTTGTATGGGAACTAGACTGCAAGTCAGAAATTCCTGAGTTGGTATTCCAGCTCTGACACAGAGGTACTCTAAGGTCTCAGGAAAATGGTTTAACTTCAGTTTCACTTTCCTTGTGGATAACGACTCTAGGGAATTATTTTTTGTGTACAAATGCTAAATAATCCCTTTGTGTTTTTCAGTTAAATAAAAATCTCCCTTACTCTATTTTTTCTTATAGTTTTCTGGGTCATGTTCTCTTACATAAAAAGCCCACATTTCTTTTTGTCCTAATGCAATCAGGAACCTGAGACAAAGACTTCCCTGCTTCCTTTTTAACTTCTTTCAGGATTCTGGGTAGAAATTAATCAGTGGCTGGTGTTTTGTCAAACTTTAATAGTTCTAATTGCCTTATTAACTGCTCTGCTGCAATGGCAGAAACATAATATCATGTCAGTTGTTACTTCAGTCTCTGGATTTTACTTGCCACTTCCAGATTTGCTTTCTTTAGTCATTTTTTTAATTGGTTACTTTTGCTTTCTTTATTAAGTTTTCCTTCTTAAGTCATTTAGTGTATACACTAAAAAAACACTTTGTTCTCTGATAAAACCACATAATACTGCAGTTTTTTCACATAGATGGACACATTTTTTCCCTCGTGCTTCCAATAAGAATTCCTGAAGAGAGATGCAGTGCATTCAGAGGTTTGTCAAATTGACACAGAAATAATAATTATTATAAGAACTGGTGTAGTGTAGTGACTAAGTACGCACTTGTAGTGGTGTGCATGTTGTTATCATTATTACAATAACAAAAATGACAAAAAAGAATAAGAAAACTAGGAATGAAAAAGACATTTAAAAAAATAATAATGAGAAACACTGAAAAGCATATTTTTGGCTATATCTTTTTTGTTTCTTACTCAATTGTGATGAAATATGGGGTGATTGTACCTCCAATGGTGGGCATTATGTGTACAGATTCTGTGAGTGATTAGATAAAGGGAACAGATATTACAAGCAATTGAATGTTGTGATTTTAAGAAAAGGTCCATACACATTCATGGCTACAACTTATCTTCCATCCAATTTGCATTAAACCTGTGAATATCATGTCCCTCCACAAGCTTAACACACCTGCTATTTCTCAGAAATATTGGATGAAGGGTTCTGATGATATAAGACATTAACTTGAAAATACATTTCCAGCTGTAACATTTATATATTCCATCCTGTTTACAAGACATTTGGCAGGAATGTATCACATACCTTCCCTGTCATCTCTGCCAAACTACAGGACACATTAATAAAGGGACCCAATTATATAAGCAATTATTTATTATTATTAATTATTATTAATTATTAATTATTAATTATTAATCATTATTATTATTATTAATATTATTATTATTATTATTATTATTATTATCATCACTTGCATAGCACTAGCTGTGTACCTGGTGATTTACAG
This sequence comes from Sphenodon punctatus, assembly GCA_003113815.1. Taxonomy (NCBI): domain Eukaryota; kingdom Metazoa; phylum Chordata; class Lepidosauria; order Sphenodontia; family Sphenodontidae; genus Sphenodon; species Sphenodon punctatus. The sequence goes on from QEPC01012435.1 coordinate 4,684,583, forward strand.
AACAATGAGATGGATGCAGTCCCTGCCTACAGCTTACAATCTAAATGACTCGGGGGGCGGGGAAGGAGAGGGGACATAGGGAGAGACAAAGGATAAAACATTCAAGTGGATGAGAAGTCTCAGGTTCATGTGCTTGGTTTGGTTGCAGTTAGGGAGGAGTCAGGGGGAGGGCAGATGGTAAATGTTGAGAGGAAAGTTCTAGCAAGTGACTGGAAAGGCGGCAAGGAAGAGGTGGGTTTTGAAGAGGTATTTGTAGGAGCGGAGGGAGGGGCAAGGTGGATGTGGGCAGGGAGGGAGTTTAAGGCATGGGGCGCAGTTAGGGAGAAGGGGGCGAAGGCAGTTAGGGGAGCAGGGGAGACAAGGGAGAGTGAGGGAGGGGGCAGAGGAGGAGCGGTGAGTACGTGCAGGAGTGTGTAAGGAGATAAGGGCTGAGAGGTAAGGGGGAGCCAGGCTGTGAAGGACTTTGTAAGTAAATACTAGGAGTTTGTGAAGGATGTGTTGGGGGAGGGGGAGTCAGTGAAGTGAGGAGTGGAGAGGCTGCACGTGGTCAAAATGTTGGGCTGAGTGGATGACCCTAGCGGCAGATTTTTGATGGAGATAAGGGGGACAGATGAATGCAGGGAGACCAGCAAGGAGGAGGTTGCAGTAGTCATGGTTGGAGATGACCATAGCATGAGCAAGTGTTTTGGCTGAGGAGACAGAGAGAACGGGGCAAATCTGAGCAATGTTATAGAGGGCAAAGTGACAGAACTTGGCAACAGAGTTGATGTAAGGTTTAAAGGAGAGCTGAGTATCAAAGACGACCCCAAGCTACAGGCTTGGGGAACAGGATGGATGGTGACACCATCAATACGAATGGATAGTGAAGAGGGGGAGGAAGGGAAGAGAGGAAAGATAAGGAGTTCAGTCTTAGTCATGTTGAGCTTGAGCTGGCGTTGGTACATCCAGGAGGAGATATCAGAGAAACAGTTGATGAGGTGAGCTTGGACATACGGGGAGGGAGAGGGGGTGGAGAGATAGAGTTGAGTGTTGTCAGCATAAAGGTCATATTGTAAGCCGTGGGAGACAATGAGTTTGCCCAGGGACAGGGTGTAGATAGAGTAGATGACTCAGGACAGAGCCTTAGGGAACCCCTACCGAGAGGTTGAGGAAGGAGGAGGAGGTGGAATTGGGAAGAGACAGATTGAAGGAGCGGTCAGATAGGTAGGAGGAGAACCAGTCAAGGACAGAGCCGCAGAAGTCCAGGGAGCGAAGAGAGACCAGTAGGAGTGATGGTGGAGAGTGTCAAAGGCAGTGGAGAAGTCAAGGAGGACAAGAATGGAATAGAGGCACTTAGATTAAGCGACAAGTAGATCATTGGTAATCTTGGCAAGGGCAGTTTCAGTAGAGTGAAGGGGGCAGAATCCAGATTGGAAAGGGTCCAAGGAGGAGTTGGCAGAGATGAGTTCCAGACAGTGGGAGTAGACAACATGTTCCCACTGGGTAAGAGGGAGACCAGTTGGTAACTAGAGGGGTCAGAGGGGTCGAGGGTGGAGTTTTTGAGAATGGGAGAGACAGTGGCATGCTTGAAGGCAGAGGGAAAGGAGCCAGTGGAGAGGGAGAGATTAATGACATGTAGAAGGGGGACAACAGTGGGAGCAATGGAGGTGAGGAGGCGGGAGGGGATCGGGCCGAGAGGGCAGGTGGAGGGGTTGGAAGAAGAGAGCAGGTAGGAGATTTCCTCGAGGGAGGTGGGAGGGGAGGAGAGTGGGGGGGAGGTGGTGGAGAGGGAGCGAGGAGAGGAGATGGGTGGGAAGCAATGTTGTGGTGGATCTTGTCAATCTTTGAGGTGAAGAATGACACGAAATCCTGAGCAGAGAGGGAAGAGGGTGGATGGGGGCAGGGGGGCTTGAGAAGGGAGTCAAAGGTGGAGTAGAGGCAGCGAGGGTCACGAGAGTAGGACTCAACCCGGGAGGCATAGTAGTTGTCCCCTTGAAGACCATTATTCAGATAAATAGCAGCACATGCAGTGCCAGTCAGAGGCAGGCACCTGGCATGGCAGGGGGAAAGAGGCTGTANGAGCTGCGTTGCAGGAGAGGCGGGATATAAATTTGCTAAATAAATAAATAAATAAATATTCTTCACACACACACTGCCCTGAGGCAGCTCCTGGATGCATTCTTCACACAAACACTGCCCTGAGGCAACCTAAAGTATCCGCAGTTGTAGACGTGAGGGGCTGCCAGGGAAACCAAGTGGCCACATCTACCTGGAGCAAAGCAGTTTACCAGGAGAACTTTTTACACACAAAAGTTCTGAGAGATGTTTTACACAGCAGTTCAAAGAGCTGGATGTTTAAGATCTGTGTGAATGATTTAGACACAAAGAAAGTTCAGGATGTAACAGCTAACATGCAGGAGTGTGTGTAAAAACACCCAATGACTCTGTCTGCAATGGGAGAGCAAGGCTGTGGTGGGCGTGCCTTCATGTCCCAATGAAGGGCCCCCCTAAGAGCAAGAGCATGGGGGGGTAAGCTTTCCCATGAAGGCAACACTTGACATCCTTAGACATAACAATGATCAGGTGTCAAAACCCCTAAGCACATGTTTGGCTGTTGTGTGTAAGCACCATAACAATCCCAACACCAATTTGACCGCCCCTTGAACACACATTGTGAACACCATTGCATCACAAGGACAATTCATGTGTTCTGACTGAACACGTGGCCAATGTTGTGTCTAATGATATAATGTGGCATGTTAGCATTTACAACACAGGGAATGAGGCGTACTGAGATTGGGGGCGGGGCGATAAAAACACTAAATTACCCGAAGATGGGCTGTGTGTCTAAGCAGCACCACATGGTGAACACAGGGCCAAACCAGTGCTCATATCAAGGTCAAAACACACATGCAGACACCCACTAACGTTATGTTTAAAGACACTCATAGTCTCAGCTCCCTGCAGATCCCTCCCAGCACCAACCCCACCAGGAAGGAAGTTTTAAGAGTGAGTGGAGGTGGAACTCACATTCTGCCCCTCCCCCTTTCTGAAAACACTGGTGGCCATTATGCGGATACACAGTGATACTCTTTTGTTTTGCTTTTACCATTTTTAATAAATAAAATGAAAAAAGTTAACCAAAAAATGGATGAAAGTAAACAACTGCTTATTCATTTGTTTTCGTAACATTAGTCACAAAAATAAATGAGGCTTCAATTATTTTTGTAAGTAATTAAAACAACACAAATTGCACCCCCTCTGCTTTCCCATACCCTCCTGCTACTGTACAGAAACCTTATGACTGCGACCTATGCTCACTGATTATTTTGGGTCCTTACTTCAGACTTATGTGCTGCTGAAGTGAATAAACTAATTTCAAGCCTCTAAGCTGAATCTATCCAGATCATTTTGAATGTATTTGCTTAGTTCCTCAATACTGGCTTTATTCTCCTTCCTTAATTTTAAGGTATTGGCAAATTTAGGCCAATAAGTTACAAAGTAAATAAAAGCAGTTCCCATTTAACCCTATCATGAACTATTTCCTACATACAAAGTCTGTTTGCTGCTCCAAATTCAAATTCCCATCTATTTCTATGTCCCATTTCTGTAGCATATTTTCCCCTCTTCTAGATCATCTGTTCTGAAAGCCAGCTGAAAAATTCACTAAACCTCTCAGTTTCTTGCCAATTCATTAATGTTGTGATGCTTGCAGGCGCGGTGGGCACCCAAGGATGCCAGGGGCACTGCCCTTCCTATGCCCCTGTGCCTACCTCTTGTCTGCCTGAGCTGTCTCTTACCTATCACGCAGGCAGAAGAAGAAATTTCTGACCCTTCCGCGGGTCACAGAACTCTGTCGGGACCCCCAGCAGCAGCCGCTGCTGATTTTCACGGTGGACGAGCCCCGCACTGGGAAACTGCACTTTTGTGTGCATGTGTCTTCAGCCAGGCCCCAGCATTGCAGGCTAGCTGCAATTAGGGGGTTGGGCCTGGCTGGGAGAAGTTCAGGAACTTGGAAGGAGTCCCAGAAGGGAGAAACATAGTTGGAACAAACTTAGGTGGCTAGAGGGAGCTGTCCAAGTGCGTATAATGGGGAACAGCTGTTCCTCACTATAGCCACCAGGGGGCAGGCTTTCATTGAGTTTTATGTGCTCAATTTTTAAACAGCACCTGGATGCTGTTGTTAAGCGGCCAGGCGAGATGTGCAGCTGCATGCACTGCAAAAACGAACTGGGAGGAGTGGGCTTTAGCAAAGCCTGGAGCAAGCACTCAGTCAGGGACTGGCTGGTATGCATGCTCAGTTAGTGAGCATGAGGGCTGTTCTTGTGCACTGCTGAGCTGTGGTGTCTCTTGCTGCTGGACTTGGTTGCCTTGCCCAAGGGACGTGTTTTTGCTGCTGTGCCATCCTGCAGCCTTGGTGGTGAGTACATTGCAGGGGGGGCACTGGGGAAAATGCTTCGGGGGAATGGGGGTGGGAGTGGCGGGACTCAGGGAGTCTGGGTGGGGAATGGGGTTGGGGGGAGGCGTGGACTGGGAGAGAATGGGGTCTTTTTATTTATTTATTTATTTATTTATTTAATATATTTATATCCCACCCCTCCTGCAAGCAGCTAGGGGCGGTTAAAAGATTTCAGTTAAAACAATTAAAAAATATTAAAACAATCATAAAAATCTTACGATAGAAGAGGGAGGACAGACATTTACAAAAAAAATAATAAGGAAGGGTAGGGTGATAAAAACCCATTAACCCACCCTCCCAACCTCCCCAAACACCTGGGCAAACAGCGATGGGCAAACTCAGGGAGTCTGGCTGCGGAATATGTCTGCGGGAGGGGGTGGACAGTGACAATGGGTGTGGGTGTGTGGGGATTCAGATAGTCTGACTGGGGAATGGGGCTGGGAGAGGGAGAGGAGAGACAATGGGGATGGCGACTTGGGAAGTCTGACTGAGGAATGGGGTTGGGGAAGGGGGTGGACTGGGAGACAATGGGGATGGGGGGACTTGGGGAGTCTGGCTGGGGAATGGGGCTGGGGAAGGAGGTGGACAGTGACAATGGGTGTGGGGGACTCGGGGAGTCTTGGTGGGGAATGGGGCTGGGGGAGGGGGTGGACTGGGAGACAATGGTGATGAGGGACTCGGGGATTCTGGCTGGGGAATGGGGCTTGGGGAAAGGGTGGACAGTGAAAATGGGGTGTGGGAGGAGTGGGGGGACTCAGGGAGTCTGGATGAGGAATGGGGCTGGGGGAGGGGGTGCACTGGGAGACAATGGGGAGCGGAGTACATTGGGAGACAATGGGGAGGAGGCTTCCAGAGAGATGTGAAGTGAACCATGTTTTGGGGGACAAGTGGAACTCCTTGTTGCTGTGTTTGTGGTGTGGTCAGACTGAGGATAATATGGTTGGCTTAAGATATGATTTCAGTGGTTTGCTTTTGATTGTTGTGTTTTTGCTAGTGCACTGCTGGTTTCCCCCTCCTCTCTCAAGCATGTGCAAAGGGAGTGGCCTTTTTCTGGGGCCCCACTGGCCAAACTTTTTTTTAAAAGGCTTGTTTGCTTGCACAGGCATTTGGCTGCTGGGGATAAGGTATAGCTACTAGGGATGCTGGTCTGGATGTGTCTGGTTTGGTGGCAATGCATCCCTGAAACTGGTCATTTTTTTAAAAAAGTCCTGTTTGCTTGCACAGGCATTTGGCTGCCATGGATAGTGTGTAGCTAGTAGGGATGTTGGTCTGGATGTGTCTGGTTTGGTGGCGATGCAGCCCTAAAACTGGCCAATTTTTTTTAAAAAGGTCTGTGAGCTTGGACAGGTGTTTGGCTGCCGGGGATACGGTGTAGCTACTAGAGATGCTGGTCTGGATGGGTCTAGTTTGGTGGCAATGCATCCCTAAAACTGGTCAATTTTTTTAAAAAGGCCTGTTTGCTCGGACAGGCAATTGGCTATCGGGGATAGGGTGTGGCTACTAGGGATACTGGTCTGGCCCTGTCTGATTTAGTGACAATGCATCCTTGAAACCGGCCAATTTTTTTTAAAGGCTTTTTTGTTTGGACAGACATTTGGCTTCTGGTATACAGTATAGGTACTCTGTACAGTGTAGGTACAGTGTAGGAGAAATTTGTGAACAGAGAAAACAGTAGGTATGAGCATGGCAGAAGAGAAGGCTCCAGACAGCAAGGGGAATCCTTTCCCCTGTCCCCCACTTAACCCATCTTTTCCCTTCCTCTTCTCATGCACCCAAACCAAAACCTTTCCCTCCTACTCCTCTGTCCTGTCCTTCTCTTCCCTTTCATTCTCTTTGATTTGACTTGTTGCAGGACAGGGAGCTAACTCAGTCCTCCCAATTCTCCAAGCCAGAAGGAAGACTTGTCCCAAAGCCTGCACCTTCAGAAAACTACAGGTGGCCAAGCATGCCATGAAAATCGAGGATTCAAGGATTCAGGATAAAGGTAGGCAATGGATTGGCAATGGCAACATGATCTATTTTTTTAACCTACAAAGGTTAAATTTGACCCGGTGGGAAAGAGAGGAGAGTGGACGGGACCCCAGGAGGAGAGTTCTCTCTGTGTGGCAGTGCTTCACACAGCAGCGTTCCCAGCTTTAACTAATGTAATGTCCATCCAATGTTAACCCTGGGAACTCCTTGCTGCTTGGTTATGCCCTGGATCTGCCTACCGATGCCCTGGCTCTGCCTACCATTGTCCTGGCTGCGCCCCTAGTCCCACTAGTTCAACCCACCCACTGCCCCACCAGCCTCCAAACTCACCAGCCGCCACTGCATGTTTTCCTCTAATGTGTTGTATGGGAACTAGACTGCAAGTCAGAAATTCCTGAGTTGGTATTCCAGCTCTGACACAGAGGTACTCTAAGGTCTCAGGAAAATGGTTTAACTTCAGTTTCACTTTCCTTGTGGATAACGACTCTAGGGAATTATTTTTTGTGTACAAATGCTAAATAATCCCTTTGTGTTTTTCAGTTAAATAAAAATCTCCCTTACTCTATTTTTTCTTATAGTTTTCTGGGTCATGTTCTCTTACATAAAAAGCCCACATTTCTTTTTGTCCTAATGCAATCAGGAACCTGAGACAAAGACTTCCCTGCTTCCTTTTTAACTTCTTTCAGGATTCTGGGTAGAAATTAATCAGTGGCTGGTGTTTTGTCAAACTTTAATAGTTCTAATTGCCTTATTAACTGCTCTGCTGCAATGGCAGAAACATAATATCATGTCAGTTGTTACTTCAGTCTCTGGATTTTACTTGCCACTTCCAGATTTGCTTTCTTTAGTCATTTTTTTAATTGGTTACTTTTGCTTTCTTTATTAAGTTTTCCTTCTTAAGTCATTTAGTGTATACACTAAAAAAACACTTTGTTCTCTGATAAAACCACATAATACTGCAGTTTTTTCACATAGATGGACACATTTTTTCCCTCGTGCTTCCAATAAGAATTCCTGAAGAGAGATGCAGTGCATTCAGAGGTTTGTCAAATTGACACAGAAATAATAATTATTATAAGAACTGGTGTAGTGTAGTGACTAAGTACGCACTTGTAGTGGTGTGCATGTTGTTATCATTATTACAATAACAAAAATGACAAAAAAGAATAAGAAAACTAGGAATGAAAAAGACATTTAAAAAAATAATAATGAGAAACACTGAAAAGCATATTTTTGGCTATATCTTTTTTGTTTCTTACTCAATTGTGATGAAATATGGGGTGATTGTACCTCCAATGGTGGGCATTATGTGTACAGATTCTGTGAGTGATTAGATAAAGGGAACAGATATTACAAGCAATTGAATGTTGTGATTTTAAGAAAAGGTCCATACACATTCATGGCTACAACTTATCTTCCATCCAATTTGCATTAAACCTGTGAATATCATGTCCCTCCACAAGCTTAACACACCTGCTATTTCTCAGAAATATTGGATGAAGGGTTCTGATGATATAAGACATTAACTTGAAAATACATTTCCAGCTGTAACATTTATATATTCCATCCTGTTTACAAGACATTTGGCAGGAATGTATCACATACCTTCCCTGTCATCTCTGCCAAACTACAGGACACATTAATAAAGGGACCCAATTATATAAGCAATTATTTATTATTATTAATTATTATTAATTATTAAATATTAATTATTAATCATTATTATTATTATTAATATTATTATTATTATTATTATTATTATTATCATCACTTGCATAGCACTAGCTGTGTACCTGGTGATTTACAGAACAATGAGATGGATGCAGTCCCTGCCTACAGCTTACAATCTAAATGACTCGGGGGGCGGGGAAGGAGAGGGGACATAGGGAGAGACAAAGGATAAAACATTCAAGTGGATGAGAAGTCTCAGGTTCATGTGCTTGGTTTGGTTGCAGTTAGGGAGGAGTCAGGGGGAGGGCAGATGGTAAATGTTGAGAGGAAAGTTCTAGCAAGTGACTGGAAAGGCGGCAAGGAAGAGGTGGGTTTTGAAGAGGTATTTGTAGGAGCGGAGGGAGGGGCAAGGTGGATGTGGGCAGGGAGGGAGTTTAAGGCATGGGGCGCAGTTAGGGAGAAGGGGGCGAAGGCAGTTAGGGGAGCAGGGGAGACAAGGGAGAGTGAGGGAGGGGGCAGAGGAGGAGCGGTGAGTACGTGCAGGAGTGTGTAAGGAGATAAGGGCTGAGAGGTAAGGGGGAGCCAGGCTGTGAAGGACTTTGTAAGTAAATACTAGGAGTTTGTGAAGGATGTGTTGGGGGAGGGGGAGTCAGTGAAGTGAGGAGTGGAGAGGCTGCACGTGGTCAAAATGTTGGGCTGAGTGGATGACCCTAGCGGCAGATTTTTGATGGAGATAAGGGGGACAGATGAATGCAGGGAGACCAGCAAGGAGGAGGTTGCAGTAGTCATGGTTGGAGATGACCATAGCATGAGCAAGTGTTTTGGCTGAGGAGACAGAGAGAACGGGGCAAATCTGAGCAATGTTATAGAGGGCAAAGTGACAGAACTTGGCAACAGAGTTGATGTAAGGTTTAAAGGAGAGCTGAGTATCAAAGACGACCCCAAGCTACAGGCTTGGGGAACAGGTTGGATGGTGACACCATCAATACGAATGGATAGTGAAGAGGGGGAGGAAGGGAAGAGAGGAAAGATAAGGAGTTCAGTCTTAGTCATGTTGAGCTTGAGCTGGCGTTGGTACATCCAGGAGGAGATATCAGAGAAACAGTTGATGAGGTGAGCTTGGACATACGGGGAGGGAGAGGGGGTGGAGAGATAGAGTTGAGTGTTGTCAGCATAAAGGTCATATTGTAAGCCGTGGGAGACAATGAGTTTGCCCAGGGACAGGGTGTAGATAGAGTAGATGACTCAGGACAGAGCCTTAGGGAACCCCTACCGAGAGGTTGAGGAAGGAGGAGGAGGTGGAATTGGGAAGAGACAGATTGAAGGAGCGGTCAGATAGGTAGGAGGAGAACCAGTCAAGGACAGAGCCGCAGAAGTCCAGGGAGCGAAGAGAGACCAGTAGGAGTGATGGTGGAGAGTGTCAAAGGCAGTGGAGAAGTCAAGGAGGACAAGAATGGAATAGAGGCACTTAGATTAAGCGACAAGTAGATCATTGGTAATCTTGGCAAGGGCAGTTTCAGTAGAGTGAAGGGGGCAGAATCCAGATTGGAAAGGGTCCAAGGAGGAGTTGGCAGAGATGAGTTCCAGACAGTGGGAGTAGACAACATGTTCCCACTGGGTAAGAGGGAGACCAGTTGGTAACTAGAGGGGTCAGAGGGGTCGAGGGTGGAGTTTTTGAGAATGGGAGAGACAGTGGCATGCTTGAAGGCAGAGGGAAAGGAGCCAGTGGAGAGGGAGAGATTAATGACATGTAGAAGGGGGACAACAGTGGGAGCAATGGAGGTGAGGAGGCGGGAGGGGATCGGGCCGAGAGGGCAGGTGGAGGGGTTGGAAGAAGAGAGCAGGTAGGAGATTTCCTCGAGGGAGGTGGGAGGGGAGGAGAGTGGGGGGGAGGTGGTGGAGAGGGAGCGAGGAGAGGAGATGGGTGGGAAGCAATGTTGTGGTGGATCTTGTCAATCTTTGAGGTGAAGAATGACACGAAATCCTGAGCAGAGAGGGAAGAGGGTGGATGGGGGCAGGGGGGCTTGAGAAGGGAGTCAAAGGTGGAGTAGAGGCAGCGAGGGTCACGAGAGTAGGACTCAACCCGGGAGGCATAGTAGTTGTCCCCTTGAAGACCATTATTCAGATAAATAGCAGCACATGCAGTGCCAGTCAGAGGCAGGCACCTGGCATGGCAGGGGGAAAGAGGCTGTAGGAGGAAGGATGTGGAGCAACCCAGAAGACTAACAGACACATTCACTGGCCAATTACTACATGCTTCCAGCTTTACAGGACCAATCAGTAGTAACTTTGAGGCGGGCATAGGGGGCGGCCATCAGGCGGGCATAGAAGGGACATAACTTGGACTTTGGGGATAGCATCCCAGCAATCAGGAAACATAGTTTACACATCCAGGATAGCCAATTATCATCACAATCACATCCTGCAGCACTGTGACAGGGGACATAAGAGAATCTCTATTGACTCTTTCCTAAACAGATGCTTCTGACTTCCCAATAACACATGGGGGAGAGATGTTGGGATGGTTACAAAACAGAATGAGGGTATTTGGTTGACATTTCTTCTGGCCAATTGGCATCACAAACCGATCTTATACCACAGTGACATGTAAGAGAATCCCTGGCAAAGGCTCCTTCTCTGCATATGCTGTGCAGGCATATAACATTAGGTCCCTTTATCACCTGATGGAACAGTTCCAGGCACTAGAGGTGGAGAAAAAAAGGTGGAGGCGTATGCCCATTACATCTCAGCTGAGATGAAACACTTGGAACAGTACCACCAGGCGGTCTCCAGGTGGCATTGGGACGTGGAAGGGGCCATGGACTTTGCCATCTCCCACAACTACAAGATTGAATAGGACCGGGTGGCCGCCCCTCAGCCCTGTGCTCCGCCCCAATGCCTTCTGCCTTTCCCCCAAGTCCTGGGGGACAGGCCAAGAGACTAATAGTTTGTTTCCTTTATAAGTTTCTTTATATGTTGGTTTTAGTTTCATAATGTTGTTGTTGTTTTGTTGTTTTTGTTGTTGTTTAAATAGTTTTAATAAAAGTTTGTTATATTTGTTGTTACGAGCTTCATTTTACCTGTCCAATCTTTTATCCCTATATGCATTGCTGAAGTTCTGGAAGGCAGGTGGCAGAATCTCATAGTTTGTCGATCCCTATCAGCAGCATCTGGCTGGCTCCACATGTAACATAGTATATTAACCCAAAGATGTGCCAGGCAGCAGCAGGGTCTCAACTTGCAGACAGCCTCGCAGGAGGGGCAGGGCTTGTATCTGTGTGGGTGTGCCATAGAGAAAGAGAGACAGACTCCTTGGCAGTGAGCGGTGGATTGCTGGTTGCCAGGGTGAAGAACCATTTGCACAGACAGCATTTTTATGGGTGGGGGCCTTTGGCAGCAGCAGGTTGCCAGGGTACAGAACCCTTTGCACAGACAGCATATAGGCCTGGGGGGTGGGGGCCTTTGGCAGCAGCAAACATGGGTTGCTGGAGCAGGCAGGCAGCATGGCATGAGCGGCATTCAGGCAGGATTTGAGCTTGGCAACCTGGCCGAGTAGGCAGGTAATCACGGCAGCTTGGCATGAGAGGCAAGCAAATAGGCAGGTGGGCTGAGGCAAGCTTTGAGCTGGCAATGGCAACCTGGGTGGCTAGGCAGGCAGTCATGGCAGCTTGGCATGNAGAGGGAAGAGGGTGGATGGGGGCAGGGGGGCTTGAGAAGGGAGTCAAAGGTGGAGTAGAGGCAGCGAGGGTCACGAGAGTAGGACTCAACCCGGGAGGCATAGTAGTTGTCCCCTTGAAGACCATTATTCAGATAAATAGCAGCACATGCAGTGCCAGTCAGAGGCAGGCACCTGGCATGGCAGGGGGAAAGAGGCTGTAGGAGGAAGGATGTGGAGCAACCCAGAAGACTAACAGACACATTCACTGGCCAATTACTACATGCTTCCAGCTTTACAGGACCAATCAGTAGTAACTTTGAGGCGGGCATAGGGGGCGGCCATCAGGCGGGCATAGAAGGGACATAACTTGGACTTTGGGGATAGCATCCCAGCAATCAGGAAACATAGTTTACACATCCAGGATAGCCAATTATCATCACAATCACATCCTGCAGCACTGTGACAGGGGACATAAGAGAATCTCTATTGACTCTTTCCTAAACAGATGCTTCTGACTTCCCAATAACACATGGGGGAGAGATGTTGGGATGGTTACAAAACAGAATGAGGGTATTTGGTTGACATTTCTTCTGGCCAATTGGCATCACAAACCGATCTTATACCACAGTGACATGTAAGAGAATCCCTGGCAAAGGCTCCTTCTCTGCATATGCTGTGCAGGCATATAACATTAGGTCCCTTTATCACCTGATGGAACAGTTCCAGGCACTAGAGGTGGAGAAAAAAAGGTGGAGGCGTATGCCCATTACATCTCAGCTGAGATGAAACACTTGGAACAGTACCACCAGGCGGTCTCCAGGTGGCATTGGGACGTGGAAGGGGCCATGGACTTTGCCATCTCCCACAACTACAAGATTGAATAGGACCGGGTGGCCGCCCCTCAGCCCTGTGCTCCGCCCCAATGCCTTCTGCCTTTCCCCCAAGTCCTGGGGGACAGGCCAAGAGACTAATAGTTTGTTTCCTTTATAAGTTTCTTTATATGTTGGTTTTAGTTTCATAATGTTGTTGTTGTTTTGTTGTTTTTGTTGTTGTTTAAATAGTTTTAATAAAAGTTTGTTATATTTGTTGTTACGAGCTTCATTTTACCTGTCCAATCTTTTATCCCTATATGCATTGCTGAAGTTCTGGAAGGCAGGTGGCAGAATCTCATAGTTTGTCGATCCCTATCAGCAGCATCTGGCTGGCTCCACATGTAACATAGTATATTAACCCAAAGATGTGCCAGGCAGCAGCAGGGTCTCAACTTGCAGACAGCCTCGCAGGAGGGGCAGGGCTTGTATCTGTGTGGGTGTGCCATAGAGAAAGAGAGACAGACTCCTTGGCAGTGAGCGGTGGATTGCTGGTTGCCAGGGTGAAGAACCATTTGCACAGACAGCATTTTTATGGGTGGGGGCCTTTGGCAGCAGCAGGTTGCCAGGGTACAGAACCCTTTGCACAGACAGCATATAGGCCTGGGGGGTGGGGGCCTTTGGCAGCAGCAAACATGGGTTGCTGGAGCAGGCAGGCAGCATGGCATGAGCGGCATTCAGGCAGGATTTGAGCTTGGCAACCTGGCCGAGTAGGCAGGTAATCACGGCAGCTTGGCATGAGAGGCAAGCAAATAGGCAGGTGGGCTGAGGCAAGCTTTGAGCTGGCAATGGCAACCTGGGTGGCTAGGCAGGCAGTCATGGCAGCTTGGCATGAGAGGCAGGCAGGCAGGCGGGCTGAGGCAAGCTTTGAGCTGGCAATGGCAACCTGGGTGGCTAGGCAGGCAGTCATGGCATCTTGGCATGGGAGGCAGGCAGGCAGGCAGGCAGACAGGTGGGCTGAGGAAAGCTTTGAGCTGGCAATGGTAACCTGGGTGGGCAGGCAGGCAATCATGGCAGCTTGGCATGAGAGGCAGGCAGGCAGGTGGGCTGAGGCAAGTTTTGAGCTGGTAATGGCTACCTGGGCAGGCAGGCAGGCAGCATGGCATGAGAGGCAATCAGGCAGGTTTTGAACTTGGCAGCGTGGGCGGGAAGACAGACCGCATGGTATGATTGGTAGCAGCAGCAGCCATCGAGTTTCCCGGGTACAGACCCCTTGGCTGGCACAGACAGCATACAGGCCAGGGCGCCATTGGCACCAGCATCACCAGCAGACATTGGGTACCAGGGTACAGAACCCTTGGCACAGACAGCATATAGGCCTGGGGGCAATTGGCACCAGCAGACATTGCTTGCCAGGGTACAGAATCCTTGGCACAGATGGCATATAGGCCTGGCCTGGGGGCCATAGGCACCAGCAGACATTGGTTGCCAGGGTACAGAATCCTTGGCACATACAGCATATAGGCCTAGGCACCATTTCCACTAGCAGCAGCAGACAGTGGGTTGCCAGGGTACAGAACCCTTGGCACAGACAGCATATAGGCCTGGGGGCCATTGGCACCAGCAGACATTGGTTGCCAGGGTACAGAACCCTTGGCACAGACGGCATATAGACCAGGCCTGGGGGCCATTGGCACCAGCAGACATTGGTTGCCAGGGTACAGAACCCTTGACACACACGGCATATATGCCTGGGGGCCATTGGCAGCAGCAGACAGTGGGTTGCCAGGGTACAGAACCCTTGGCACAGACGGCATATAGGCCNGGTGGGGAATGGGGCTGGGGGAGGGGGTGGACTGGGAGACAATGGTGATGAGGGACTCGGGGATTCTGGCTGGGGAATGGGGCTTGGGGAAAGGGTGGACAGTGAAAATGGGGTGTGGGAGGAGTGGGGGGACTCAGGGAGTCTGGATGAGGAATGGGGCTGGGGGAGGGGGTGCACTGGGAGACAATGGGGAGCGGAGTACATTGGGAGACAATGGGGAGGAGGCTTCCAGAGAGATGTGAAGTGAACCATGTTTTGGGGGACAAGTGGAACTCCTTGTTGCTGTGTTTGTGGTGTGGTCAGACTGAGGATAATATGGTTGGCTTAAGATATGATTTCAGTGGTTTGCTTTTGATTGTTGTGTTTTTGCTAGTGCACTGCTGGTTTCCCCCTCCTCTCTCAAGCATGTGCAAAGGGAGTGGCCTTTTTCTGGGGCCCCACTGGCCAAACTTTTTTTTAAAAGGCTTGTTTGCTTGCACAGGCATTTGGCTGCTGGGGATAAGGTATAGCTACTAGGGATGCTGGTCTGGATGTGTCTGGTTTGGTGGCAATGCATCCCTGAAACTGGTCATTTTTTTAAAAAAGTCCTGTTTGCTTGCACAGGCATTTGGCTGCCATGGATAGTGTGTAGCTAGTAGGGATGTTGGTCTGGATGTGTCTGGTTTGGTGGCGATGCAGCCCTAAAACTGGCCAATTTTTTTTAAAAAGGTCTGTGAGCTTGGACAGGTGTTTGGCTGCCGGGGATACGGTGTAGCTACTAGAGATGCTGGTCTGGATGGGTCTAGTTTGGTGGCAATGCATCCCTAAAACTGGTCAATTTTTTTAAAAAGGCCTGTTTGCTCGGACAGGCAATTGGCTATCGGGGATAGGGTGTGGCTACTAGGGATACTGGTCTGGCCCTGTCTGATTTAGTGACAATGCATCCTTGAAACCGGCCAATTTTTTTTAAAGGCTTTTTTGTTTGGACAGACATTTGGCTTCTGGTATACAGTATAGGTACTCTGTACAGTGTAGGTACAGTGTAGGAGAAATTTGTGAACAGAGAAAACAGTAGGTATGAGCATGGCAGAAGAGAAGGCTCCAGACAGCAAGGGGAATCCTTTCCCCTGTCCCCCACTTAACCCATCTTTTCCCTTCCTCTTCTCATGCACCCAAACCAAAACCTTTCCCTCCTACTCCTCTGTCCTGTCCTTCTCTTCCCTTTCATTCTCTTTGATTTGACTTGTTGCAGGACAGGGAGCTAACTCAGTCCTCCCAATTCTCCAAGCCAGAAGGAAGACTTGTCCCAAAGCCTGCACCTTCAGAAAACTACAGGTGGCCAAGCATGCCATGAAAATCGAGGATTCAAGGATTCAGGATAAAGGTAGGCAATGGATTGGCAATGGCAACATGATCTATTTTTTTAACCTACAAAGGTTAAATTTGACCCGGTGGGAAAGAGAGGAGAGTGGACGGGACCCCAGGAGGAGAGTTCTCTCTGTGTGGCAGTGCTTCACACAGCAGCGTTCCCAGCTTTAACTAATGTAATGTCCATCCAATGTTAACCCTGGGAACTCCTTGCTGCTTGGTTATGCCCTGGATCTGCCTACCGATGCCCTGGCTCTGCCTACCATTGTCCTGGCTGCGCCCCTAGTCCCACTAGTTCAACCCACCCACTGCCCCACCAGCCTCCAAACTCACCAGCCGCCACTGCATGTTTTCCTCTAATGTGTTGTATGGGAACTAGACTGCAAGTCAGAAATTCCTGAGTTGGTATTCCAGCTCTGACACAGAGGTACTCTAAGGTCTCAGGAAAATGGTTTAACTTCAGTTTCACTTTCCTTGTGGATAACGACTCTAGGGAATTATTTTTTGTGTACAAATGCTAAATAATCCCTTTGTGTTTTTCAGTTAAATAAAAATCTCCCTTACTCTATTTTTTCTTATAGTTTTCTGGGTCATGTTCTCTTACATAAAAAGCCCACATTTCTTTTTGTCCTAATGCAATCAGGAACCTGAGACAAAGACTTCCCTGCTTCCTTTTTAACTTCTTTCAGGATTCTGGGTAGAAATTAATCAGTGGCTGGTGTTTTGTCAAACTTTAATAGTTCTAATTGCCTTATTAACTGCTCTGCTGCAATGGCAGAAACATAATATCATGTCAGTTGTTACTTCAGTCTCTGGATTTTACTTGCCACTTCCAGATTTGCTTTCTTTAGTCATTTTTTTAATTGGTTACTTTTGCTTTCTTTATTAAGTTTTCCTTCTTAAGTCATTTAGTGTATACACTAAAAAAACACTTTGTTCTCTGATAAAACCACATAATACTGCAGTTTTTTCACATAGATGGACACATTTTTTCCCTCGTGCTTCCAATAAGAATTCCTGAAGAGAGATGCAGTGCATTCAGAGGTTTGTCAAATTGACACAGAAATAATAATTATTATAAGAACTGGTGTAGTGTAGTGACTAAGTACGCACTTGTAGTGGTGTGCATGTTGTTATCATTATTACAATAACAAAAATGACAAAAAAGAATAAGAAAACTAGGAATGAAAAAGACATTTAAAAAAATAATAATGAGAAACACTGAAAAGCATATTTTTGGCTATATCTTTTTTGTTTCTTACTCAATTGTGATGAAATATGGGGTGATTGTACCTCCAATGGTGGGCATTATGTGTACAGATTCTGTGAGTGATTAGATAAAGGGAACAGATATTACAAGCAATTGAATGTTGTGATTTTAAGAAAAGGTCCATACACATTCATGGCTACAACTTATCTTCCATCCAATTTGCATTAAACCTGTGAATATCATGTCCCTCCACAAGCTTAACACACCTGCTATTTCTCAGAAATATTGGATGAAGGGTTCTGATGATATAAGACATTAACTTGAAAATACATTTCCAGCTGTAACATTTATATATTCCATCCTGTTTACAAGACATTTGGCAGGAATGTATCACATACCTTCCCTGTCATCTCTGCCAAACTACAGGACACATTAATAAAGGGACCCAATTATATAAGCAATTATTTATTATTATTAATTATTATTAATTATTAAATATTAATTATTAATCATTATTATTATTATTAATATTATTATTATTATTATTATTATTATTATCATCACTTGCATAGCACTAGCTGTGTACCTGGTGATTTACAGAACAATGAGATGGATGCAGTCCCTGCCTACAGCTTACAATCTAAATGACTCGGGGGGCGGGGAAGGAGAGGGGACATAGGGAGAGACAAAGGATAAAACATTCAAGTGGATGAGAAGTCTCAGGTTCATGTGCTTGGTTTGGTTGCAGTTAGGGAGGAGTCAGGGGGAGGGCAGATGGTAAATGTTGAGAGGAAAGTTCTAGCAAGTGACTGGAAAGGCGGCAAGGAAGAGGTGGGTTTTGAAGAGGTATTTGTAGGAGCGGAGGGAGGGGCAAGGTGGATGTGGGCAGGGAGGGAGTTTAAGGCATGGGGCGCAGTTAGGGAGAAGGGGGCGAAGGCAGTTAGGGGAGCAGGGGAGACAAGGGAGAGTGAGGGAGGGGGCAGAGGAGGAGCGGTGAGTACGTGCAGGAGTGTGTAAGGAGATAAGGGCTGAGAGGTAAGGGGGAGCCAGGCTGTGAAGGACTTTGTAAGTAAATACTAGGAGTTTGTGAAGGATGTGTTGGGGGAGGGGGAGTCAGTGAAGTGAGGAGTGGAGAGGCTGCACGTGGTCAAAATGTTGGGCTGAGTGGATGACCCTAGCGGCAGATTTTTGATGGAGATAAGGGGGACAGATGAATGCAGGGAGACCAGCAAGGAGGAGGTTGCAGTAGTCATGGTTGGAGATGACCATAGCATGAGCAAGTGTTTTGGCTGAGGAGACAGAGAGAACGGGGCAAATCTGAGCAATGTTATAGAGGGCAAAGTGACAGAACTTGGCAACAGAGTTGATGTAAGGTTTAAAGGAGAGCTGAGTATCAAAGACGACCCCAAGCTACAGGCTTGGGGAACAGGTTGGATGGTGACACCATCAATACGAATGGATAGTGAAGAGGGGGAGGAAGGGAAGAGAGGAAAGATAAGGAGTTCAGTCTTAGTCATGTTGAGCTTGAGCTGGCGTTGGTACATCCAGGAGGAGATATCAGAGAAACAGTTGATGAGGTGAGCTTGGACATACGGGGAGGGAGAGGGGGTGGAGAGATAGAGTTGAGTGTTGTCAGCATAAAGGTCATATTGTAAGCCGTGGGAGACAATGAGTTTGCCCAGGGACAGGGTGTAGATAGAGTAGATGACTCAGGACAGAGCCTTAGGGAACCCCTACCGAGAGGTTGAGGAAGGAGGAGGAGGTGGAATTGGGAAGAGACAGATTGAAGGAGCGGTCAGATAGGTAGGAGGAGAACCAGTCAAGGACAGAGCCGCAGAAGTCCAGGGAGCGAAGAGAGACCAGTAGGAGTGATGGTGGAGAGTGTCAAAGGCAGTGGAGAAGTCAAGGAGGACAAGAATGGAATAGAGGCACTTAGATTAAGCGACAAGTAGATCATTGGTAATCTTGGCAAGGGCAGTTTCAGTAGAGTGAAGGGGGCAGAATCCAGATTGGAAAGGGTCCAAGGAGGAGTTGGCAGAGATGAGTTCCAGACAGTGGGAGTAGACAACATGTTCCCACTGGGTAAGAGGGAGACCAGTTGGTAACTAGAGGGGTCAGAGGGGTCGAGGGTGGAGTTTTTGAGAATGGGAGAGACAGTGGCATGCTTGAAGGCAGAGGGAAAGGAGCCAGTGGAGAGGGAGAGATTAATGACATGTAGAAGGGGGACAACAGTGGGAGCAATGGAGGTGAGGAGGCGGGAGGGGATCGGGCCGAGAGGGCAGGTGGAGGGGTTGGAAGAAGAGAGCAGGTAGGAGATTTCCTCGAGGGAGGTGGGAGGGGAGGAGAGTGGGGGGGAGGTGGTGGAGAGGGAGCGAGGAGAGGAGATGGGTGGGAAGCAATGTTGTGGTGGATCTTGTCAATCTTTGAGGTGAAGAATGACACGAAATCCTGAGCAGAGAGGGAAGAGGGTGGATGGGGGCAGGGGGGCTTGAGAAGGGAGTCAAAGGTGGAGTAGAGGCAGCGAGGGTCACGAGAGTAGGACTCAACCCGGGAGGCATAGTAGTTGTCCCCTTGAAGACCATTATTCAGATAAATAGCAGCACATGCAGTGCCAGTCAGAGGCAGGCACCTGGCATGGCAGGGGGAAAGAGGCTGTAGGAGGAAGGATGTGGAGCAACCCAGAAGACTAACAGACACATTCACTGGCCAATTACTACATGCTTCCAGCTTTACAGGACCAATCAGTAGTAACTTTGAGGCGGGCATAGGGGGCGGCCATCAGGCGGGCATAGAAGGGACATAACTTGGACTTTGGGGATAGCATCCCAGCAATCAGGAAACATAGTTTACACATCCAGGATAGCCAATTATCATCACAATCACATCCTGCAGCACTGTGACAGGGGACATAAGAGAATCTCTATTGACTCTTTCCTAAACAGATGCTTCTGACTTCCCAATAACACATGGGGGAGAGATGTTGGGATGGTTACAAAACAGAATGAGGGTATTTGGTTGACATTTCTTCTGGCCAATTGGCATCACAAACCGATCTTATACCACAGTGACATGTAAGAGAATCCCTGGCAAAGGCTCCTTCTCTGCATATGCTGTGCAGGCATATAACATTAGGTCCCTTTATCACCTGATGGAACAGTTCCAGGCACTAGAGGTGGAGAAAAAAAGGTGGAGGCGTATGCCCATTACATCTCAGCTGAGATGAAACACTTGGAACAGTACCACCAGGCGGTCTCCAGGTGGCATTGGGACGTGGAAGGGGCCATGGACTTTGCCATCTCCCACAACTACAAGATTGAATAGGACCGGGTGGCCGCCCCTCAGCCCTGTGCTCCGCCCCAATGCCTTCTGCCTTTCCCCCAAGTCCTGGGGGACAGGCCAAGAGACTAATAGTTTGTTTCCTTTATAAGTTTCTTTATATGTTGGTTTTAGTTTCATAATGTTGTTGTTGTTTTGTTGTTTTTGTTGTTGTTTAAATAGTTTTAATAAAAGTTTGTTATATTTGTTGTTACGAGCTTCATTTTACCTGTCCAATCTTTTATCCCTATATGCATTGCTGAAGTTCTGGAAGGCAGGTGGCAGAATCTCATAGTTTGTCGATCCCTATCAGCAGCATCTGGCTGGCTCCACATGTAACATAGTATATTAACCCAAAGATGTGCCAGGCAGCAGCAGGGTCTCAACTTGCAGACAGCCTCGCAGGAGGGGCAGGGCTTGTATCTGTGTGGGTGTGCCATAGAGAAAGAGAGACAGACTCCTTGGCAGTGAGCGGTGGATTGCTGGTTGCCAGGGTGAAGAACCATTTGCACAGACAGCATTTTTATGGGTGGGGGCCTTTGGCAGCAGCAGGTTGCCAGGGTACAGAACCCTTTGCACAGACAGCATATAGGCCTGGGGGGTGGGGGCCTTTGGCAGCAGCAAACATGGGTTGCTGGAGCAGGCAGGCAGCATGGCATGAGCGGCATTCAGGCAGGATTTGAGCTTGGCAACCTGGCCGAGTAGGCAGGTAATCACGGCAGCTTGGCATGAGAGGCAAGCAAATAGGCAGGTGGGCTGAGGCAAGCTTTGAGCTGGCAATGGCAACCTGGGTGGCTAGGCAGGCAGTCATGGCAGCTTGGCATGAGAGGCAGGCAGGCAGGCGGGCTGAGGCAAGCTTTGAGCTGGCAATGGCAACCTGGGTGGCTAGGCAGGCAGTCATGGCATCTTGGCATGGGAGGCAGGCAGGCAGGCAGGCAGACAGGTGGGCTGAGGAAAGCTTTGAGCTGGCAATGGTAACCTGGGTGGGCAGGCAGGCAATCATGGCAGCTTGGCATGAGAGGCAGGCAGGCAGGTGGGCTGAGGCAAGTTTTGAGCTGGTAATGGCTACCTGGGCAGGCAGGCAGGCAGCATGGCATGAGAGGCAATCAGGCAGGTTTTGAACTTGGCAGCGTGGGCGGGAAGACAGACCGCATGGTATGATTGGTAGCAGCAGCAGCCATCGAGTTTCCCGGGTACAGACCCCTTGGCTGGCACAGACAGCATACAGGCCAGGGCGCCATTGGCACCAGCATCACCAGCAGACATTGGGTACCAGGGTACAGAACCCTTGGCACAGACAGCATATAGGCCTGGGGGCCATTGGCACTAGCAGCAGCAGACATTGCTTGCCGGGGCAGGCAGTCCAGCGGTGTGGCATGAGCGGCAGTCAGGAAGACTGAGGCAGGGTTCAAGCTTTCTAACCTGGGTGGGTGGGCAGGCAGGCAGGCGGGAAGCATGGCATGAGAGGCAGTAGGGCAGGCGGGCTTGGGCAGACTTTGAGCTAGGCAACCTGAGTGGGCAGACAGGCACCTTGGAATGGGAGGCAGGAAGGCGGACTGAGGCATGCTTTGAGCTTGGAAGCAAGCTGGGTAGGCAGACAGGCAGTGTGGCATGAAAGGCAGTAGGGCAGGCAGGCTGGGACATTGGCATCAGGGCACTCAGATAGGCTGGCAAAGACTGTGCAGTGTGAGAGAGTGAGAGCCAGTCAGTGTCACAAAGGCCTTGTCTATGTACTCTTGTCCAAACACATACGGTCACACATCACCTTAAAGTCTAAGAGCATTGAGGTCCAGACTAAGAATGGTGAGGGGACAGGGGTAAGGGGGCTGGGCAGGGGCAGGTGTCTGCTGACTGAAGAGGGTAGAAGTTCCCTGGCACTTTTTAGCTAACCATGGCAAAGCCACAGAACAAGGATTCTGGCCTGAAGGAGAAGTTTAAGATTCTTTTAGGATTGAGATCATCCCGGGCGAGCGCCAATTCGTCAGAAGGCAAGGAAACTGAGTTTGTCATCAAAGTGGAAAACCTCAAGGAACTCAGCATGGAATGCAGGTTGAGCAACTGGATATGGGCCATCGGTCAAATCTGTGAAGTGGAGAGGACTATGATCTGTAAGGATGTGCAAACAGTCGATCCTAAGAGATAGGTGTGCGTTGTTCTGAAGCCTCCATTTCCTGCAGCCAATAGAAAAGGAGTCGGGTACAGGATATCCCATTCTTCCCCATTGTAATGCTCACCCAGCAGCAGTGACAGACATTGGATTGCCAGGGGACAGTATGCGTGGCACAGGAGACAGCAGCAGCAGGATTGAAATAGGCCCCAGAACCCAGATGGTGGGTCCGGGGGCTAGAGTGTCTGTTTCTTGATATGGTGGAATGACATCACCCTGTGCAAGGAATGATGACCCCAGAACCCTGATGGTGGGTCCTGGGGCTAGAGTGGCAGCTTCTAGATATTGGACAGCCCTCCCTGCCTGTAACATAGGCCCCAGAACCCTGACAGTGGGTCCTGGGGATGGAGTGGCTGTTTCTTGATATGGTGGAATGACAGTGCCTCTGTGCGAGGAATGATGTCCCCAGAACCTGTGGCACAGACAGCATAGACGGAATTGGCAGCAGCAGCAGCACACATTGGATTTCCGGGGCACTGAACCCATGGCACAGACAACAGAGGCAGCATTGGCAGCTGGTGCAGACATTGGATTTCCTGGGCACAGAACCCGTGGCACGGACAGCAGAGGCAGCATTGGCAGTAGCAGCAGTAGACATTGGATTGACCGGGCACAGAACCCGTGGAAAAGCAAAGACAGCAGCAGCAGGATTTGCCTGTACACAGCTCCCATGGAGCCAGGATGGTTGGATTTTCCAGGGAATAGCTTCCATACAGCAGCAGATGACAGCAGCAGGATTGTGTGAGCACATTTGGATTGGCCAGAGCAGAGCATCCATGGACCAGCAGACAGCAGCGGCAGGGTTACCAGACCAGTGGTGCACATTACACAGGGTTGCCAGGGTAGGCAGACAGGCAGCATGGCATTAGAGGCAGGCAGACTGAGGCAGGGTTCAAGCTTTGCAATCTGGGCAGGCAGCGTGGCATGAGATGCAGGCAGACTGAGGCAGGGTTCAAGCTTTGCTACCTGGGTGGGTGGGCAGGCAGTATGGCATGAGCAGAAGGCAGGCAGACTGAGGCAGGGTTCGAGCTTTGCTACCTGGGTGGGCGGGCAGGCAGGCAGCGTGGCATGAGCAGAAGGCAGGCAGACTGAGGCAGGGTTCTAGCTTTTCACTCTGGGTGGACGGGCGGGCAGGCAGCATGGCATGAGCAGAAGGCAGGCATACTGAGGCAGGGTTCAAGCATTGCTACCTGGACGGGCGGGCATGCAGGCAGCATGGTATGAAAGGCAGTAGGGAAGGCAGGCTGGAACCTTGACACCAAGTTGGCAGGGCACTCATATAGACTGGCGAAGACTGTGCAGTGTGTGCGAGAGAGCCAGTCAGATAGGCGGGCTGAGGTCATATAGCTAGAGACTAGCTGGCAGGCTTACAGTTTCCCAATGCCACCCTGCAGCATGAGGTCAGTCAGATAGGTCAGCCGAGGCCATGTAGATAGATAGATAGATAGATAGATAGATAGATAGATAGATAGATAGATAGATAGATAGATAGATAGATAGATAGATAGATAGATAAGGAGGGAGGGAGGGAGGGAGGGTGCCACTGAAGCAGTGGGAGGGAGGGACAGCACCTCAGCACAGCAGCAGCAGCAGCAGTCCTTATTGATGAGGAGCCCCTTGCCAAGACAGCCCCTGGCATGGGATGGTGTGTGCTCCTCCACCATCACTCCTTGTCCAGGGGCAGCTCGGAAAATCCCAGTGGCGGAAGGTTTACCTTCAAGAAGATCAACTGCTCCACCAACGTGGGCTGACCTATCCCCTCCCCCCCACCTGGAAGTAGCTGGGGGCTTAAAGCTCTGTGCCCAGCGGCTGAGCCATAGGCCGCGGCCACAGGCTCTCAGCTGAAGGGGCTCGGCCGAAGGGCCACGGCCAAAGGGCACAGCCCTTTGGGGCATTTCGGGGCCGCAAGGGGTGGCAGGGGGTGTTACTGTTTTTTGTGGGTTTTTTGTACAGGGCTAGGGTGGTAGGTAGGGGGGGGTGAAAGGGGGGTGGACCCAGTGACTCCCCTTGGTGAGAGCGGGGGG
>QEPC01012435.1:4712101-4736132 GCA_003113815.1 Sphenodon punctatus
TTTTTAGTTCCCCCACCTATTTTTGGTTTTTAGACTGTATCTTAGCCCTGTTTTAATATTTTATAATATTTATGATAATTTTTACCTGATTTTATTGTATTTTAATGCTTGGAAGCCGCCCCGAGCTGCATGGCAGGAGGGGCGGGTTAAAAATGTATAAAATAAATAAATAAATAAATAAACTTGGTCCCCAGTCTCAGGTGGTGCGGGGAGCAGATGTCCCTCACCACAGAGAACACCTGCTCGCTGGGGACACTGGTTGGTGGGCATGACAATAATCCCCTGGACACTTTGGACAGGGCTGGCCACATGTTGCTCTTGCCGGCTCAGTAGGCCAAGGGATCGCTGCTTGGATCGATGCACGGCTCCTCATCCAGGTAGGTATCAACTTCTGCTGAGGCGCCATCATACTCCCTCTCATAGCTGTCCCTGGGCACCCCCACCCCCACTGCCCTCAGCCACGCTGTCAGTCCCTGCCCTTTTGTGAGCTGCGCAGGTGTGGGGAATGTCTATTACTTGTGCCTGAAGCAGGGCCCACCTATACCCTATACCCTGCTTCAGGGCCCCTCCTGCCACTGTCTGGGACCATTTTAAAGTGGTCCCCGGGATGATCCCGGGGATGGTCCTGCCACTGTCCAATGCCAACTCTGGGTCCTCCCACCAGTGCGCCGTCACCGCCAGGTACGCATATCGAACGTTCCGGCTAGACCACCGGTCAGTTGTGAAATGTACACTGGCACCCCCAATCACTGCCAGTGCCATCTGCTCCTTCACTCTGTCCTTCAAAGCCCTGTTTAGACCTGGCACCACTGTACAGCTGAGGGTGGTGCGGCACAGTAGCTTGAACAGGCGCCTAAAGCCCATGTCCCCGACCATGGAGAAGAGTTGCCCATCAAGCACAATCATCTCACCCAACAGGCTCGTGGCTCTCTCTTGAAAGCCACGCCGCCCTCCAGCTGCCAATATTCTTGGCAGCTGCCCCCACACCAGCTCCTCCATGGTCAGTTGACGCTGCTGCTTTTCCTGCTGCTCCCCCCTAGCAGCGATACTGCTCCTGCTGTCTAGAGGCAGCCACTGGAGTGGGACGGTTGCCCAATGAAGGACAAGTGGCCACTTTGATCGAGAACCCACTACCGTCCACTGACCCAGCCTGCCTGCTTAGCAGAGCAGCACTGTGTCTGGACATTACAGTTGTTCCAAGGTTGGTGAGCACCTGCCCACGCTTCACGACCTTGCTGCACAAAGTGCACTGCAGCTCCCAGGGATCATCCCGGGGACCACTTTAAAATGGTCCCAGACCCATGATTTTCTGCCCCCCGCTGCCTTCTGGCCCGCACCAGGTAACACATTGCTGGGAGGGGCAGGAGTCAGAAATGGTGGCACTTGCAATGACGACACACCTTGTGGAGGGACAGCCACCACCTCATCCGCACCAGATACGGAGACGTTATCCACAGACATCTCTGCATCGCTGTCCCCATCCTCAAACAGAGTGATATAGGCTGCTGGACTCCCCATGCTGCTCCCACTCTGAGAAGCACTCTCCCCCTGCCCTCTACAGCTGCTTTTGCTGATGCTGCTGCTACACTCCCTGCTGCCAGTGCCCAGGGATTGGGCCCTGCCTCTAGCAGCCGAGCTGAGATCAATCTCTACAATGGGGGAGTCGAGGTACAGTGCTGGCCCCTGGAATACTTCGTCCCCTGAATCGCCTGCAGCCGCAGATGACACAGCCACCACAGCCTCTCTCACTGCCAGGAGGCGACGCCCAACCCCCTGGCCCTTAGTGCTCAGAGAGCGAGACCCAACATCAGGTCTTCGCAGCTTGGGGCATGGGGATGTGCTTGGGCTGCTGCTTCTGCCCACTGCTAGCACTCTGATGGCACGGCCCCTGCCACGTGCCTCATTGGCTGCCTTACAGGCAGAAGAGAGGCCTTGCCCTCTCCTACCTCCCTTCTCCATTTCTCCAACCCAAAGAGAGCACAAATATTTTATATATTTTTAAAAAAATATATATTTTTTAAGCTAATATTATATATATATATATATATATATATATATATATACACACACACACACTAAATCTAATTACTATTAATTATCTAACTACTGCTATTATAAATCCAATGGAACTAAATATCTATAACTAAGCTAACTTAACTGTAATAATTAACTAGCACTAACTCCTACCTAACTAACTATAAGTTTATAGTTACTATTATATATATATATATATATATATATATATAGAGAGAGAGAGAGAGAGAGAGAGAGAGAGAGAGAGAGAGAGAGAATATTACACAGGGATGTAGGGGGAACACAAACAGCTCAAAACAAGTCAGGAAGGGTTACAAAATCTGAAATAAAACCTAAATCAACCTAATCCTACTCTAATAAATAAAAAAACAGGGGAAAGGAATGAGGAATGGAATATGGAGGGAGAGGGAGAGGGAAAGGAATGAATTCAATGGAGGGTAGGGAGCTAGAACACAGGGATGGGTAAAAAATAAAAATAACAGCTAAATCTATCTAATATAATCTAAATAAANGCATTTGGCTGCCATGGATAGTGTGTAGCTAGTAGGGATGTTGGTCTGGATGTGTCTGGTTTGGTGGCGATGCAGCCCTAAAACTGGCCAATTTTTTTTAAAAAGGTCTGTGAGCTTGGACAGGTGTTTGGCTGCCGGGGATACGGTGTAGCTACTAGAGATGCTGGTCTGGATGGGTCTAGTTTGGTGGCAATGCATCCCTAAAACTGGTCAATTTTTTTAAAAAGGCCTGTTTGCTCGGACAGGCAATTGGCTATCGGGGATAGGGTGTGGCTACTAGGGATACTGGTCTGGCCCTGTCTGATTTAGTGACAATGCATCCTTGAAACCGGCCAATTTTTTTTAAAGGCTTTTTTGTTTGGACAGACATTTGGCTTCTGGTATACAGTATAGGTACTCTGTACAGTGTAGGTACAGTGTAGGAGAAATTTGTGAACAGAGAAAACAGTAGGTATGAGCATGGCAGAAGAGAAGGCTCCAGACAGCAAGGGGAATCCTTTCCCCTGTCCCCCACTTAACCCATCTTTTCCCTTCCTCTTCTCATGCACCCAAACCAAAACCTTTCCCTCCTACTCCTCTGTCCTGTCCTTCTCTTCCCTTTCATTCTCTTTGATTTGACTTGTTGCAGGACAGGGAGCTAACTCAGTCCTCCCAATTCTCCAAGCCAGAAGGAAGACTTGTCCCAAAGCCTGCACCTTCAGAAAACTACAGGTGGCCAAGCATGCCATGAAAATCGAGGATTCAAGGATTCAGGATAAAGGTAGGCAATGGATTGGCAATGGCAACATGATCTATTTTTTTAACCTACAAAGGTTAAATTTGACCCGGTGGGAAAGAGAGGAGAGTGGACGGGACCCCAGGAGGAGAGTTCTCTCTGTGTGGCAGTGCTTCACACAGCAGCGTTCCCAGCTTTAACTAATGTAATGTCCATCCAATGTTAACCCTGGGAACTCCTTGCTGCTTGGTTATGCCCTGGATCTGCCTACCGATGCCCTGGCTCTGCCTACCATTGTCCTGGCTGCGCCCCTAGTCCCACTAGTTCAACCCACCCACTGCCCCACCAGCCTCCAAACTCACCAGCCGCCACTGCATGTTTTCCTCTAATGTGTTGTATGGGAACTAGACTGCAAGTCAGAAATTCCTGAGT
The DNA here is from genome assembly GCA_003113815.1 of Sphenodon punctatus. Classification (NCBI taxonomy): domain Eukaryota; kingdom Metazoa; phylum Chordata; class Lepidosauria; order Sphenodontia; family Sphenodontidae; genus Sphenodon; species Sphenodon punctatus. Next base: position 4,715,795 of record QEPC01012435.1, read on the forward strand.
TGGTATTCCAGCTCTGACACAGAGGTACTCTAAGGTCTCAGGAAAATGGTTTAACTTCAGTTTCACTTTCCTTGTGGATAACGACTCTAGGTAATTATTTTTTGTGTACAAATGCTAAATAATCCCTTTGTGTTTTTCAGTTAAATAAAAATCTCCCTTACTCTATTTTTTCTTATAGTTTTCTGGGTCATGTTCTCTTACATAAAAAGCCCACATTTCTTTTTGTCCTAATGCAATCAGGAACCTGAGACAAAGACTTCCCTGCTTCCTTTTTAACTTCTTTCAGGATTCTGGGTAGAAATTAATCAGTGGCTGGTGTTTTGTCAAACTTTAATAGTTCTAATTGCCTTATTAACTGCTCTGCTGCAATGGCAGAAACATAATATCATGTCAGTTGTTACTTCAGTCTCTGGATTTTACTTGCCACTTCCAGATTTGCTTTCTTTAGTCATTTTTTTAATTGGTTACTTTTGCTTTCTTTATTAAGTTTTCCTTCTTAAGTCATTTAGTGTATACACTAAAAAAACACTTTGTTCTCTGATAAAACCACATAATACTGCAGTTTTTTCACATAGATGGACACATTTTTTCCCTCGTGCTTCCAATAAGAATTCCTGAAGAGAGATGCAGTGCATTCAGAGGTTTGTCAAATTGACACAGAAATAATAATTATTATAAGAACTGGTGTAGTGTAGTGACTAAGTACGCACTTGTAGTGGTGTGCATGTTGTTATCATTATTACAATAACAAAAATGACAAAAAAGAATAAGAAAACTAGGAATGAAAAAGACATTTAAAAAAATAATAATGAGAAACACTGAAAAGCATATTTTTGGCTATATCTTTTTTGTTTCTTACTCAATTGTGATGAAATATGGGGTGATTGTACCTCCAATGGTGGGCATTATGTGTACAGATTCTGTGAGTGATTAGATAAAGGGAACAGATATTACAAGCAATTGAATGTTGTGATTTTAAGAAAAGGTCCATACACATTCATGGCTACAACTTATCTTCCATCCAATTTGCATTAAACCTGTGAATATCATGTCCCTCCACAAGCTTAACACACCTGCTATTTCTCAGAAATATTGGATGAAGGGTTCTGATGATATAAGACATTAACTTGAAAATACATTTCCAGCTGTAACATTTATATATTCCATCCTGTTTACAAGACATTTGGCAGGAATGTATCACATACCTTCCCTGTCATCTCNAGCTAGAACACAGGGATGGGTAAAAAATAAAAATAACAGCTAAATCTATCTAATATAATCTAAATAAATGATAATATGGAGGTAAATGGGTTGGATGGGTGAAATAGGAGGATGGCAATGGACTGGGGAGCTGGGAACTGCTGGGAGAGGGAGCCTTCTGAAACGCCTGCTGTTCAGGAACAGCAGTGACTAGCTCAGAAGGTGTTGGCAGGAGGGAGGGCAATGAGTGTTGTTGCTTGCTGCGCCCGCCTCACCGCAAGGCCCATTGGCTCCATGCAGCCCGTGGCCAATCACAGACTGCGAAGCCAGTCTGGTGAGGGTGATTGGGCAGGCTGTCTGCTACTCCAAGCCTCTCCACCCCATTGCCAGGAAGTCTGCTCCTCAGCTGACTCCCCCTCCCTGTCATATTTTTGCCTTTCAATCACATTTTTCCCGCCCAAATATAACCGAACGCAGCCGAAAACAAACAAATTTTTGGTTCATTTTTAGGTTTGGTTCCGCTGTTCAGTTCAGTTCAGAAGTTTGGAGTTCAGACTGAACTCGATCTGTTCGGACGTCCGAACCGAACTTCCGAACCATGTTGCACATCCCTAGAAATTCACTGAGTGACCTTGGACCAGTTACAATATTCTCTCAGTCTAATCTACCTCACAGGGTTGTTGCGAGGATTAAAAGTTGTGTTAATTAGTTTTATGTGAAGCACTCTGGGTGTCATTGGATGGGGGCACTATATAAAAAATCATATCATCATCATCATCAACAACAACTTTCCTTTCTATAATTTCAGAGCACTGTTTAAGTAAACATTGATTAATCTTCTGCAACTTGCCTCTGAGGTAATGAAGTACTACTTAGAACTGAAATGTCTAAATATTTAAGTACGTTTTGATTTTGCAGATATCATTTGCAATTTTGGATAGCACTCTGACTGAATGATATCCAGAACCCAAATGGATATTTGGGTATCTGCTTAATAATTTATTTTGACTCAGGTATTTCATGTATTTTGATATATTTTTTTATTTCAGTTCAGCTATTATATCCATTTTAGCACTTCAATTCATTTATTTCAGCTATTGTGCATGCACAATAGACCTGAAAAAAATAAAATAACTTCAGTGAAATGTCCAAAATGGACAACCGGTAAAGTGGGACTGGATATCCAGTTTTTTGGATCTGTTTAGAAGAGGGAGAGTTCATCAGATAATATATTTGCAATGAACATTTGTTTCAGCTTAGAGCTGAAATAAGTACCTGCAAAAATGTGCATACTCATCAAAATTCTTGTACTCAACCTGACTCAGTAACACCAGGTACTAACTAGTACCCAATTAGTGCCTGGCTACCGAATATTTTGATTTACCAGTTTTCTGACTTGCAGTCCCCATTTTATAACTTCTGGTATTGATTCCTGTACCGATTTACCATTGTACTAATCTGTAAAATGGTATGTCGGTAACTTGGTAACAGTAAAACCTGGTATTTTGCAGTAATCGGGTGCCCAGCTTAGTACTTAGGTACTGATCAACTACCTGATAGACTATTTGAAAATGCAGGTATTATCTCAGATAACAGATGTGCTACCCAATTTGGTGCTATATAATAGCCATTTGATGGGCAGGAAAATTATGGCACAACAAAATGAATGGAATTTCCTTCTCCTTTCTCATTGTGTACAGAGGCCCACTTGGCAGCAGAAATGGTGTGTCTATTTTACAGAAGCAAGGAGCAGGGTTTGGAGTGTCCAGTTCAAGTTGGACACAATATAGAGTCAAGTTCGGCCGGGTCAACTCTTTATACAGCATGCCATGCCAGCCAAGCCTTCTGGTAATAATAATATAATAATAATTTATTTTGCGTGACCATTGGCCATTGCATACAAACAGACAAATAATTAGATATAGAAACATAAAACCCACAAACACAAGAAACAAAGAATACAATACCATAATAAAATGAGGACCCCATACTGGGAAGCATCTATACAGAGCACTTGGGATAACCCCAGGGTCAAGACTTAATTGGTAACTTACATTTTACAAAAAGAGATCTCACATTGATAGCTGCCATTAAAAAATTCATCACAGCATGGGTTATTTCTGAAGAATAGTCCTTTAACACAATTTCCAACCAGGATAAGTCCGTTCTTTCTGGGAATTTTTCTAAAATAAAATATTAAAATTCCTCTCGCAACTTGTCATACAAATGACAGTGAAATAAAATATGTTGTAAAGACTCCATGTGTTTCATGTCAAGTGAACACAATCAATTTCCATAAGGGATATCATAAAAGCATCCCTCCAACACTCTAGAGGGCAAGACATAAAAACAAACACATAGAAATAAGTGTTTCACCCGAAAAGGGGAGCATGATCAAAGATATTTAGCCATTTCCCCCGACTCTGGTACCCAAAGCTTATAGTTAGACATATGTGGTGTCCTTTCTATTACTGTAAGGTCCCCCTGTCTTCCTATATCACCAGATTGTACCATAATCTCAGATCTAGCGCCCCCTATACTTTTGTTGGCAAAGCAAGCTGCTGAGACCCAAGTCTAAGCAGATAAGTTTCAATGGCTATAACCCAATGATTCCTGTATGTATCTTCGAACATAAGCTTTACCGACCCAGTGTTGTTAGATTTGGTGGTCTTAAGCCAAAATTTGAAAGCAGATTCCCAAGCTACTCTTAACCAGCTTCCCAGGCCAAACTCCAATCTCACCACTGCCATAGGGGTATCCTTAGGAATCCTAAGCAGACTTTGAAGAAAACTTAACTGAACTGCATTCAATTTTAAGTTTTTCTTTTGACCAATAAGGGGGGTCCAAAGCTCTGCCCATATAGGAAGCTCGCTTTAACCTTGCTGTTAAATACTTTAACTGCAAGATCTATTCTCTTCCTTCCCAGGCCTACAAAGTATTTCAGAATAGCTTGAGTAGCCCCTCTTGCATCCAGATCAGCCCTCCGGTAATGGTCATCCCATTTGCCGGAGGAATTAAAATAAATCCCCAGGTACTTAAAACTTTTAATCTGCTGAAAATGCTGGCTCTCAGTAGACCAATTGTAAATCTTGCTACTTTTGGCGAACACTACAATTTTTGATTTTTCATCATTAATAATCAATTTGTTGCTAGCGCAATAACTAACTAAGGGCCGTTAACTGCTTAGGAAGACCTATACAGGTTTGCGAAACCACTGCTAGATCATCTGCATAAAGGAAATCTCCCACTGCTCTAGAGGCCACTTGAGGGGTGGGGGGAGGGGGAATGTAGGTTGTGCCAACATGGGGATAACATCATTGATAAAAAGATTAAATATTGAAGGGGCAAGTACACATCCCTGTCTAACTCCACACCTCACATCAATGCAGTCTGTGATATGCCCTTGATTATCTACTTTGACTGCTAATGAGGAATCTACATAAAGGTTCGGTATGAGACAGAGTAAACTTTTATCTATTGAGATCCTCCTTAATTTGGCCCATAAAAGCCCCCTATTGACAGAATCAAAGGCGGCTTTGAGGTCCAAAAAAGCTATATTTTTTTATTTTATTTGCAGCCCTATATTTCTCTATCAGATGTGATAATACCAAACATTGTTCAACTGTAGAGCGACCCCTCTGAAAGCCAGCCTGCTCAGGACATAAAATTTTGGTTTGGTCCATTCAATGAGACAGTCTAATTAAAAGATACCTCGCATAAGCCTTCTGGAATGTTTGGGAGATTCTCCAAAATGAACTACCAATTCTTGAGCCAACTATTGATGCAGCAACACAACAGTATTGTGAGGTAAATTTCACAGTTATTATTGATGGATGGAAGAACAGACTGTCCCACATGACTGGTGCTGAAAAGAATTAAAACAGATATCACACTTGCTACCCATGTGTAACTTTCCTGCAATTTTCGGTAGCATGTTAGGTTTCTGATTGGTACTTGAGTACTTGGTGGGGCACCCAGTTACCCAAAATGTGTCAGTACGCTGTGTATCCCATTGGTACCCAATTAGTACTGATATGAAACTGATATTATGGAGTCAAATTGGGTACTGTAATTCCAATGGATGTATCTGTTTTTGCTGGACTCATTTAAACTCTGTCGCTGAATAGGGCTAAGGCTGGATGAAGAACCAGCAAGTGCTGATACAGAATTAGCTCTAGGATTTGTATGCTGGTTGGTGTGAATTATGCACAATTCTCAGACCTTTGCTGAGTTATATCAAGAGTCACACAGACCCCTTGCACCTCCAGAAAGCTGGATATCGTACCTTCTCCTGCTCCCTACTGAATCCCTGATTGGTGGGAAGGAGAACTTGGCCTGTAGTTAGGGGGTGAAACGAGTACTTCAACTTGTACTTGCAGGTAATACCCACATTTTTCATCTACTCCATTGGGTACCCAGTAGGGGCTCCTGGGCGCTGCTCAGCTGAGCTGGGATCTTCCCACTCTGATTTTCTGAAGGGGGGGGACGAGGAAATGACGATGCCTCTCCCAGCATGCCAAACTCCAGTTTCCTGCTGGAAAATCAGTGGGTGCATGGCATGCCACATTCCCTATAGCAAGGTTGCATGCATGTTGCACACACAACCACTAACAACCCATGTGCAATTCATGTACACTGCCACTATGGGGAATGTGGTGTTCCATGTGCACACTGATTTTCTGGCCAGAAGCCAGGGCTTGGCACACCGGGAGATGGCTCTTCATTTTCCGTGGCCACTCAGAAAACTGGAGTGGAAAGAACCCATATTTGCGAAGTGCCCACTATTGTGGGTGTTCGGTTGCCTGTAGCGCAAGCCCCAGGTGGAGATATGTACTGTTGAGGGTTGAATGGAACATTTTCACTATCTTTTTAAAAAAAAAGTAATATGGTCTAAATCATTTAAAAGTTAGTTACAACTGATAAACTTTGATCGTCAAAAAAGTCCATACTTAGAGGACGGGGGGAATGGCACATTTTGTCATGAAATTTTTTTATATTTTTTCTCAAATTAAAAATAAATAAATGGTGTTGCTACGTTGTGATTTTAACTGAGTGATTAAATATACTAATTTTACTCTCTTTGATATGCAGTGTTTTAGCCAGTTCTCAGCACAAGCTATCACCATGAACCATTTTCACTTGCAAATGTTATATGCTAAGGCAAATTTATAGTATTAAAGGGCCATAGTAAGAAAATTATAAGTGTCTTTACCCTGTTCTTCACTTCAGACCCTCCCTACTCACAGACATATTACTGTTTCAATTTATATTAAATTCCTCCTTCAACTTTTATATTTACTACACTGTTTACACTAACACTTCAACTGCTCCTTCTTTCCGCCATGGCTCACCTCATTTACTGAATGATGCCTATTAGTTATAGGAGAGACAGAATATAGCCTGTAGTAGGGTTCATTCAGTCTGGGACTTAAAAATCCAATTTTATTAAATATCAATATTTTTATGTAAAATATGAATTTTCAAAAGGAAAAAATCACACATTTATTTATTTATTTATTTATTTATAAAACAATTTTCTATGCTGTCCCTCCTGCTCCAGGCATCCTGGCGCTGCTTACATCATAAAGCATATAAAACACATAAAGTCAGCCAACACGTTAAAAGAGAAGGCAGACAAAACCAAAAAGAAACCCTCCCTCCCTCTTACCCCCTCCCCAATCTGGGGTGAAAACCTTTTTAGGGGAGGTTGTTGAATGGATGATTGCCTGACAGCTCCAGGTCCATCTCAATATTATCAGATTCCTGAACCCATTTCAGTCAAGATTTCATGGAGACTGTGCTTGTGGCCTTCGTCGATGACCTGTGCCTGGAGATTGACAAGGGAAATTCTACCTTGTTGATCTTCTTAGATATTTCTGCAGCCTTTGATCATGTGGTGTTGCTGACATGACTGCGGGACCTGGCAGGGTTGCTTAGGGCTGCTCTTGAATGGTTCCACTCCTTTCTAGGGATGTGCGAACAGATTGCGATTCAGGTTCGGTCATTCGGTTCGGTCCGGTTCGGTCTGGTCTGGTTCAATCCAGTAGTTCGGTTCGGGCATTCGAGTTGGTCGCTGAGTTCAGGTTCAGCCGTTTAGTTTGTTCGTGTTCAGTTCAGTTGAGGCGTTCAGAAAAAGGTATTGCGAGATCCCGTGATTGCGTTGGGAACCGGAAATTCAACTGCGTGTGAAGCTGTGTCGTGAGAGTGTGTGTGTTTGGCTGGCCGACTGTTTGGTTCGTGTGTTTTGACTGTTTGTGTTTGGTTTGGCTGTGTTGTTTTAGCTGGTTGGACTGAGTGTTGGTGAGTGACTGTTGTTGGTCTGCTGGAGAGTCTGTTTAAAAAAAATATGAAAAAGTCTGTTGGCTTAATTAGACACCTGGGGGCCAATGTGGTGCTTCCAGAGCCGGTGGTGGTGGAGGAGGAAGAGGACAAGGTCGCTGCTCCAGCCCCTGGACCTTCAGTGGTGTTGGCCAGCTACTCTGATGAGGAGCAAGTGGCAGGCACAGGAGGTGCTCCCAGGTTTGTAAACTTTTTTTTTACTTTGAGGATAAGAAAGGCTCTATCCATTAGAGCAAGCTCAGTGGCGTGAGGTTGGGTGTGTCCGTGGTGGGCATCAGTCAGTCAGGCACAAACAGTGTCTCTTCATTGCCTCTCCAGGGTCTCTCCATTGCCATCCTAGCACCCAAAGACAGGCAGGGTTTCCATGTGCCAGCCAGGGTCTCTCCATTTGCCATCCCTAGCATTCCCTAGCACACCAAGGAGGGCAGGATTTGCACATGCCAGCAAAGGGTTTTCTAGTTGCCATCACTAGCACCCCAAGGAGGGCAGGATTTTCACATGTCAGCCAGGGTCACCATCTCCCATTGCCATCCCTAGCACCCCAAGGAGGGAGGACTAGAGGCATCATCATAAATGCATGATATTACTTACGTGCTGTTTATGTGTTCCTGTTTCAGCAAGGAATCAGATGCCGATGCTGGTGCCACACCATGCAGAACAATGAGGCGGAGGTCGCCAGTGCCACCCCCAGACAGTGGGCGGACAAGGTCCAATGTATGGAGGTGGGATGATAAGGAGAAGGGATTAGACATCTGAAAGGTAAGGCACGGGAGCAGGAACAACAGGGTATTGCCCTCTATGACCTGTTAGGAATGGAAGTCACCTGCCGAAAGAGATTGGCCACCCACTCACTTGTGGAGACAGAATGCAGGCAGGGCTTGACACAGACCATTGGTCTGATGCAGTATGACACTTCTTGTGTTCCTATCACCCATATTGAAAGGCTCCATGGCCTGACAGTGAGGTGGCAGGAGGACTCTGGCGTGGCCATGGAGCTGGAGCATCAGCACCAGAAGAAAGGGGGGAAGGCAACCCAAAAGTGATGCCATCAAAGCCCTTCCCCCTCCTCCAGCCCCGATATGGAGTCCCCCGGGCCCAGGGAATCTGGAGCGGCAAAGGCCTTTTGGGTTGAAGTGAAGAGGCCTGGCCGCCAGATGATGTGTGTATGCACCATAGAGAACCACCTGATGGAAAAGTTCCAGACTCTTGAGGTGGAGAAAAAGCAGGTGGAGACGTACTCCCAATACGTCTCTGCCTTGATGGAGAGGCTGGAATTCTACCACCAGGCGGTCTCCAGGTGGCAAGCAGACGTGGAAGGGGCCGTGGAGTTCGCTTTGGCCCATGGCTATGATATGGCAGAGCAAAGGGTGGCCGCTCCTCAGTCCTGTGCTGTGCCCCACTGCCTTTTGCCTTTCCCCCAAGTTCCAGGGGACAGGCCCAAAGACTAATAGTAGTACCCCTTAAGTTTCCTTTCAATGTTTGGTTTTGGTTTTATAATGTTGTTGTTTTGTTGTTGTTGTTGTTGAAATAATTTTAATAAAAGTTGTTATATTTGTTGTTACGAACTTCGTTTGACCTTTCCAATCTTTTATCCCTATGTGCTGAAGTTCTGACTGGCAGGTGGCAGAATCTCATACACTTTGTCGATTCCTGCCAGCAGCATCTGGCAGGATGTAGCATCCACATGTAGCGTAGTTAAGGTATTAACCCAAAGATGGGCCAGGCAGCAGCAGGGTCTCAAATTGCAGACAGCCCAGCAAGAGGGGTAGGGCTTGTATCTGTGTGGATGTGCCAGAGAGAGACAGGCTCGTTGGCAGCGGGCAGCAGGCAGCAGGAGCTGGGGGTTGGAGGGGCTTTTATTTCCAGCAGCTTCAGTGGGCATCAGCGGGTGGGTGTGGAGGAGTAGGCTGTTGGGGAGAGGGGGCAGGCTCGCATGCAGGCACCAGGCTTCTCGATGCAGTGGAATGGAATGCAGCCCCCTCGTTGACGGTTCCTGGGATGGGTGGGCATGACTGATTCAGGTTCAATGGAATGACACCTTATGTGAGTTTAATAATAATTATGTCCCTAGAATTAGTGCATGGTTGGGCCCACTTCATTCAATCAAGTGATAGGGGGTAGCAGCAGTTACAAGAATGCACACAGGCAAGTAGGCAGGCAGGCACATATAATATGTTGTGTTATATTGATATATATAGGATGTGCAAGGAATGACGGACCCAGACCCATGACGGTGGGTCCTGGGGCTAGAGTGGCAGCTTCTAGGTATTGGCCACAGCCCTCCCTGCCTGTAACTTGGCCCCAGAAACTTGATGGTGGGTCCTGGGGCTGGAGTGTCTGTTTCTTAATGCGGTGGAATGACATCGCCTCTGTGCGAGGAATGACGGGCCGCAGAACCTGTGGCACAGACATCATGGGTGGCATTGACAGAAGCTGCAGACATTGGTGGACAGGGTATAGAACCCTTGGCACAGACAGCATATAGGCCTGGCCTCAGGTCCATTGGCACCAGGAGACATTGGTTGCCAGGGTACAGAACCCTTGCCAAAGATGGCATATAGGCCTTGACTGAGGGCCATTGCTACTAGCACCAGCAGACATTGGTTGACAGAGTAAAGAACCCTTGCCACAGATGACATATAGGCCTGGCCTGTGGGCCATTGGCACCAGCAGACAGTGATTCTTCATGCGGTTGAAAGACATCGCCTCCATGTGAGGAATGATGCCCCCGGAGTCATGATGGTGGGTCCTGGGGCTAGAGTGGCAGCTTCTGGATACCGGCCACAGTCATCCCTGCCTGTAACTTGGCCCCAGAACCCTGATGGCAGGTCCTGGGACTGGAGCGGCTGTTTATTTATTAATTATTATTATTATTATTATTATATAGCGCCAGCCATGTGCCTGGTGCTGTACAGAACATAGAAATAGACGTGGTCCCTGCCTGTGGCTTACAATCTAAAAGAAAAGGAGGGGGCGACAGGGAGAGGGGACAGTGGGAGAGACAGGTGAGAAGACAAACAAGCATTCAGGTGGATGCAAAGTTTCAGGTGCATGTGCTTGGCTTGGTTACAATCAAGTTGGTTGCAGCAGTCTGCAGAGGAGGGCAGACAGTAAGTATATGGGAAACAACTAGCAGGCAACGGGAAAGGTGGCGAGAAAAAAGTGGGTCTTGAGGAGGGATTTGAAGGAGCGGAGGGAGGGGGCAAGGCTCATGTGGGTATGGAGGGAGTTCAGGGCATGGGGGGCAGTGAGGGAGAAGGGTCAAAGGTGGTTAGGTGAGCAGGAGAAACGAGGGAGAGTGAGAGAGGGGACAGAGGAAGAGCGGAGAGCGCGTTCAGGAGTGCGTAGGGAGATTAGGTCCGAGAGGTAAGGGGGAGCTTGGTTGTGGAGTGTTTTGAATGTGAATACCAGGAGTTTAAACAGGATACGTTCAGGAAGGGGGAGCCAGTGAAGAGAGAAGAGGAGAGGCTGCACATGGTCGAAGCGACGGGCAGAGTGAATGACCTTGGCAGCGGAGTTTTGGATTGCGATAAGGGGGGACAGGTGAGAGCGAGGGAGGCCAGCAAGGAGGAGGTTGCAGTAATCGAGGCGAGAGATAACCATGGCATGAACAAGGGTTTTGGCCGAGGAGATAGAGAGAAAGGGGCGGATCCGAGCAATGTTATGGAGGGCGAATCGGCAGGATTTGGCAACAGAGTCAATGTAAGGTTTAAAAGAGAGGTGCGTGTCAAAGATGAAGCCCAAGCTACGGGCTTGGAGAACAGGATGGATGGTGACTCCATCGATGCAGATGGGCAGGTTAGAGGGAGAGGAAGAGGAGGGAGGAAAAATGAGGAGTTCGGTCTTGGCCATGTTGAGCTTGAGTTGACGTCGGGACATCCAGGCGGAGATATCAGAGAGGCAGTTGACGAGGCGTGAGTGGACAGAAGAGGAGAGAGAGGGGGTAGAAAGATAGAGTTGGGTGTCATCAGCGTAGAGATGATATTGGAATCCGTGGGAGGCAATAATTTTGCCAAGGGACAGGGTGTAAATAGAGAAGAGGAGAGGGCCAAGGACAGAGCCTTGGGGGACCCCAACCGAAAGGGGGAGGGAGGAGGAGTTTGACTCGGGGAGCGAGACTTTAAAGGAGCGGTCAGAGAGGTAGGAGGAGAACCAGTCAAGGACAGAGCCACGGAAGCCCAAAGAGTAAAGCGAGTCCAATAGAAGCAGGTGGTCGACAGTGTCGAAGGCAGCAGAGAGGTCAATGAGGACAACAATGGAGTAGAGGCACTTAGATTTAGCAACAAGTAGATCATTTGTGATCATGGCCAGGGCAGTTTCAGTTGAGTTGAGTGGGCGGAAGCCAGATTGGAGAGGGTCCAGGGAGGAGTTGGCGAAGAGGAGGTCTAGGCAGCAGGAGTAGACGACACGTTACAGAAGCTTTGATGCAGTTGAAAGACATCACCTCCATGCAAGGAATGATAGTCCCAGACCCATGATTGTGGGTCCTGGGGCTAGAGTGGCATCTTCTAGATATTGGCCCTTCCAGTAACTTGGCCCTATCACCCTGATGGCAGGTTCTGGGGCTGGAGAGGTTGTTTCTTGATGCTGTGGAATGACAGTGCCCCATGCGAGAAATGATGGCTCCAGACCCATGATGTTGGGTCCTGGGGCTAGAGTGGCAGCTTCTAGATATTGGCCACAGCCCTCCCTGCTTGTAACATGGCCCCAGAACCCTGATGGAGGGTCCTGGGGCTGGAGTGCCTGTTTCTTGATGCTGTGGAATGACAATTCCCCGTGCGAGGAATGATGGCTCCAGACCCATGATGGTGGGTCTTGGGGCTAGAGTGGAAGATTTTAGGTATTGCCCACAGACCTCCCTGCCTGTAACTTGGTCCCAGAACCCTGGTGGTGTGTCCTGCAGCTGGAGTGGCTGTTTCTTGATGCGGTTGAAAGACATTGCCTCCGTGCGAGGAATGATGGTCCCAAACCCATTACTGTGGGTCCTGGAACTAGAGTGGCAGCTTCTAGATATCAGCCACAGACCTCCCTTCCTGTAACTTGGCCCCAGAACCCTGATGGAAGGTCCTGGGGCTGGAGTGGTTGTTTCTTAATGCAGTGGAATGACATTGCCTCTGTGCGAGGAATGACGGGCCCCAGAACCCGTGGCACAGACATCATGGTTGGCATTGACAGAAGCTGCAGACATTGGTGGCCAGGGTACAGAACCCTTGGCACAGACAGCATATAGGCCTGGCCTCAGGGCCATAGGCACCAGGAAACATTGTTTGCCAGGGTACAGAACCCTTGCCAAAGATGGCATATAGCCTGGCCTGGGGGCCATTCGCACCAGCAGACAGTGGGTTACCAGGGTACAGAACCCTTTGCACAGAAAGCATATAGATCTGGCCTGGGGGCCATTGACACCAGCAGACATTGGTTATCAGGGTACAGAACCCTTGCCAAAGATGGCATATAGGCCTGGCCTGGGGGCCATTGGCACCAGAAAACAGTACTTTGTCATGGTACAGAACCCTTTGCACAGACAGCATATAGGTCTGGAGACCATTGGCACTAGCAGCAGTAGACATTGGTTGCCAGGGTAGGCAGTCAGGTGGTGTGGCATGAGCGGCAGTCAGGCAGACTGAGGCAGAGTTCGAGCTTTGCAACCTGGTTAGGCAGGCAGGCAGCATTGCATGAGAAGCAATAGGACAGGTGGGCTTGGTCAGGCTTTGAGTTCAGCAACCTGAGTGGGCATACAGGCACCTTGGCATGGGAGGCAGGAAGGCAGACTGAGGCATGCTTTGAACTTGGTGGCAAGCTGGGTGGGCATACAGGCACCTTGGCATGTGAGGCAGGAAGGCAGACTGAGGCATGCTTTGAGCTTGGTCGCAAGCTGGGTCGGCAGACAGGCAGCGTGGCATGGGAGGCAGTAGGACAGGCTGTCTGGGGCATTGGCAGCAGGGCACTCAGAAAAGCTAGCAAAGACTGTGCAGCGCAAGAGAGCAAGAGCCAGTCAGAGTCACATAGGCGGGCCGAGATTGTGTAGCCATAAGCCGGCTGGCAGGCTTACAATTTTTTTCCCAATGCCACCCTGCGTCATGAGGTCAGTCAGATAAGGTGGCCAAGGCCATCTAGTATGAGAGAGAGAGAGGGGGGGGCAGGGTAGATGCCAGGCATTGGGAGGGAGGGACAGCACCTCAGCAGCATAGGAGCAGTAGACCTAGCCCAGATTGAGGAGGAGGAGGCGAAGGAGCCCATCCCCCCTGCCTCTAGCATGGGATGGCATGTGCCACTGCACCATCACTCCTTGTCCAGGGGCAGCTTGGGGAATCCCAGAAGCAGGGCACCCTTATTAACAACAACTGCTCCACCAACTTAGCCTTCAGTCTCAGGCGGTGCGGGGAGCAAATGTCCCCTGCCACAGAGAACACCCACTCACTGGGGACACTTTGGACAGGGCCAGCCACACGTCAGCCTTGCCGGCCCAGTAGGCCAAGGGATCGCTGCTGGGATCGATGCATGGCTCCCCATTCAGGTAGGTCTCAACCACTGCTGAAGCACCGTCATACTCCTTCTTGTAGTTGTCCCTGGGAACAATCACCCCCACTGCCATCATCCATGCTGGCTGCCCTTTTGTGCTATGACCCATGCCCCCCTGTGTAGTCTGCGCAGAGGAGGAGCTGCTGCTACTACCGCTAGGCCTGGAGGCAGGGATAGACCCCGCTGACTGAAAGGGGAGGCTGCTCCCACCATCCTCAGGGGCATCCTGCTGCTGCTGCAAACTCTCAAGAGCCCGCTCTGCCTTCCTGACCCTCCCCACAAGATCATCCTTTCAGAGGCCATAGAGATATGACTTGCATGCCATGCTGCCCTTGACCCTGGGGTCCAGCATTGTTCCCAAAACATATTCCCCCTGCAGCAGGAGCTCATCAATCCTAGCCTTAAGGCCTGGCTTGAGCTTCTGCACCAGACCAATGGCCTCAGCCCCCAGCTTCTTGCCCTGAGGACCGCAATCCTGCTCCTGCAAAATCTTCTAAAGACTCCGGTGGAGACTCTGGACCAGAGGGGTCACCTGGCTGATTGTGGCCGTGGAGGAGCTGATGGTCTCCATCACTTCCAGGAACGGTTGCAGAACGAAGACCATCTGGGAGAGGATCTCCCATTCTGCCCAATTGAAGCCTGGAGGAGCCTCGCTGTCTGTGTCCAATTGCACCTGATGCAAGGCAGCTTTCTGCTCCACAAGCCGATCAAGCATCAGGAAGGTGGAATTCCACCTGGTGGAGACATCCTGCACCAACTGGTGCACTGGGCGGCTTTGCGCTGCCTGCTTGGCCCTGAGGAGTTTGCTGCCCTTCACGCTGTGATTAAATAACCCAGCCAGCTCCCTCCCCCGCTGGATCAAGGATCTAAGGGTGCCTTCCCCAATTCCTGTATCCCCCAAGCCCAGAGCACCCTTGACCACCAGGTGGAGGGTTTGTGCCATGGAAGGGATGCTCATGAAGCCACCATTGTGGACTGCTTTGAGTATATTGGCCGCATTATCGGTCACCACACACCCCAGGGTGAACGATGTACCTGGCGTGACCCACTCCTCCACCACAGCATTCAGGGCTGCCTATATGTTCTGGGCAGTGTGGGGGCAGTCCATGACTTCCGCCTGAAGCAGGGACCAGCTATACCCTGCTTTGGGACCCCTCATGCCACTGTCAAATGCTGACTGTGGGTCCTGCCACCAGTGCGCTCTCTCACTGCCAGAGACGGGTGCTGGGCATTCCGGGTGGACCACAGGTCAGTGGTGAAATGGACAGTGGCACCCCCAGCCTCTGCCAGCTGCTCTTTCACCCGCTCCTTCAAAGCCCTGTACAGGGCTGGCACCACTGTACGACTCAGGATGATGTGGGATGGCAGCTTAAACTGTTGGGCCAGGAACCCCATCAGCTGACAATGTCCCTGACAATGGAGAAGGCCTGGCCATCGACAGCGATTATCTCACCCACAGGTGCATGGCTTTCTCTTGAAAGCCACACCACCTTCTGATGCCTAACACCCTGGCCTCTAGTGCCACTGGGAGCACCAGTGCTACTAGTGCTGGGAGAGGAAGACCCACAATCAGACCTGCACAGCTTGGGGCGTGGTGATGGGCTGCTGCTTCTGCCTGCTGGCACTCTGCTGACACGGCCCCTGCCACTTCTGCCACATGCCTCATTGCCTGCCTTGCAGGCAGCAGACCACCTCGCCCTCTCCTACCTCCCTTCTCCATTTCTTCCATCAAAAGAATGCACAAATATTTTATAAAAACATTTTTTTAAATTTTTGTAAAAAATTGTTATCTAATATATATATCTATATTACACTAAATCTAACTGCTATTAACTATCTAACTATTATAAAACCAATGGAACTAAATAATGGAATATCTAACACCTTGTCCTACAAACACACTCTAAAACTGAATCACTGATCTCTATAAACTATAACTAAGCTAACTTAACTGTAATAAATTATAACTATGCAATAAATAATAACTAACTCCTACCTAACTAATATATATATATATATATATATATATACAAACACACACACACACACACACACACACACACACACTATTACACAAGGATGCGGGGGAACACAGAGAGCTCACAACAACACAGGGAGGGGTACAAAAACTGAAATAACACCTAAATCAATCTAATCCTACTCTAATAAATAAAAAAGAGGGGAAGGGAATGAGGGATGGAATATGGAGGGAGAGGGAAAGGAATGGATTCAATGGAGGATAGGGAGAGAGAGAACACAGGGATGAGTAAAAAATAAAAATAACAGCTAAATCTAGCTAATCTAATCTAAATAAATGATAATATGGAGGTAAATGGGTTGGATGGGTGAAATACGAGGGGGATGGCAATGCATTGTAGGGATAGGTGAACAGAATGGAGTTTGGAAATTTGGTTCGGTTCGGTTTGGTTTGAAATTCGAGTTCGGAAATTCGGTTTGGTTCAGTTCGAAATTCGAATTCGGTTTGGAAGTTCAGTTTGGTTGACTGAACAGACCGAGTTCGGTCAAATTCCGAACTTCCGAACCACATTCGGCCATTCAAAACCAGGTTTTTTGGTGTGTGTTGCCACTACGGATGGCCGAAGAGAACAGAGTTTGGAAGTTCGGTTCAGTTTGGTTTGAAATTCGAGTTCAGTTCTGAAGTTTGGTTCGGTTGATCGAACAGACCGAGTACGGTCCAAACTCCAAACTGCGTTCGCCCATCCCTAATGGATTGAGAACAAAACTGCTGGGAGAGGGAGCCTTCTGAAACTCCTGCTGTTCAGGAACAGTGACTAGCTGAGAAGGTGTTGGGAAGGGGGGAGGCAATCAGTTTTGTTTCTTGCTGCGCCCGACTCACCGCAAGCCCCATTGGCTCCATGCAGCCTAGCCCGTGGCCAATCGCAGACTGCGAATCCAGTGGTCTGAGGCAAAAAGGGATGGTGATTGGGCAGTCTGGCTGCTACTCCAAGCCTCTCCACCCCTGGTACCTGGAAGTCTGCTCCTCAGCTGACTCCCCATCCCTGTCACGTTTTGCCTTCCAGTGACACATTTTTGCCACCCAAACTCACCAAAACGCGATCCGAACTGACCGAACTGTTTGGTCATTTCGACGTTTGGAACCTAGTTCAGTTCGGTCAGCTTGTGTTCAGATTCGGGTTTGGGTTCAGTCGTCCGAATACTCCGAGTTCGGGCTGAACTCCCAACTTCCGAACCATGTTCGCACATCCCTAGAGTGCAGGAAGGCATTATTGGTTGCTGCGCAAGTGCTGTGGAACATCTTTACCCCTGAGGTCTGCTTGAGCCAGTGCAGAATTCAAGGCACTGGTGTAATAATAAACTAATCAATCATAATCATAATCATAATCATAATCATATTATTATTATTATTCCCCCCCCCCCCAGCCTACATGGCACTCAGAGCCCTTTACATGTACATAAAAGCACAATATAAATAATTTAAAACAATATAAAGCAAGTAATTTAAAGAATATTAAAAAAAAACAACTGTAAGATAGGGGAAGGAAAAAGGGAGGAAAAAATATATTAAGGATCCTAAAAGTACCTAAAAGTAGTGGATCCTAAAAGTACCTAGAAAACAAATATGTTTTCAGGTGCTTTTAAAGGTATGGAGGGAGGAACTGAGATTAACATCTGGGGGGAGTGAGTTCCACACCATGTGATCCATCACAGCAGAAGCCCAATTGCCCACCCACTTAAGATGCGATGGCAGAACTCCCTTAACTCAACTCAAATATTTATTGGTTTGGCTAGGTGCCATTCACCATCAAATAACAAACAAACAAAAACAGATTAAACAAACAAAATACAATTAAATAATACAATATAACCTATAAATACAGATTTTAAAGACACTTCTTGATAAATATAATGTCCTATCTATCTAAAATTAACATTCAGCAAGTAATTAACCTTGAAGATAAATCTTATAACCTTCACAGGCTGACTTAAAATCATAATAAAATACCATGCTAGAAGGGGGGGGGGTGATGGGGGAGTCTGCACTTCAGATTTAAACTTTATTCCAAAGCTTCCCAACGAAGGAAGAGCCCTTCATACACAGGATTGGCCAAGCAGAGCATTTCACCTTCGAAATGCTGCTACACAGAATTTGGCTCCACTTTGAGTGATAACAGCATCCCTGTCAGCCAGAAGGCATGTTAATAACATCTCCTGGGTGCATGGAGGGATGCCGTCTGCAATCCGTTCCACCAACCAAGTCCACAGGTCTTTATACAATGAGCGATCTAAAAGGACATGACCAATAGATTTTAGGGGGATTGCAAAATCAGCAAGTCCTCAGTGTATATGGGAGACCCGAATATCTGTCCCATAAGACAGCAGAGGGGAATAGGTTAGAGCTGGGCCAGGGAAAAGGGAACTCTTAGTTTGGCATCCAAGGACATAAGATAATTTGCTCCTTTTGGGCTCCAGGGAAATAAATGATAAAAAGCTTCCACCTGTTGATTAGCTATTGCTTCCCTTCTAAGCTGAAGCTCCTGATCCTCAATTCTTGAATTGATCAAACCCCAACCCCTACTACAATCCAAATGGGCAAAGAAGTCCTGTGAGTAGCGAATAGAAGTCCAGACAAGTGTGGATATCCCTCTCCCAGGGTCCCTCTTGTGCTATACCAAATGAGGCCTGGGAAAGGGGATTATTTATTTATTTATTTATTTATTTATTTAACATTTTTATCCCGCCCCTCCTGCCCTTTCAGGGCAGCCTGGGGTGGCGAACAACAATATAAAAATAATTTAAAACAGTTTAAAATTCATAAAATGCAGGGGGGGGGAAACACACAAAAAAACCTCCCCCTACCCTACTCCTCCCCCTCGCCAAAGGCCTGGCAGAACAGCCAGGTCTTACATAAACGTAGAAATGACAGGAGAGTGGGGGCCAACCGAGCCTCCTCCGGGAGAAAATTCCACAGCACAGGGGCGGCCACCGAAAAAGATCTAACATCGGTGGCCACCCGCCTCGCCCGGGGAACCTCCAAAAAGGCTCCCACAGACAATCTCAAGGGTCACACGGGCACATGGGGAGTGAGGCGGTCCCGCAGATAAACAGGGCCTAGGCCGTGAAGGGCAGCTGAACAAGAAGCTGAACCCAAAACTTTAGAAATGCACCCATGGTCAATGAGGCAATGGGGGGGGGAAAGCGGTTTCAGCTCTAAACAGAGCCGCCGGAACACCATGGGGGACCTGCAAAATAAACCTTAAAAAGGCATTTTGTGGGGTTTCGAGTTCAGTAAAAAACTGGGCCCCACACACCTGGATGCCATAAAGTAATTGCGAGATAACCTTAGCCCTAAATAGGCGAATAGCAGAGCCCACCAACCTCCCCCCTCGGGAGAAAAAGAAACTAAGAATCCCCTTGCAAGTAGCATTTGTCTTGTCCATAGCCATTTTATAATGAGCCCTCCAGGAGGCAGACCTAGCAAATATCACACCCAAATAGATATAAGAATCAACCTGGGAGGATCTGCGCATGCGTCAGGGCTAGCGGCTGGAAGCAGCCCGAGCTCCGCACCCCCCAGCTCTAAAAAGCAGAAAAATCCTGTCAAAAAATAGGAAAAAAGTCCTTAAACTGATCAGAAATGGCTGGTAGATGCAAACCTCGCCAGAAGCTTTCACAAACAAACGCTCTGGAGAGGTTCTGCCAGCCCGCTGAGCTGCGGCAGGGGAAGGAGACAGGCAATGAAGAAAGAAAGATGTCAGCGGCACCGGCAGCAGAGCGGGAGCGTGAAACTGACCACGATTCTTCATTGGGATCAGAAGGTGAGGAGGGAAGGGGCTCAGTAGAAAAAATCAAAAGACTTGAAAAGATTAAGCCCCCCATGAAACCAGCACCTGTGAGTCCCTTAGATAAGCATACTGGCAAGCCTAGAACTGCAGGGACAAGGCAGGAGGGGGAGAGAAGCAATGGGGGGAAAAACCTGGCAGTGGAGGCAGAGCGGGAAAATAAAATAGACTAGGCCCCTGCAGGCAATGCAGAAGAGGGGAGTGCAGAGACAGCCTCCTTAAGAAAAATACTTGGCCAGATGAAAGAGGAATTAAAGCAAGAGGTGAGGCAAGTAAAGCTGGCAGTAGAGGAAGGTAACAGGAGGATGGAAGGGATAGTGAAGAGAGTGCAGGCAGCTGAAGGAAGAATCTCTCAGTTGGAAGATCAGTCCCTCTCTACCCAGGAGCAGTTAGAGAAATGGAGAGGTGAGACTACTTTTCTGCTTGCAAAGTGTGAGGACCTGGAAAATCGCTCA
>QEPC01012435.1:4740778-4772045 GCA_003113815.1 Sphenodon punctatus
TTAAATAAAATAGCGGGGGAAGTTGTCCCTCAGAAAATGGAATTAGCTCTGCTGGGTTTATACCCTAAAACAAAAAATATGCTCAGGTGTCAGAATTCCTGCAAAATAGTATGCCTCGCTGCAATAGCAGTGATAGCTAAACACTGGAAGGGGGCTGAGGAACTGTCATTGGAAGAGCTGTATCGGAAAATATGGTTCATGTACACTATGGAAAGAATGCATGCCGATCTACATGATGTAATGACTACCTTCGAACAGACATGGACACCTGTGATAAGTGCTTTGGACTAAAAACCTACAGACGAAAACATGAAAAATACTGACTCCGAAGGCGATGACTATACAGAGACTTGATCCTGAAATGAACTAAAGATTTAATGTGAGAATTTTTTTTGCTTCTCTTCTCTTCACGTCCCCAGTTAAAATATTGTTGGTAATATTAATTGTAATGCAGTAGACCAAATGTTAACTTTTTTGTATTGTAGTGATGGAGTGTTAATGGTCGCTGTCTGTTTCTTTTATTCATTAATAAAAAAACTTAAACAAAAAAACAAAAACAAAAAAGAATCAACCTGCATGATTGCATGTTCATTCATAAACCAGGAGTGATTTTTCCACCCAGAACCTACCACCAATACCTTTGTTTTAACATAGGGCGTTTATAAACGAGACGAAAATGGCGGCTCATCCCTTTTACAGCTGCCATTATTTTTGTCCGTTTAAATGCCTGATGCGCTCGCCAGCAGTCTGGCCGGGCTGGCAATCCTTCCCCCTTAGATGCAGATCGCCGATGTGCCAACTGTAACCCGCACTTCCGGGTCACGCGGGCAGGGAGCGCATGCGCACAGATGCGCTGCAAGGACACGCATACGCAGTTACTCCGCGACGGGTCTGATGCTCTTTTAAACATCAGACCCGTCACGGAGAGTAACACGGGGTCTATACGCGTGGTTGAGCCCTCTCCCGCTTTGGAGAGGGCAAGTTTATAGACGCCCATAGTTAACTACCAGAAGTTTATCTTGCCAGAAGGAGGAAAACTCCTTCATTAAACGTCTAAGACTGATCTGTGACTGGGAAATCAGAACCGTATCATCCACATAAAGCAGAGCAGATATAATATAAGGGGTCAGTTGGACTGGATGGTATATTGGGCTCTTAAGAACTTCCACAACCTTGTCAATATAGAGATTGAAGAGCATGGGCAGAAAGAGGGACCCTTGTTGAATGCCCGTGTCCACTGAGACAGGGAGTGAAAGCAATCCCCTCCTGTTAACTCTAACCTGCATCGATAGCCCTTGTTGTAATTGTATCAGCAGGAACAAAAGTCAGTGATCAATAAAGGTCTGGCCCAATTTCAACCACAACTGCTCTCTACAAACCATGTCAAATGCAGATTTAAGGTCCACGAAACACAGATCTAAAGAAGCACCCAAATTAGCTCAAACATACATAGAAATGAGCTTATTTAAGGTAAAAATGTAATTGAGTGTTGCTGCTCCCTTAACAAACCCTATCTGTTCACGTGATAAAATATTTTTGGTACTGGTCCATTGCTGCAAGCAGGCTAATAAGTATTTAGACTATAGTTTTCCAATTATATTTAGTAAGTTTTTGGATGATAATTAGAGGGGTCTTGTACCTGTCCTTTCTTAAATATAGGGACGGTAATGCTTTTTCTCCAATCATCTGGGAAATGCCCGGTCTCATTGACATAAGTGAAAACTGGGACCAACAATTCTGCCCACCATCCAATATCTGCCTTCAGAAGCTCTGGAGGTAGAAAATCCACCCCAGGGGCCTTATTTAGACGTAACTACCCAATCAATGGTTCCAGATCCTCAGGACACACAGGAGGCCATGCGGAATTCCCAAACAGTGGGCGGTTCCTGAGCACAGATATTTTTCAATGTGAGGTTCCAGAAGAAGGTCTTGAATATAGCCAGGGCTATAGATAGCCGGACACAGCATGAGACTGGCGTGGCAGCATAGGATGCTACGGGGTGGAGTCATGACTCCAACCTAAGTGACCACACCTGGCTTGTTAGTATAAAGGTACCGGCAGGGCAGCATCTCCCCGCTGGTAATTATTTGAGAGGCTGGCCCCTTCCTTTCTCATTGCTTGCTATACCTTGATCCTTGTGCCTTGTTACTGTTTGTTCCCCCCTCTGTAACTCCTTGCTTGTGTGCTTGTCTCCCCACTTCCCCTCCAGTGTTCTTGCTCTAGTTGGGTGAGTGTGTCTTGACTGCCTGCCTAGTTTTTCCTTCACTTACCTTGTTTCCTTATTCCCCCCCCCTGCATCCCTGAGTGCTAGTCCTGTCCTCTTTCCCTTCCCCCTTCCCTTCCCTTCCTCCCTTCATCACTCCTTTTGGAAACCTGGGTTCCTCCACTCCACACCAGTCTTATCACAGTGCCCTGGAACCCTTGGAGTTTGTGAGTAGTGCTATTCTTGTTTGTCCTTACCTGTCCTTGTACCTTGAGCATACTCCTCCTCTCCTTCCCTGTGATGATCTGGGTTGCTATCAATCATTGAGAGAAAGCCCAAAGAAGACCCTGAGGGAATTACCTACTGAGAGTTGGAAACCTAGTCAAAGGCTTAACCCTACTACTCCTTTCCTTCCCTCTCCCCTCTTCTACCTCATTCACTCTAACAGAATTACTGGCAGATATATTTCCCCTTTTATGGAACTAGCACAGCAGGTAGCAAATTTAATTTAGATTTAATGAGGACTGTGCAAGCTTTGACCATGGAGGTACAGGATTTAAGGGGAGAAAATCAGGAATTACAAAAGCGTAAACAGGTCCTGCAGGAGGCCTTGGGAATACATAAAACCTCCCCTGTGGAGAATGAGGGAGCACCTGTGGTCCCTGCAGTTCCTCAACCTCCTGTACCTGCCACTCCAACAGCTCCCATACCCAGGGAACCTAAGGCACCCAGGCCAGATAAGTTTTATGGGGATAGGAAATGATGTCAATATTTTTTGGCTCTATACAACCTTATGTTCTAGACCCAACCATTGACTTATGGAACTGATCAAGTTAAGGTCTCTTTTCTTATTGGACCTTGGGTGGAATGGCTTTAGATTGGGCCACCCCTCTTCTGGCTTCCAATGATGCCTTATTAAAAGACTATAAAGCTTTCTCAAGCAAGGTCGCTTCTTGTTTGATTATCCCCACCGCATCAGGGATGCTGAACAAACAATTCTCCATTTAAAACAAGGATAGGCTCCTTTGCTTGATTATATCACCCAATTTCAAAAACTTGCATTTGACCTGGGGTGGGGTGACTCAGTGCTTCGGGCGCTATTCCGCCAGGGTCTTAATGATGAAATCAAGGATCAATTGGCTTGTGCCGCAACTACCCCAGAAATGCTAGAAGAGATAGTTACTTTATCTCTTCATATTGATAAAAGATTTACTGAGAGAAAGAGAGACAAACCAAGAGATATGGGGAAAGGGATAATCTTTAAGCTACCGAGGGGTCCCTCACCCTCACTAATAACCAATTCTGGTGGCTCAGAGCCAGAACCAATGCAAATAGGGGTGGTTAGGGGACCCTTGAGTGCAGAAGAACAGGAAAGAAGAAGACAACTACAGTTCTGTTTTTATTGTGGAGCCGGTTCTCATTTCTTTAGAGAATGCCCATCCAAACCACTTCGCCAACCACATACAGGAAACGCTGTGAACCAGGAGGAGCTGGGGGCCTCTCGGTGAGTATACTTTACCCCGGACATTGGGTTAATGGAGTACATGGACCAGTTAGACAGCTATATGTGTCTGTGACCTTGCGATTATCACCCACCAAATTGTTAATAGTCAAGGCTCTTGTGGATTCTGGGGCCTCTGGGAACTTTATGGATTCTATGTTCGCCTCCACCCATTCTATTCCCCAAGAAATCAGAAATTCGGGGGAGATGGTACAGACCATTGACGGTTCCCCCTTACTTCCAGACCCCTACAAGAGTGCACCACTCCCCTTCTATGTTCTATTGGGGCTCATGCTGAGGTTGTTCAGTTTGATATAATAACCTCACCTCTGTTTTCCCTTCTCCTTGGATTCCCCTGGTTGCGACAGCATAACCCCACTATTGAATGGTCTTCCCCTAAAATAACATTCCCTTCTACGTATTGTCAGCTACACTGTATTGTCCCATCCCTGTTTTGAAAAGGTATTCATGTTGTTCAAACCCCTTCCTTAACCCCTGACATTCCCGTACCTTACCAGGACCTCTCAGAGGTTTTTAGAAAACAAGAAGCCTTCAACTTTCCACCTCACAGGCCATACGATTGCCCCATAGAGATAATGCCAAGTACAGAACCTCCTTATGGGAGAATTTATAATTTATCTCCAGGAGAGACGGAAACGTTGCAGGAATACATAAAAGACAATCTAGCAAAAGGATTTATCTGACATTCTTTGTCCCCCACAGGGGCCCCTTTATTCTTTGTCCCTAAAAAGGAATGAGACCTTCATCCCTGCATAGATTATCGGAACTTGAATAATATCACCATTAAAAAATAGATATCCCTTACCTTTAATTCCAAAACCTTTGGGAAAATTGCAGGGGGCATGAATTTTTACCAAATTAGACTTGAGGGGGGCCTATAATTTAGTCCGTATCAGAAAAGGAGACAAATGGAAAACCGCCTTCCAGACTAGATTTTGACACTTTGAGTATCTAGTCATGCCTTTTGGCCTCGTCAGTGCCTCCGCTGCCTTCCAACATTTTATAAATGACATTCTTAGAGACTTGTTGGATGTCTTTGTTATCGCATATTTGGATGATATCCTTGTCTTTTCTGCATCTATGTTGGAACACATTTGCCACATGCATACGGTGTTAAAGAGACTACGAACTCATAAATTATATTCTAAACTGGAGAAATGTGTGTTTCATGTTACCTCCGTTCCCTTTTGGGGATTCATAATCTCCTCCAAAGGGATACGAATGGATCCCAGTAATGTTGAAGCAATACAAAGATGGTCTGCCCCTATTTCAGTGAAGGCACTACAAAGATTTCTAGGGAGCACAAACTAGTATCAGCAGTACATCCCCTGTTATGCTCGCCGAACAACACCACTGACTGCCTTACTTAAAAAGGGAGTTAAATATGAGTGGTTAATCCCTCAACAACAAGCCTTTGATTATTTAAAATGAGCATTTGTGTCTGCCCCTAATTTACAGCATCCTGATGTCACCAGACCATTCATAGTGGAAGTGGATGCTTCAGATACTGCTGTTGGGGCAGTATTGACCCAATCCAAGGGACCTAAAGGACTTTGACTGCCATGTGCTTTCTACTCCCACCAGCTACCAGCAGCAGAAAAGAAGTATACCATCTTGGATAAGGAACTGTTAGCAATTAAAACAGCATTTGAGACGTGGATGCATTTTTGGGAAGGTGGGCCTCACCCTGTCCTCGTTCTCACAGATCATAAAAATCTAATCTTCATGCAGACAACTTGAATTAATAGTGCCAGGCATGCTTGTTGGTCTCTGTTCTTTTCTCGCTTCTGTTTTAGAATTCAGTATTGGCCAGGATCTCAAAATACAATGGCGGATGCCTTATCTAGATGCTACACCAAAGATGAAAAGAATAAAGAGCCCAACAGACCCATCCTCCCGCCCATGGCATTTGTGGCAACTTTTCCTTCCCTTGAACAACTAAAAATCATAAGCAAAAAAGAATGTCCTCAACAAGGATACCAACTAAAACAGGGTTTGTATTACCATCAAGGGCGTATAGTCATAACCCCCAGGTACAGACCTCATGTGTTATGGGCACATCATGATTCCTCATTGGTGGGACATCCCGGACATCAAAGGACATTGTCTCTTATCCTATGCACCTTCTGGTGGCCTGGGGTAAACTGAGAAGTCGAGCTCTATGTCCAAGGATGCCCTACCTGTGCTTGTACAAAAACTCCTCATCAGTTACCTGTGGGATTACTACAATTGACTGAAAACCCTAAAGGCCCATGGCAGAAAGTTGCGATGGATTTTATAGTTAGCCTACCTAAATCAGAGAGCTACGATACTATCCTTGTGGTTATAGATTACTTTACCAAGATGGGACATTTTATACCCTGTAAAGGGTTACCCTCAGCAAAACAGACTGCAGAACTACTTCTCCAGGAAGTAGTCCATTTTCACTGACTACCACGAGAAATCATGTTGGATAGTTTATTTCGCAGTTTTGGAAGGCTTTCTTCATGCTCCTCTGGGTCAAGTTAAGACCCACCATGGCTTACCATCTGCAGGCAAATGGTCAGGTGGAGTGAGTAAAACAACATATGGAACAGTATCTCCACTGCTTCTGCACTTACCTCCAGGATGATTGGGTGAAACAACTTCCCCTCACTGAATTCACATACAACAATGGGCCTAACGCCTTTTTACAGAATTCTCCCTTTTATGTGTCCTATGGTTTTCACTCCCCTCTCTGTTTTCCAGATGTAACCACTACTACCATTCCTGCAGCTGGGGCTCTGGTTACCCAAATCAAGAAGACACAACAAACAGCAAAACGGTGTTTACTGGAAGCACGCCAAAGATGCAAGGCCAATGCGAATAAGCAACGTCTCCCAGGCCTTCCT
The DNA here is from genome assembly GCA_003113815.1 of Sphenodon punctatus. Classification (NCBI taxonomy): domain Eukaryota; kingdom Metazoa; phylum Chordata; class Lepidosauria; order Sphenodontia; family Sphenodontidae; genus Sphenodon; species Sphenodon punctatus. Next base: position 4,747,375 of record QEPC01012435.1, read on the forward strand.
TTACAGGTGGGAGACCTAGTGTGGGTAAGACAGAAGAATTATTCTTCTATACGTCCCTCAGTCAATTAGATGATGCCTATATGGCCCCTTGCTGATAGACCGTAAATTAAATAATGTCACTTATACCATAGCCCTACCTGCCCACCTCCACATTAATCCCTCTTTCCATATTTCTCTTTTAAAGAAATCTCATCTGCCTCTTATGTCTACAGCGAGCCGCCCCTCCTATTGCAAGGGCACCCGGAGTACAAGGTTCAGACCATCTTAGATTCTAAACTTGTCGGCTCTCGATTATACTATCTAATCGATTGGAAGCATTATGAGCCATCAGAGCATTCCTGGGAGTTAGCTATGAATGTGCATGCCCCCCTACTGATACTCGCTTTTCATAGGCATCACCCGTATAAGCCGGGTCTTTGCATAGTGGTTGGTGGTGGGGGGGGCCCTGGAAGAGGGGTACTGTCATGCTGCGCCATTGCTCACGCTTGCTGAGTAGTAAGCAGTGGGTTGCTAGGCAACACAAAGGAAACACCAGGGGCAGCAGCCCAGCTGTAGGTGAAGGAGAAGCGGTGGGCCAAGCACAGCCCCCGCAGAAACTTGCCACAGGGCCAACAGACTTGGCCCCTCCCAGACGGAGTGCGAGACTGTCAGGGCAGCCACTGCAATCTGCAACTTCTCCGGTTGGGGCTTGGACACTGGCCCCACCCAGATGCACCATGAGACTGGTGGGGCAGCGTAGGATGCTACGGGGTGGAGTCATGACTCCAACCTAAGTGACCACACCTGACCTGTTAGTACAAAGGTACCAGTGGGGCAGCAGATCCCTGCCAGTAATCAGTTGAGAGGCTGGCCCCTTCCTTGCTCATTGCTTGTTATATCTTGATCCTTGTGCCTTGTTACTGTTTGTTCCCCCCTTTGTAACTCCTTGCTTGCATGCTTGTCTCTCCACTTCCCCTCCAGTGTACTTCCTCTAGTTGGGTGAGTGTGTCTTGACTGCCTGCCTAGTTTTTCCTTCACTTACATTGTTTCCTTATTTCCCCCCTCCCCCTGCATCCCTGAGTACTAGTCCTGTCCTTTTTTCCTTCCCCCTCTCCTTCCCTTCCTCCCCTCATCACTCCTTTTGGAAACCTGGGATCCTCCACTCCACACCAGTCCTATCACAGTGCCCTGGAATCCTTGGAGTTTGTAAGTACTGTTATTCTTGTTTGTCCTTACCTGTCCTTGTACCTTGAGCATACTCCTCCTCTCCTTCCATGTGATGATTCGGGTTGCTCTTAGTCATTGAGAGAAAGCCCAAAGAAGACCCTGAGGGAATTACCTACTCCATGGTATCATCAGAGAGTTGGAAACCTAGTCAAGGGCTTAACCCTACTACTCCTTTCCTTCCCTTTTCCCTTTTCCACCCCATCCACCCCTAACAGGGAAAAGGCTCCACCAGCTGCTGTTTTCAAAATTGTTCTCCCTCGTCGTCCCCCCACCCTGAAAGGCGGGAAAAGAGGGAGGGGAGTTCACATTTCCTCCTCTACCCCTTCCCAACCTATCTGCGTGACCGTCTCACTCCCTGGGTCCTTGATCGGTCCCTAAGGTCCATTGCGGGCGCCTTCTTGGAGGTCCCCCAAGTAAATCAGGAGGGCCACTATGGAGAGGGCATTCTCGGTGGCCGCACCTTGACTTTGGAGCTCCCTCCTAGAGGATCGCCTGGCACCGAAGCTGCTGATTTTTCATCGGGCTTGTAAAACTTGGCTGTTCCACTAGGCATTTGGTGGAGGGGACAGATGGGATGAGGGGAGGGGGTTTGAGGGTTGGGGAGGTTGTTTTATGTTTATTTTTATTGCTTCCCCCTAAAGTGGTTTTATTTTTATATTTTCTATGTTTTATATTTTTGTTTTAAATTGTAAGCCACCTAGAGCTGCTTTCCAGAAGGGGTGGGATATAAAATTGTAGAATGAATGAATGATCTCCCCATTTAATGAGGGAGGTTAAAATTCCTATGCTGCTTCCATAAACAATCCTCAAGCATTATTTTTTCCACCTAAAATGCCCTATTCAGTGTCAGGATAGTTAAAATTACCCATTAGGAGCACTCTGCTTTTGCCTTACACTTTCCTATTTATTCAATTATTTCACAAGCCAGTTGTTCTCTTTAGTCAAGTTGCTCATTGTAAGTGATTCCTGTAACGTTCAGACCTTGAAACATGCATTTCCCCCTGCCGTGTGATGACCCTGCGTGTTTCTTTTTAAGAATTAAGTGTTCTAATTCAGGCAGCTATGTTACCTTGTCCCTTGTGCTTGACCCTTTTAAATAGTTCATGTTAAATAGTCACATTTATTTGGCAAGATGCTTAGTGCATAGAACAACAGCCAGGTAAATGAGTTCAAACCACAGAAAAAGTGGAACAGTAACTAAAATGGTACCTTGTCTTTTGTGAGCCTACCTGTGTGTCCCTGCAGAAAACTAAAGCTAACTCATGGTGTCCCCTCATGGCTTTCCATGTGCTACGCAGATTGCTAGGGAATTCATAATAGAGTAGTGGTTCTCAAACTAGAAGTGATCCCCCCAACCCCAAGGGGCGGGAAGTATTATTGGGTGGATGCGAGAAGGGTGCAAAAACATCTGACAGACACCTGTCCCAATTTGTCCCAGATTTTGAGAAATTTCTCGGGTATTATTTTGGTTTTGCAGGCAAGTTCAGGTACTCAAAAAACCCCAGCAGTAACTGAAAATTCTGTTTTTCTAGTGCTCGATTGGCATTTGCGTGCAGATTCTGATATCCGAAATGGTATCCAAAAATGCAGGTATTATTTGTGGCTACCAAATTAGGTCCCCATTTCACCTCTAATTGTGTCCCTTCGTGGTACAATAAAGAAGCAGGAACCAGGTCACTGCTGAATTCCTGTTATTCTTGGAGTAACACGCATGCATTGTTGATTATTCAGGCTGGATTTAACACAATACACTATTTTATACGACTATACTTTTTTTCCCTTGCCACACAGGTTTCAGTAATGTCCAATATCCTTACAATCCATATAACTCCAAGCTGTCTGCTTTCTTTGCTAAAAGTCTTAGGATTATATAGAGAAGGGCTCTAAAACCTGTCCAGTAAGAACCTATTGCTAGAATGTGGTTAAACTGGCTGCACTTTTTTTTTTAAAGAAAGCCATAGCTACCGAGAGGGAGGATTTTAATTGCTAAATGAGAAAGTGAGTGAAACTCCTTTTAGACAAAACACTGTACCAGACTTGCCAAGCATGGGTCTGTTAATCCCTGTGCATATGCTGTAATTTAACTGACACCATTGTCAACAGAAAGCCTGCTTAATGCTTAATACCAAAAATAATTCTTGGAAATTACCTGATTATGCATTTTCTTTTTCATTAAACATTTTGGAAGATAAGCTGGAAGACAGAAGCACTGATGAAGATTAAACGGAATAAGGCTGACTTTGTGTAACAACTCTGGGGATCCTAAATCTTCCTACTGGTCGCATACATAAACAGAGCAATGATTCATCTCCACTACAAGACTCCAAATTAGTTTATGTAGAGCGCTTGAGAGGGTCCAATTTTTCCATGTCACATCTCACAACCACACTTTTTTCTCTTCCTCTCTTTCCCCGCTTTAATGGATTGTCTTTCTTTGCTTCTTCTCATTCAAAAGCCTGTTTATTACCCTGTACCAGTCATGTGCATTTAAAAAGGAAGGTCAGAGCTTGATTTTTTATTTTTTTTTACCCTAACTGTCAGGAATGTTTTCTTTGTAGACACAGCTAGTCTTGGATAAAGAGAAGACATATCGGAATGTTCAAGTGATATGTTATTAAGAAAAGCAAAAGGAAGGAAGATTTCTGTTCTGTTCATTCTGCCATCTCTTTGGCTGGGGATTAGGTACTCTACTTAAAATGTTGGAAACTATGGAAGCTCGGGGCGTCCACTGAATTTGTTCTCCATCTCTGCATTAACATAGATAGCAGATGGGTATGAGTGTCTAGGTAGGCGTAGGAGGCTGAAGCAGACTTTTTATAGTCTCAGAAAGAGACAAAGGACAAACATGAATGCATGAAATGTTTCTAAGGGCTCCGCAGTTGCAAATGCACTCCCCTCTCCTGATAAAGACCATGTACTGATGAAGCAAACACTATTTTGCCAGAGTTTACCATTGAAGTTTGACCTGTAGATCATGGTGTAAAACATGGAGTGGATTTAGAATGTTTTGATTCCTTCTTACTATTCAAGAGCGATGAAAATGACTGTGTAGAATTTCTAAACAAAGGTATGATTAGTCCATGTCTAAGGCAGATACAGTATTATTTGTTTGTTTGTTTTTTAAAAGAATGATCCTGCACCCATCCTGCCTCAGGCAGCTTGGGGCGGCTAACAAAATAATTTAATATAAACGTAAGCATAAAAACACATAAAAGGTCAATAATCATAAACAATCATAGGAGCTGAAAAACATCCCCCCCGACAAAACCCCTCATTCACTATACAACACCCCCCCTCCCCAAAAGCCAAGTGTAACAGCCAGGTCTTACACTGCTGATGGAAGAAGGGAAGGTCTGGGGACAGATGAACCTCCACCAGGAACGAATTCCATAGGCTCAGAGTGGCGACCGAGAACGTTGTCTCCATAGTTGCTACCCAAGACACCTGGGGGACCTCGAGAAGGGGCTCGTGGTCAATCTTAGGGGCCAATACAGAACCTGGGGTGTGAGGTGGTCCTGCAGGTAATTAGGGCCCATACAGTATAGGGCTTTATAGGTCAAAACCAACAACCTGAATTGGGCCCAGAAGACTATAGGCAGGCAGTACAATGAAAGGAGTGCCAGCGTTATGTGCTCCCAGCACCCTGTCCCCATAAGCAGATGCGCCGCCATGTTCTGCACCAGCTGCAGTCTCTGAACCGTCACCAAGGGTAGCCCTATGTAGAGTACATTGCAGTAGTCCAATCCTGAGGTGACAAAGGCATCCAGATCAGAGTCTGAGATCTATGGCCAAAGTCGACGTATCAGATGTAACTGATAAAAGGTGCTCCTCACCTCAGCCATCACCTGAGCATCCAGGCAAAGCTGTGAATTGAGGACCACCCCCAGACTCCAGACCTGAGGGGCCAGGAGGGCAAACCGCGTCAATGATGGGAGTCACCAACTCCCCAACTCCTCCCCCCACCCCCACCCCCACCCCCAGCATCACTTCCATCTTGTCAGGATTCAACTTCAGATAGCTCACCCTCATCAAGCCCCCCACAGTTGCCAGACACCAAGAAAGCACCGAGACTGCGGGGTCTGGGTCAGCTGAAAAAGAGAGGTAACGTTGGGTGTCATCAGCATATTGATGAAACCGAACATCAAATCACATCATGACCTCACTCAAAGGCTGCATGTTCATGTTGAACAAGAGAGAAGACATAATCAAAATTGAATAGATGCGTCACTCCATCTGTGAGGTCCCAGGGAGACAAAGAATGGTCCCCCAGAACCACTCCTTGAGTCCTCCTGGACAGGAAGAGTGGAACCATTCAAGAACAATTCTCCCCACTCTGGCCTGGTCCCGCAAGCGGGCTACCAAGATCTCATAATCAACCGTGTCAAAAACAGCCAACAGAACGAATAGAATCAATAAGGTTGACCGGCCTAGATCCAACTCACAGCGAAGATCATCAACCAAGATAACAAGCGCTGTCTCACTGCCATAACCCAGATGAAAACCAGACTGCGAGGGATCACAAAAAACAGATGTGATCCAAATGCCCCTGAAGCTGCTGAGCCACCGCCCGTTCAATAACCTTCCCTAAAAAGGGAAGATTAGAGTCTGAGACAGGCCGATAACTATTTATATGCAGAATCTATGAGGTCATGCTTGGAACTACTAGAAAAGAATAAAAAATGCTATTGTTATTATGCTGACAGACAGGTACCCATGGTTAGGGTAAATGCAGTGATGATGACTCCTTGCTTACAGAAGAAGAAGAAGCAGGAGAAAATATCTCCTAATTTAAACAGGCAGCAACTTGTTATTAAATATAAGCCTCTTGTGTATTGAGGCATTGTCCAGTGCTCCTCTTGTCATGCAGAGTCTCCAAATGGAACACACTTGGGATCCCCAATATCCAAGTGATGTTCCCGATCATGGCCCAAACCCACCGACTGTGTCCCTGAACTTCTCCTCTGTCCACAGACGCCACACAGTCAGATAAGAAATAAGGGTATTACACCAGTCACAGGCCACTTCAGCCTTGCAAAAAGCAGACAGGGCCTCCCTACCAGGCCTGGGTAAAGCCATAGGCTGCCCTAGCCCTCTAAACTAGCTTTCTTTTTCTTTGTTTCTCATAATGTTGTTAAGTGCACTTTCCAGTGCTTCATTGCCTTCTTTTAAGCACTGAATACATCACCACAGTTGCTACAAAGAAACTTATAGCTGAGTTTAAAAGAAGTTTGGACAAGTTTCTGGAAGATAGGTCCATTAGCAGCTATTAGCCAGACTGGAATGGGGAACGTGACAGGAGCTGGGGGAAAACAACAGGGGATGGGTCCCACATTGTGACCTCTTGGGTGCTTCTCCCAAGCCACCGTGATTGGTCACTGTCGGAGACAGGATGCTGGGCTAGCTGGACCATTGGTCTGACCCAGTATGGCACTTCTTATGTTCTTATGTTCTTAACTTGACTGTAAGCTATTATGCCACCAATTTAACACTGCCCAAAGAGTCAATGTACTATTTTGGTGGACCCATAATTCAGACGGTGCTGGAACTGAGGAGAAGGTGAAAAAGGAAAAACAGACATTTATGCCAATTTCAGCTGAGATGAAAAAAAATCTTTCACCAATTTTAATCAACCTGCTAGCCAGAACTCCCGTTAGCTTTTCAAAAGAGGAGTATTTAGTCATGCTGTCCTAAGATAAATTTCTGATGGAGAGTTAAATAACCTTTACTTCCATCCCTCCAGTGTAAAAGATGAAAATCTTTCAAAAGCCACAGTCCCAAAGAAATGTAAATACAGCATATTCACTACTGACATTTCAAAGGATTTTTGCCCCACCAGTGGAGACAGCCATTCTCTATTATCAGGTTTCCTGTCACTCATGTTGATTAAAGTTGATAAACACTGCAAGCCACTTGGGGCAGGTAAAAGGACACAAAAGAGAAATGTAACTTACTTGAAAGAGATTGTGTTTCTTGGGAAAAGAAAAAGCAGCTCATACGTGCCTGTATCCCTTTGCTTCAATAGCACGAATTCCCTTCCTTCAAAGATATTCTTTCTCAATTTTACTAGAAGTATTACATATCTGTCTAGTGTCATTAACTGTAACACTCCTGTGCCTAGACAAAACAATGCGGCATTGAAACAAACTAGTTCAGTTTCATTACTTTCATAAGCTATTATCTTTGGGTTGCCAAGTAGGAAACTGGCATCTCCCCTCACTGACCGGTGAAAGTGATGGATCTGGAAAGAGCTTCTGGGTATTTTACACCACAAATGCAAGGTGAAATCATTTCCCCATTGAAATCAAAGGGAGCATTGTCATATGCCATAAACTACAATGTGGCCACAATTTCACCCATTGTGCTTAGTTTTCCACAACTGAGAAATTAATTTCTCTAAGACAATTTCTTTTAAAAGTCACTAAACTAGGACATAAATAAATAATTTCTCCATTAATAATAGATACATATAATTTTAAAGCAATTCACTGGATTACATTAGTTATGAGGATTCAAGCCATCACTTTAAAATCATGGGCATGTTTATAAATCTACCAAATTTCAGTTATTTAACACAAATAATTATCTATTCCATAAAGGAAGAGTAGCAGCCAGGCTCAAGTGACATAGGCTGTTTTCAGATGGGACGCAGCCACTCAGGGCTATCCATCCTCCGTGCACCCAGGTGCCTGTCCGAAGGCAGCATGGTTGGAGATGCACTCCTGCAACCCACGCACTGCTCACCTCTGCCCCTGCACAGAGCAACCAGGGTTTTCCCCCGTTGTTCCATTTGGGGGCATGAATGGGTGGCACGTAGATGCAGGCACACACTGACTACATACGAATCCACTGCCTCTGAATCCCCCCTACTCACCGTTTTTAGACTGACCTGTATCCCAGGATGGTCCGTCTAAAAACGGCCATAGACAACTATTCCTAGAACACACATTACAAACAGCTGAAGCAAATAGTCTATGAATAAATATTTATCTGAACTATTTGGTGAATATTTAGAAACAGGAATTCAATGTAGAAAATCAGGATAACTTAGCGAAAGTGACTTCCTAATGAATGTGAATAGTTCGACTGTCTCAAAAGACACTTAAAAAAACCCATTATGAAGTGAATAGACAGATATTGTTAGGCGCACCAGTACTTCGGTACCCAAAATTGTGGGTTTTACTCACTAGCAATAAATCATGTACCCATTTTAGTTCTAATTCTGATCGTGTGAAGGGTCATTATGTCAATTAATATTTGCTCCACTTTGCATGCCATTGTTACTATCAATCAAGTTTAGTTTATTGCGGCCGTCGGCCATTAACATACAAAACAAAACAGAACAAGACAAATAAAAATAAATACACAAAAGAAGAACCTTAAAACAAATACCAAATACTGAATAATCCACCCATCTATAGAAGGAGTAGGAGGGGGAATAGTTCCACCCAATCACCTAACCTCCGCCCAGGGTAACAATCACTCCTAAACAAAATGATTTAACCATACCTTCCTATCCGCTCTGTCCCCTAAGCCTATCAGACATCACATTCTTCATCTCATATTATAAATATTTCAGTTATTTATAAAGGGAAACCTTAAAATATAAAGTTAAAATGCAAACAAAAATGCAATAAGGTACAAAAACCCTACCAATTTAAAAGGTCCATAATTATAAACCATAAAATTATTGTTACTATCTAGAGTCATGGATGTTTGCTGTTACATCTTGAACTTTAGTTGATATGCGAACAGAACGAGGTTCGGCTGTTCAGCCATTCAACCATTTGACCCAAAAGCTTAGTTCGGGTTTGTGGGTTCAGTCCCGCAGAGTTCGGACCCCCCGGACGTTCGAAAAATTCAGCTGCCTGGAGGATTGGGGCACCTCCAGGGTTGCTCATGGGGGCATCGCAGGCCATTGGAGACACAGTAGAAGCAGAAGAAGAAACCGGGAAGGCTTGGGGCTTGGCACTCCGGGTTGCCTGAGCAGGCAGGCTCGGTGCTTGGCTCCTGGGGGTACCTGTGGGGGCATGACTGGCCGTCTGAGACCCAGCAGCAGCAGCAGAGGCCAAGAAGGCTTTCAGCTTGGTGGCTGGCCTGGCACCCCTACTTGGCCGGGCATTGCAGGTTGCCAGGCATCAGTGGAGCAGCAGCAGAAGCCGAGCCAGGGCTTGGTGACTGGCACCCCTACTCAGGGGCTGGGCATTGCAGACTGCCAGGCATCAGTGGAGCTACTTGGCTTGCCTCACATGAAGCACTCTGGATTTTCGGTGAGTCCTCTGTGCGTGGCCATGAGTGGGTGCTCTGTGGTATGGCACCTGCCACCTATGCGTTATGCAGTATGGCCAGTATGGCCCCCCTACTTGACTGGGCATTGCAGGCTGGCATCGTATTCAACCGATCTCAAGAAGCTCTACTGCAAATTGGGCAAGCCTTGCCCGGTGGTGAATCTTGTGGACACCCAACCCCTGCCCACCAGTGCACTCATCCGAGCTATGCCAGTCTACAAGAGTGAGGAGCAAATGTGCAGTACCACCAGCAGCAGCACAAATTGGATTGCCAGGGCACAGAGCCTGTGGCACAGAAGAGGTGGCATCAGTGGAGGCAGGAGTAGCGAACATTTGATTTCCAGGGCACAGTACCCATGGCACAGGAGTGGCAACCTCACCAGAAGCAGAAATGAGATTGTCAGGCCACAGTACTGATTGTACATCAGCAGAAGCAGCAGCAGACATTGGATAGCCAAAGCACAGTAACTGCAGCTGGCACCCATCCTTGGCCGGGCATTGTAGGCTGGCTGGCATTGGTGGAGCAGTGGCAGAGGCCCAGATAGGGCTTGGTGGCTGGCACCCCTACTTGGCCAGGCATTGCAGCCTTGCATCCTACTTGCCGGATCTCAAAAAGCTCTTCTAGCCCACACCGGGTGATGCACCACTGACAGCGCTGATGGGAGGGGCAGAACATGGTGGTGACACAGCTCTCAGAGGGACAGCCATCGCTTCAGCACCAGACATCTCCTCCACAGGACTAATATCTGCCTCACTGTCCCCAATTTGAGCTATGTCCTGCGAAGGGGAGTACTGGGACCCTGAGGCTGATCAACTGCCCATGCTGCTGCCACTCTCCCTGTGCCCCTATATCTTCTGCTGCTACTTCTGCTGCTACTCCTCTCCCTGCTGCCATTGCCCTGGGATTGGGCCCTGCCTCTAGCAGTCAGGGTGGGATCCAACAGCCCTGGACTGCTGGGGATCACATAAATAATGGGGGACATTTGTGGCCCATGATGAACATCTGACCCTGCAGCAACTGCACCTGCTCCTGCAGGTGCAGCCGAGACACCCGCAGCCTCCTGGACTGCAGGCCTTCCAGTGCCCTATGTGGCAGTGGAGGATACTGGTAGGAGGTGATGCTGAACCACACCCCTAGTGCCACTGCTGGGAGCCTCTGAAGCCTGACTGCCAAAATCAGGCCTGTGCAGTTTGGGGCATGGTAATGGAATCAGGCTGCTGCTGCTGCTGCTGCCTGCCACTCCACTGGCACAGCCCCTGTCACCTCTGCAACGTGCCCCATTGCCTGCCTTATGGGAAGCAGACCGGCCTCTCCTGATTCCCATCTCCATTTCTCCCACCCAAAGAATTTATTTATTAAAATTTGGAATATAATATATATCTACACTAACTTCTATTAACTATTCTAAAACCTATGGAACTGAATGGAATATTATCTAATATCTACAAAGGCCTAGTCCTACAAACACTATAAAATATTGAAACTGGATCACTGCACACTATCTCTATCTCTGAGACTAAGCTAACTCCTACAACTATCTATCTACAGTATCTAATTTCTAATCTCTCTCTCTATCTCTCTCTCTCTCTCTCTCCACACACACACACACACACACAGATGGGAGGGGACACAGACAGCTCACAACAAACAACACAGGGAGGGGTGCAAAACTGAAATGAAACCTAAATCAATCAAATCCTACTCTAAATAAATCCAAAAACAGGGGAAGGGAATCAGGGATGGAATATATGGAGGGAGGAGGGAAGGAGTCAATGGAGGGTAGGGAGAAACAACACAAGGAGGGGTAAAAAATAAAAATAACACCTAAATCTATCTAATCTAATCTAAATAAATGAAACTATGGAGGTAAATGTGTGGGTCTCTAAGAATATCACAGTCATAATAAAAAACCCTGCTTCACTGAGAAAACTAATAAAACCTTGAAACAATTTTTTTAGATGGGCACCTTGGACCGCACTTTTCATAGGGCGGGTTATCCACACACAGAGCTTGTGTAATATTACCAGCCAAGATGAGTATTTTTACAAAGGCTGTTTTTACACGGACATCACCCACCCCACCAACACCCCTGAACATCCATCGGATAGATGGGAGAGCGTCCATGTGAATGTCAACGGGTGGCTGCGCGCACTCCTGCAACCCACCTGCCAACACCCACCAACACCCATGGAGCATCCAGGAAGGAGCCAGCATGCTCCATGGGTGGAAATGGGTATTAAACACCCACCTGTCCATGTAGATGGCAAAACACACCCACCCACGGGAAGGGTCCACTGAAATCAGCAAGACACAGCTAGAGAGGCCCCGCAGGAGCCCGCAAGCAGACACACCCACCGGGAGAGACGCTGACCACCCGCCGGGGAGCCATTAAAGAAGAGGTGAGTGAGGGCATGGGTGTACCGGCTTCTAACGTGTCAGGCAAAAAAGCCATGGACAAAATGAAGGGAGCCAGCACCACGACATGCACAGAAAAGGACAGGGCAAGCAGAGGGACCCTGGGCCACCCAGGGAGGGGGACCCTGACTAATGGCACTGGGGGGGCAGGATGGCAACTGACAGCACACTCTTCCTGACATAGGGAAGAGGACGCAACGCAATTCTAGCACCACCCACATCCCCACCCCAAACCACAACCATAGGGCACAGGGAAGAGTGTGCATCAGAGAGTGAAGCAAGAGTGAGGGAACCCCATAAAGGGGAGACGGGGGGTTGCAGACAAGTCCCGAGCAAATGCCAGGGAAACCCCAGACAGACAGATGACAGATGATAGCTCCACCAGTCCCCCTCCACAGGAGAGCACCCAAACCCTGGTGCACAGCACCACTGGGGAGACAGTGATGTTGGGGGGTCAGGAGATCGGGATGTGCATGCTTTAAATAGCCCCGATGCAATGGAGGAAGCCCATTGCCTCGAAACCCCAGATTGCCACCTCCGGGTCCCATCGCTGGATGACCCGCTCCAGGAGTAGTTCAACTATGAGGTCACAGACATTGTGGAGTGCCCTGTTCACTGTGCTGCCCCACACGGAAGTGCTCACCGATACTCTGTCAGGAATTGGGGGTTGCTAGGCGCCACACTACCATCGCTACCCACATCCATGGGGGTAATGGGAACTGCATGTTGGTTAGGTTCCTGTGGAGGTGGGGACCAAGGATCTCACCTAGCCAGGTCAGCAGGGAGTGGGTCATCTGGAAGTGGTCATTCACTCCTCATCTGTCCATGTCACCAGTAAGTTCTCCCACCAGTCATTGCTCCGTGACTGCATCCAACCCAGCTGTCGCATGGGTAGGGTCACCCAACATCCATAAACATTGAAGGGCCACCTGGAGAGGACAAGGTGGATGTGATGTGATGCTGCCATCCCCGCCATCGCTTGGTGCCTGGCCTTGATCCTCTGCTCCATCACACCCTTGCCATGTGGCACAGGTTGGCTGCCCTCTTGCAACGTAGCCCATGGTGGGCTGGCCACAGGAGGTTAGCCTATTGCTCGAACACCTGCGCCAGGAGACCGAAGTATGTGGCCAGAATGGTGATTAGGACAGCTCACACTTGCAGGATTCCTACAACGGGCATCATTCTCCTACCACCGTGATCACTCCCCGTGAACCCAGAAACACACCCAGTCACCGCCCACCAGTTCCCAACCCACCAATGCACCCTGTGCACAGTTACACAGGACCAGCTAGCCACCCTGTGATATCACCTCTTGCACATACCCTCTCACCTGCAGGCAGCACTCCAAGCACTGACTCAACACCGTTCCCCCCACGCCCTACTCAGTGGCAAAGCTAACTTGGGATGGGCCCAGGGACAAGAAATATCCATGCCCCCCCTTTTGTTTTCTGCCAGTGAGCACCTTCCAGCTCGGCTGGCCTAGGGGCACTGGGCTGCTGGTGCTCGGGACTTACTTGCTCCATGCAGAGTCTGAGGCGTGCTGCTGGTGGCCTGCTGCTGAGCCCATCTGTCTTCTGGGCTGTCAGTGAGCTGGTCCCAAGATGTACTCTGTTCCTCGTGGCTCGCTCGCTCATTCGATCACTGACTGCATGCTGGGGCAAAGCATGGCCAGCAGCAGCAGTGCCATTGCTGCCCTGACCCACTTGACCCACCTGTAGGCGGGTCGGGCAGGCTGGACTGACTCAATGTGGGGAGTGCTGGAGTGGGAAGGTGCCCAATGGTGGTTCCACTCAGTTACTGAGTTGAGCTGATGCTGGCACCTTTCTACTTGGGCTGGGCCTCCCTCAAGCCAGCCCTGCCTGGTCCGGGTCCGGACTGGTGGGGAGGACTCCTCCTTCACGATGCAGCACCACTGCCAGGGGGGCGAGCTCTCCCTGTCTGTGGTTGCAACATTGTGTCAGACACAATTTTGCAACCATGGGCAGGGAGGGGGCCCACGCAGCAGCCAGAAGGGCCCTCAGCCAGCTCAGGTGGCAATTTAAAAAAAAAAAAAGGGGGTGGTGGAAGTGTGGCTTAACTACCTTGGATATTGGGCCCCCAGACAGTATGGGCCCCGGGACAAATGTTCCTTTGTCCACTGGTACTATGCCCATGGCCCAACTTTCACACACCCTCACATAACTCTGTCACCTACTGCACACGCTCAAGTCCATGCACTCCAATCACAAGGATCTGCTCCACATCAACACAACACAATAGCCACATGCACACCCTGAAACCACCCCCAACCTCGGTCACATAGTCCTATCACCTGCTCCAAATGCCCCTTAATCACACTCTCCCTCTGCAGGTATTTCTCCTAGGGTTGGGGCCCTTGAGGGCTCTGTTTTGCGCCAGCTGGGGGGAAGCCTGAAGGGATGTGTCTGGAGGAGGAGTTGCCCATCACTCAACCCTGTCCCCTCCTCCCTCTGCAAGTATTTCTCCTAGGGATGGGACCCTTAGGCGTCAGCCAAAGGGCAACTCCTAAGGGTGTCAGCCATTGTCGGGGCTGTTTGCAGGCTGTGGATGCCCTCCGGTAGAAACTTGTTGGGGAATGTCCCTGGGAGATGGCTGCTGGGTGGGCTGGACCGAAGCCAGGGCTTCTGCCCATATTGAGGACTCCCCCAGCACCTGATTCCTGCCAGATGGTGCTAGCTGAACAAGGACTATACACCTAACCATTTACCCCAGGAGGAACCTTGAGTGGACTAATGGTTCTGATGTAGGTGAACGGCTAGAGGATTGCATTTGTGGAGAGATCTGTTCTATGGCTGGGCTGGAACTGGGGTTTGAGGAGGGGTGTAGTGCTTATAAACTGTTTGAGGTTGGTGTTTTTATTGTTGTTGATTTTATTATTATTGTGTTTTTATGATATTGTAAGCTGCCCCAAGATGCCGTAGGCATGAGGGGGTGGTCAATAAATTTAACAAAATAAATAAATAATAAATAAACTATTCAGTGGGAGGGGGGTTACTTGGAAGTGGTTTGTGGGAGATAGGGAGCCACTGGGAGCTGGGGGTGTGTGTTAGTAAATGGCTCTGGGAACCAGGCTCTTGGCCACCATGATAGCTGGGAATTAGTTTAGGGAGAGGGATGGGTCCAGTCTCAGGCTCCCTGGTGTGAGGGGAGTGGGGGCTGCTTCTGGAAGGGACCACCTGGTGGCAGCACATGGTGGGGACTGGGGATGGTGAGGAGGGAGGGTGGGGTCTCCCCCAGGGTCCGGGTGCAGCAGCTGCTTGCTGGGACTGGGCTAGAGAAAATGGGAGGGAGGACAGCCATAGTGGTCGTTGTGAGGTGGGGGAGATATGGTCATGGGGGCAATTGATTGGGGTGGTCCGGGGGCCGAGGTGTTTAGTGGTGCCTGTCCCCAGGGCCAGCCCCTCCCCCTCAGATGGGAGGATGGATCAAGGTCTAAGGCCCCTTGGGCCAGTGCTGCTGTTGAATACGAGGTCTGTAGTCAATAAAACATCAGTGATCCGGAATATGATCCTGGATCAGGCTGAAGACCTCGCATGTTTCACGGAGACCTGGCTTGATGAAGAGGCAGGGTCGATTTTGGTGGATCTTTTTCCGGCAGGGTACTCTGTGCAACACCAGCCCTGGCTTGGGGGATGAGGGGGGGCGGTCTATCTATGTTTTTTAAGGAATCATGGACTGCTAGGAGGTATCCGGTGCAGTTAATCCCAGGAATCGAGGCCCTTCACCTTGCGTTTGAGTTGACCAGGGACACTATTATGGTGCTGCTGGTGTACCGTGCTCCTTCCTGCCTGGCAGCATCCCTCTCCGCTCTAGCTGAGCTGGTGTTGGGCATGGTGTTGCACTCCCCGAGGACTGTGGTCCTGGGGGATCTCAACATCCATGCTTGCACTGGGCTTGACGGGGAGGAGTGTGAGTTTATGGCCTCCATGGCAACCATGGGCCTGTCCCAGATGGTTAGTGACCCCACACATGGGTGGGGGGGCATATGCTAGACCTGGTGTTCTGTTCCAGCCTTGAGGTGGGTGATCCAGTAGTGGGGGGAAGTGAATTCTTTGCCTCCGTAGATGATTACCTCCTGCAGACGAGGCTCTTAGCACATGGTGGCCACCAGAAAGAGATGGCACCTATTAGGTTGGTCCGTCCCCAGAGGCTTATGGAACTGCAGTGGTTCTACGAAGCCCTGGGGGAGGTATTCTTAGACTTTGAAGACTGCTCAGTGTATGATCTCGTCCAGGCTTGGAACACCTTGCTGGCGGGGGTCATTGATCAGGTGGCTCCCAGACGTCCGCTCCCACCTTTGTCACTGGAGTGCTCCTTGGTTTACTGAGGGGTTGCGGTGGCTGAAGCAGGAAGGGAGGCGCTTAAAGTGCTGCTGGTGCCACTCTTGTGCTGAATCTGATCGGCTGCAGCATCAGGCCCACTTGCGGTCCTATGCTGTGGCCATGAGGGTGGCAAAGAAGGAATTCTTTGCAGCCCTCATAGCTGCTGCAAAGTTGCATCTAGCGGAGCTCTTCCAGGTCGTGAGAGGGCTGATCAGTCCGACCTCCCTCCACCTGGAGGGGGAAGTTTCTCAAGGCCCCTGGGAGGAGTTTGTGAACTACTTCACAGATAAGATCACTCAAATCCAGCACGAGTTCGGGGCTGGGATTGATGCAGAGGAAGAGGAGCCAAGGGTAATGGATACCACATCTGGTCAATTTTTGTGGGATCAGTTTCAGGAAGTGACACTGTCTGATGCTGAGGAGGTTCTGGGGTCTGTTAGGGCCATTTTTTGTGAATTAGATCCATGCCCGTCCTGACTGGTGAAAGCCTTCAGGGAGATTTGGAGGCCAGTACTGGTGTGGGTAATCAATGCCTCCCTTCAGGAAGGAAGGGGCCAGACTGCCTTAAGGAGGCAGTGATGCGGTCCCTGCTCAAAAGACCATCATTGGACATTGGCTCACTCGCTAGCTACCGACCTTTCTCTAACCTTCCCTTTTTAGGGGAGGTTATTGAATGGATGGTGGCTCAGCAGCTCCAGGGACATCTGGATACCATTGGTTTCCTGGACCATTTTCAATCAGGTTTTCGTCCAGGATATGACACTGAGACTGTATTGGTGGTCTTGGTAGACAACCTCTGCCGAGAGATGGATTTAGGACATTCTACACTTTTGGATCTATTAGATCTCTCAGCAGCATTTGATACAGTGGACCATGGGTTGCTTTTGAGATGACTGCAGACCCTCGGGGGAGTGGATGGGACTGTCTTAGGATGGCTCCGTTCATTCCTCTTGGGAAGGATCCAGCGGGTGGTGATGGGGGAAGAAATATCTGCCCTCCGGGATCTCGCGTGTGGTGTACCGCAAGGCTCGATTCTGTCTCTGTTGTTATTTAACATCTACATGCAACCCCTGGGGGAGATCATGAGACAGTTTGGTGTGCATTGCCACCAGTATGCTGATTTCACCGAGCTGTACCTCTTTTTTTCAATGAACCCAGGACCTTCAGTCTCAGTACTTTCCCAATGTTTGCTAGCAGTAAGCGATTGGATGAGGCAGAGCAGACTGAAGCTGAATCATGACAAGACGGAGGTGATGTTGGTGGGTTGGGCGGTGGAGGTGATGGCCACCCTCATGGAGGGGGACATCACCTCAAGGCTAGATTACTGCAATGTGCTTTACATGGAGCTGCCCTTGATGATGACATGTAAGTTGCAACTGGTGCAGAATGCGGCGGCCCATCTCTTGATGGGGACGGGCTGTAGGGAGCAAATTACACCAGTGCTCCGGGGTCTGCATTGGCTGCCTATAGCGTTCCGGGCCCGATTCAAGGTGCTGGTTTTGATCAAAGCCCTACATGGTCTCGGCCCCTCCTATCTGAAAGACCACCTCACTCCCCGGGCCCTGGAGCAACCTCTGAGATTTGCCGAGGGTGTCTCCTTGGAGGTCCCCCAGGTGAACCGGGGGGCCATGATGGAGAGGGTGTTCTTGGTGGTCACACCACAGCTGTGCAACTCCCTCCCAGAGGAAACTCGCCTGCCCCCCAGCTTATTGGACTTTCGTCGAGCCTGTAAGACCTGGCTTTTTGTCTGGGCCTTTGGGGGAGGGGGGGAGTGAGGGTGGGTTTTCACCAGTGGGTTTTACCTCCTTTACTGTTTTCATGCTTAATTGTTTTAGTAACCCTTTTAATATTGGTTTTAATGTATGGTTTTAAAATATTGTGAACCGCCCCGAGCTGCCTTAGTGCTGGAGGGAGTGGGGTATAAGTTTTTCAATAAATAAAAATAAATTAAATCTCCACTCCCTCCATTGGTCTCAGACCTTCTTCCACTCCACAACTACCTCAAATAACTAGCCACACCCTAGCAGGTGACCCGGCTCCCAGTTGTCGGTGGATGATGCGTCACAGGGCCTCAGACATTGGTGCAGCAACCTGGGTGTGGCATGCTCACCTGTCCGAGGTCTCATTAATCCCACCCATGTGCACCAGCCAGCACCAGCATGCACCGCACACCCCTAACAGCATCCCCCCCGCCCTGGTGTCTGAGCCCCTGCACCAAGTGGTGGGTATGTGGTATGCATCAGGGGTGGGGCCACCCATTATCTGGGACAGCTGCTGTCGGGTCAGCAGTCATCCCGCTGTGCGGCCGCCCCTTGATGGTTTCCCATGCTAACTCCCCCGGACCCTGTTCTGCCTCCCTGCCTCTTATTGAGCTGGAATGTGTCCACCCTGTGTGTAGGTTAGTGGTTCCCAGACCCACCAAGCCGGGGCACTATCGGCTGGCCAAGGTCACCCTACAGATAGCTGATAGCTTCGGTTCCATCCAATCTCATACACTGCCACTCACCATTCGCTTCGGTTGTTCTCCAGCTCGTAGCCTTTGTGCAGGTCAAGTTCAGATGTGTAATGGGCCATGTCTTTGATGGTTGGCCTGGGGAGGATTGGCCGGTGTTTGCCACCACGCTGCTGGGAACCCTGTGGCAGAGCAGCGATGTGCAGCTGTTGGTGAACGACCCCCTTTCCGTTGGTGATGGCTTAAGTCTCCTGCCCTGTTACATGTGACTGTTGGGCCACCCCTTTGGGGGTCTGGAGTGCCAGAGGTGAGCCAGGGAACTCAGATTCATGACCCTACACCAACCTGATCATGGGCCCCCACCTGCCACTGTGCTGCCATGGGAACCCCTGGAGCTTTCTGCTGTTTGTCAGGTGGCAAGTCATCAGGAGTTTGGTTTGGCCCTCCAGGCTGGTGGTCCATATGTTGCGAGCTACTACGCCTGTGTCCTCTTGCATGCCCATGGCGTCACACAGTCTCTATCAGATTGCCAGAACCACTTTGAGGAGGAGGGCTTGCTTCTGCCTGATGTCATGGCCCCTTCCTGACCAGGATGCCCACTGAGCTGGAGATGGCTGCCCTGAGAGCTGTGCTGAGCCGTTCTGATGTTGGAGCAGCTGCTGCCACAGGACACCTCCTCCTGCCCCGCTTCATGGTGAATGTCCATATGCATGTCCGTGGCTATCACCAAAGCTTCTTCACCTGGGAGGGCCTTGTCCAGTGGCCCATGTTCCCCGAGCATCTGGCACCAGCACTGTGATCCCACCATTGCTGCATCCTCCATTGTAGATCCCCTCTCTCTGTGATGGAATGGCACTATTGCTCCCCCTTGGCCATGCTGCTGGCTTTTGTTCAACTGCGTGACCAATCTGCCTCTCCATTTGTCTACAGAGGTGCGATCTGTGGGTCTAACTAATGACACTATACTGCCAGGTCTGCCTGCGAACCCCTCGAACTCCGTGGTTCCATTGTACTGCTCCTTCCGTGCACCCTAGGGTTCTACCCCTGTGTCCCTGGCATCTGCTCTCCCTGACCGGTGTTGCATCTTACAGGTCCATGTGCCAATAATTGTTTGCCTTGCTTAGCTGCCACGGCTCTCCTGCTGTGTCTGTGGGTTCATGCCAGCAGCTGCTCCAGCTGCTGGTGCTGTTGTCTTGGGTGTGGCGTTTTATGAGGTTGGGAATTGAGGGTCTCAGAGAAGTGTTTGGGCAGGGTGATTGTGCCAACGAAGTCGGACTGCCATCTGCATTCTGGGTGTGCTGATGTTCTGGCCATCCATACCTGTGTGGGGGTGGGGGATTAACTTGCAGCTCCAACACTGTGTGGTGCCCATGCACCTTGTGGGATCTTGCAGCTCATGGGTCTTATTAGCTGCATGTTACTGTGCTGCGGGGCCCTGCCTATCACCTCTTGCACCTGGCCTTGGGGTTCAGGGTCCATGGATGGTCGGGCCCTGGGGGCAGTGGCTGGGTGGGCTAATTGGGAATGGTTGGGCTGTTGTGAGCTCTTGGGTGGTGACCAACATGTTCCCCCTGTCATTGCTGGATCCCTATCCCCATCCCCCACTTCCTGTTCCCTTCTAGCAGGGGCAGGTTGGTGGTGGTGTTGGCTGGTCAGCTCCAGTGGGCACCTTCAGTGCTTCTTTCTGGGGCCAAGGTGTAATGGGTGATCTGTGGTTTGTGTTTGTGTGTCGTTCCCACTCCCCACCCTGTATGTGTTTTATTTTAGGAGATATTCAGTGCCGGCTCCAACAGGTGTTGAGTGCCCCCATCTTGTGTTCGATTTGGCCGGGGACAGATTAGGGGTGCTGCTGGTGTACCATGCACCCAACTGCCCGGCGGCATCTGTACATGCTCTTGCGGATCAGGTGTCAGATGTGATACTCTGGACCCCTAGATTAGTGGTCCTGGGGGACTTTAATATCTACACTTACACCGATCTTGGAGGAGCGAGGCATGAGTTCATGGCATCCATGGGCCTGTCCCAAATCATCTGTGGCCACACACATGAGGAAGGACATACACTGGATTTGGTTTTCTTCACCGGCCTTGAGGTGGGGGAGTCAGTTAGTAGGAGTTAAGGGGCTAGAGCCTTTGTCATGGTCTGACCATTACCTCCTTAAGGCGTGAATCCTGGTGCATGTTAGCCCTCAGCAGGGTGAAGGACATATTAGATTGGTCCACCCCCGGAGACTTATAGAACTGGATCGGTTCTGGAATGCTCTGGGGGAGTTGCCCTGGACCTTGACACCCACTCTGTTGATGATCTTGTAGCCTTCTGGAACACCTTGTTGGCTGAGACCATTGACAGAATGGCTCCTAGGCGTCCGCTGCCCTCCCGAGTCTCCCACAGGTCTCCTTGGTTTACTGAGGGCCTGCAGTGTTTGAAGCGAGAGAGCAGGCAGGTAGAGCGATGTTGGTGCCGGAGTCGCAACCAGTATGATCAATCACAGTATAAGAGCAGTTTAAAGGCCTATGCTGTGGTGGTGCAGGCAGCAAAGAAGCAGTTCTTTGCTGTCCTTATTGCATCTGCAAAGTCACATCCAGTGGAACTTTTCTGGGTAGTGAAAGGCTTGGTCAGTCCTGCCTGCCTCCACCTGGACCTGGAGCAATCCAGTGACCGCTGTGACAGGTAAATCGAGTACTTTGTAGATAAGATCGCTCGCATCCACAACGCTTTCGGTACCACAGTTATTGCAGAGGATCATATTGGGGATTCCCCATCCTGTCTTGTTTTGTGGGATCGGTTTCAAATGGTGTTGCCTGCCGATGTGGAGTTCTTGTTGGGATCTGTTCGTGCCACTACTTGTGAGCAAGATTCATGCCCGTTCTGGTGGTGAAAGCTAGCCAGGAGACATTATGGCCGTTGCTGGCTGGGGTGGTTAGTGCCTCCCTTCGGGAGGGCAGGGTGCCTGACTGCCTAAAGGAGGCTGTGGTTAGACCCCTGCTCAAGAAACCATCTCTTGATGCTGATGATCCTGCCAGTTATTGGCTGGTCTCTAACCTTCCATTTTTAGGGAAGGTATTGAACGGGCTGTGGCACGGCAGCTCCAGGAACACCTAGACTGCACCCGTTTCCTTGATCCCTCCCAGTCTGGGTTTCAGCCTGGTATGGAGATGGCCTTGGTGGCCTTGGTTGATGATCTCTGTCTGGCGTTGGACCAGGGTGGTCAGACCTTACTGGTCCTGCTAGACCTTTCGGCTGCATTCGACACAGTCGATCATGAGGTGTTCATGACTCATCCGTGGGACCATGCCTGAATTGGCGGAATGGTCTTGCACTGGTTTCATTCATTCCTGGCTGGGAGAACTCACCGGGTGGTCTTGGGGGAGTTTACATCTTTCTCCGGGGACCTCACGTGTGGAGTCACGCAGGGTGCCATTCTGTCCCCCCTTTTCTTTAACATCTATATGCAGCCGTTAGGGGAGATCATGAGGGGGTTTCAGGGAATGCAGTGTCATCAGTATGCTGATGCCACTCAGCTCTACCTCTCCTTTTCCATCGACGCAGGTCATGCAGTCTCCTTATTTTCCCAGTGCCTGTCAGCTTTGGGGGCTTGGATGAGGTCGAGCCATCGGCAATTGAATCCTGACAAGATGGAGGTGTTGTTGATTGGTGAGGGCTTGGGGGATCTGGGGGTCGTTGAATGTACTGTTGTTGTGGGGGTTCGCCCTCCCATGGTCTCTCAAATGCGGAGTCTGGGTGTGTTCCTCGATTCCTGACCTCGCCACTGTCATCCATGCCTTCATCACTTCGAGGCTGGATTACTGCATCACGCTCTATGTGGGGCTGCCTGAGAGGCTGGTCCAGAGGCTGCAGCTGGGGCGGGTCACAGGGAGCACATGACACAAATGCTCCGGGCTCTGCACTGGCTGCCTATAAAGCACCGGGCCAGGTTCAAGGCGCTGGTTTTAACCTTTAAAACCCTTCATGGCCTGGACCCTACTTATCTGCAGGACCGCCTCACTCCCCATGTACCTGTGCAACCGTTGAAGTCATCCGTGGGAGCCTTTTTGGAGATTCTCCAGGTGAGGCGAGTGGCCACCGATGTTCGATCTTTTTGGGGGGCCACCCCTGTGCTGTGGAATTGGCTCCCAGAGGAGGCTCGGTTGGCTCCCACTCTCCTGCTGTTTTGGTGTGTATGTAAGATGTGGCTGTTCCATCAGGCTTTTGGCAAGGGTTAGGGGTGGGGTGGGGTAGGGTGGTTTCTCCACATATTGTATTTTTTAATTGTTTTAACATTTTAATATTGTTTTATTGAGTGTTGTTCACCACCCCGAAAAATCTCGGGATGTGGGTGCACTGGCCAGCTACCACCCCGTCTCTAATCTTCCCTTTTTAGGGAAAGTTATTGAATGGGCAGTGGCACTGCAGCTCCAGGTGCATCTGGATAGTATCAGTTTCCTTGACCCTTTTCAATCTGGTTTCCACCCCAGCTATGGTACTGAGATGACATTGGTGGCCTTGGTGGATGATCTCCGCTGGGACATGGATGCAGGATGCTCAACATTTCTGATCCTGCTAGATCTCTTGACCTGTTTTGACACCATGGACCATGGGCTGCTGTTGAGATGGTTGTGAAACCTGGGGGGTCTTGACGGGACCATCCTTCCTCTCGGGGAGAAGCCAGCGGTTGGTGTTGGGGGCTGAAACATCAAGCCCTTGACCTGTGGCATTCCGCAGGGTTCGATCCTGTCTCGTTACTATTTAATGTATATATGCAGCCCTGGGGGAGATTGTGAGAGGGTTCGGGGTGCGATGTCACCAATATGCTGATGATACTCAGCTGTACCTCTCATGATGGTGGTGGAAAGGGCGAGGGGGGTGCTGGCTCCTCTGGTGGGTGGGTGTGTGTCTGTCTGCCCTCCTGTAGCCCAATAGGTTTGGAGTCTGGGGGTGGTGTTGGATTCGGACCTTCGTCTGGATTGGCAGGTGGAGGCGGCGGCTAAAGCCGCTTTCCGCCAGTTGTATCTAGTGCAGAGGCTCTGTTCATACATTTCTTGGCCCGACCTGGCCACTCTCATCCATGCCTTCATCACCTCGAGGCTGGACTACTGCAACACGCTCTACATGGGGCTTCCCTTGTTTCTGGTCTGGAGGCTGCAGCTAGTGCAGAATGCAGCGGTCATTCTCCTTACAGGAATGGGTTGGCGGGAGCACGTAACACCTGTGCTCTGCACTCTGCACTGGTTGCGTATAGCATACAGGGCCAGATTCAAGATGTTAGCTTTGATCTATAAAGCCCTACACGGTCTCAGCCCCTCATACCTCGGCGACCACCTCGCCCTTCGCGTCTCAAAGTGATCCCTGCGGTCTACCGGGGGTGCTATCCTGGAGGTCCCCCAGAAGCCTGCAGGGAGAACACCTGCAACTGACCACCTACCTGCTGTAGCTGCTGCGGGGGGGGCTCTGGAGCTCCGCTCGTTGTGCTGCCACCGCCGCTGCTGAGTCCCGCTGCTGGGGCCGCCGCCGCCACTTCTCGTCCCCGCCAGACACCTGCGGGGAGAAGAACAGACAATAGTAAGGTTGGGGGCTAGGGGGGAACGCAGAGGGCAGCCACGTGGGCTGTCCTGTCCCCTCCCCCCCCACCCGGAAGTAGCGGGGGCTCAAAGCCCCAAGGACAGCGGCGGAGCCGCAGAAGCCTGCAGAAAGAACACCTGCAACTGACCACCTACCTGCTGTAGCTGCTGTGGGGGGGCTCTGGAGCTCCGCTCGCTGTGCTGCCACCGCCGCCGCTGAGTCCCGCTGCTGGGGCCGCCGCCGCCACCGCTTCTCGTCCCCGCCAGACACCTGCGGGGAGAAGAACAGACAATAGTAAGGTTGGGGGCTGGGGGGGAACGCAGAGGGCAGCCACGTGGGCTGTCCTGTCCCCTCCCCCCCCACCCGGAAGTAGCGGGGGCTCAAAGCCCCAAGGACAGCGGCGGAGCCGCAGA
>QEPC01012435.1:4790033-4843025 GCA_003113815.1 Sphenodon punctatus
GGCCCCTGCTGTTCCTCCTCCTGGTCCAGCTCCACCTGCACCTGCTCCTCCTCCACCTCATCCTGGGGGTGCGCCTCTGGGTGTGCGGGGCCGGGCTCGTCCTGGGGCTCGTCTGCCCGGGCCGTCTTTTGTGTCTGGGAGGGGAGGTGGTGAGTGGTTTCTGGGTGCGGGTGTGGCCCCTCTCGGGGGCCCCCTGCCCCCCTGCCTTGCGCCCAGAGTCCCCCCGCCCCCCCCACTGGGGGTTCACCCTTGCCCCCTGTTCCCCTCCCCTTGATTGCCCTTACCCTTTTCCTGGGTGCCTCCTGTGGGCCCAATCTGGCTGCTGTCCCCGGGGTGGCGCGACCCGGCTGCAGCTGTGGGTGTTGTTCCCAGGCCGCCTCCCTGGTCGGGTGCTCCCATGTGCCCCCTTCCTGTGCCTGTGCCCCCTCCGCCTGCATCGCTGGGCCTGCCTGCACCTCCTCTGCCTCCTGGCCCGCTGCTGTCACTGTCTCTGCCTCCGCTCTCTTCCGCCTCCCTCCTCGCTCCATCCCGCCACGCTTGCTTGCTGCTGCTCTCGCTCTAAATCTCCCTCCAGTGGTTGTGTTGTTGCTGGTTGCCTGGCAGCGACGCTGCGTGCCTTGTCCCCAGCTGGGGCTCGTTTCGTTTGGTTCCGCCCAGGGATCCAGACGTTACTTTTCCTTGGTTCCCGGTGGGGGTTCGTTTGACCACGCTTCCCGGGACCTTCCCCCGGCTAGCCCGGGAAGCGTGGTTGAAACCGACCCCATGTGGGTATTGAGCTTGATGAACATCTGGCGTGCGCCGTTCAGACGTTCAGGGCCCTTTGGCCCCACAGGGGGGTTGAGCGTGGTTCAGTGTGGTTGAGCGTGATCTCGTAACGTCTGAAATCACCCATTGATCCCCCGCTGGGATGACCCCGTTATGCCCTAACAGACATGCCGGGGGATCCAGGTGGGGAATTGGGGAGGGGGCAGGGCCACGTGGCGCAATGTGTGGCCGCACGGCCCCGCCCCTCCACGCTTCCCACCACCCGCCCTCTGGGGAGACGGGTGGCTGCCGCGGCCAATGCAACCACAGCGCTTGCCTGAATTGGCCACAGGCTGGAATACGTTCGGGGATTCCAGGCCGTGGCCACCGTCCAGAAGTGACGGCGGGGTTCACCATGACAGGGAATCACCTTCGCCATGAGATGACCGCCGGTCCCGCTGCTTCGGCCGCTCGCGTGGCGAAAGTGATTCCCCGCCGTGGTAACATCTGGGAGGGAACATCCGTTCCCCCCAACAGACGTTACGCGGTCACAGTCATCACAGGGAATTGACTGTGGTTCACCGTGATCTCGTAACGTCTGAAAATACCCCATGTTGCAGGGCTGCATAGGGCACCAATATAGCCCTGTAACATGCCTAAATAACCAACAAGGGTGGTTAAAGGGTGGTTAGCGTCATGTCTGTTTTCACCCTAAGTCACCATGCATCGATTCTGCCTGTGGTGAGCCACCTCACCATGGGCAGGATAAGGTATTGGTGACGAACAAAAGTGACTGCAGCTGGGGCTGGGGAGAGGGCGGTGGACATGCAGACATGGGTCCACACGACCCCACCCCCATATTTCTCAGCAGGACCCTGCATCCTCCCTGACAGGCGAGTGTGGCAGCCTATGACACCACTGCACCAGTCCAGAACTGCTCCGGTCACTGGCCGGGGTTAGGTAGAGTGGGTCATCAGACGTGATGGCCTGCTCTTCCACAGTCCAGGGTAGGCTTCCCTGAACCATGGCAGGGCTAAACCAGGCCTTTGGGGAGGGGGGGAGGGGGGTTAGAGGGTTTTATCTCCCTTACCATTTTTATTGTTTTATTGAGTTCCCAGGCCCTGTTTAATACTTTGAATATTGGATTTTGATATGTTTTAACTGTTTTTAGATTTTATATGTGATTTTTTTTTGTATTGTAAGCCGCCCCGAGCTGTTTTAGGAGGGGCGGGGTAGAAAGTTAATAAATAAATAAATAAATAAATAAACCTGGGATGTCCTCTGGCAGGCAGCCCAGCGAACATCCCAGGTTAGTCTTGCCACAGTCTGGGGTGCACCCTGCTCCCGCTCATGGTGAACATCTTGTGGGTAGATGTGACACCACCACTGGTGGCCATGCTGGAGTAAAGGTGCTGAAGAACACGCTTCCCTGGCTGCTCATCTAAAAGTGGCCTAGGCTGGAAGAGTGTTTCTCAAATTGCTCTTTTCATTTCACTCAGATTTCATATTATTTCCTTTATCAGAGCAATGGCTGCTCTGTGAGGCAGGGAAAGCATTCAACCACTGGTGTCTCCTGCCAAGCTAGAAATCTCTATGCCCCCCCCCCCACCCCTCCCTGTCTCTATTCCATTCAGTAAAGAACTTGTTACGATATATGGACTTTGGCACAGACATTTGAAGAGCTTTATAGAACACAATGAGAACTTGGAGGGAGGGAGAGAGAGAGTGAGAGTGAGAGAAATTGGCCAAGCACACTTGCCAATTGGCCAACTTATTTAAGGGTCTGCATTTTCCCCTGCAATCAAGGAACTGGGCATATTTAGTCATGAAGAGACTTGGGAGAATAATTATTAAATGTGTTGAATGCATAAAGAGGATAGAGATCCATTGTTCTCTTAAACACCGAGTAGAGCAAGGAGCAAGGAGCTGAAGTTGCAGGAAGGAAAATAACTGAAAAATTAGGGAACAATTTCAAACTAGGAATAATAGGCAGTAGAATGGGTAATTAACAAAGTTTATGGAGTACCCATCACTTGAATTTTAAAAAATCAGTTGAGATAAAAATCTGCCAGGGATGGTTTAGGTATAGTTATCCCTGCCTCTCTGCAAGGGGATGGACCAAATCAAACTTTTTCAGTTATATCATTTACACACTTTTTGGTTCATCATGACCCAATAAACATGTATTTGGGCTGCAGAGGCATTGTTTTTGCAAGCCTTTGATACATACTAGCAACATACATTGGGTTGCCAGTCAAGGGTTTAGAAGAACAGGATTGGATGATGTTTTGAGATCTGTTCCCGCCTTCTGCATCAGGGCTGGGGCCCCTCGAGAGCAGCAGAAGCCTGAAGTGGAGGCTTTCAGCCCCACTAGAGTAAACTTCAAGTCTAGTCCAGAGACCTTGCCCTTTGCCTCCGTACCCTGGACACTCTGATCCCTTCCCTTTAAGGCCAATAATTGAGACCTGAGCCTAGTCCCTTCATAGGCTTGCTAGGCTATGCCCCTGCTTCTCTCCAAGCCAGGGATGGGGCTGAAGGGGGGTTCTGTGTCAGAATGGGGACAACTCAACCCTACCCACTCCACTCCACACTTGGGTTCCAATTTTTGAAGTTTTCTCTGGAAATCTTAAGCCTGGAAACAAAAACAAACTGAGAAACCAATGCCCTTTCAGTAGACGTTAACGTTGATGCTGATTTGGTTAAGGACAGCACACAGCAGCTGCATGCACAAAATGGTCCAGCAGCCATTGGTCCACTGTCCTTAACCAAAATGGTGACAATGCTATTGCTGCCATTTTGGTTAAGGGCGGGTGCCATTTTGCACCTGCACAGAATGGCCCGGTGACCATTTACATATGTGCAATGGTTTCTCTTTTTTCTCTCCAAGTACCCTAAATTACAAGTTTTATTTGCAAGAAAAAAACAGACTGCTTATTCAACCCTAGTGATTATTATGCCCTTTGCAACATGTAATTATTATTTTGTTTTTTAAGTTGCCAGCAGAATATTGTATCTCAAAACTGACTATTTTAACATAGAGATATTTTCAGGATTATTTGCAGATCATCGACTAATAAAACATAAATACTTGACACATACATGTTTTAAAGGAATCTCAAAGGGTTAAATTTAAGAGAGCAGCATCTGGTTCCCTTAAGCCTCTCAAATGTGCACAATATGAGCCATGACACACACTGGAGAATTCTTGCCCCTTTCATGTTTGGTTTTAATAGATTCAGCATTTTCCTAATTTATTGGGTAGAAGAATTTTTTCTTTCCCCCCTGAATGACTTGTTCATAGCCTTCCTGTTAAAAACCCAGAAGTATTGATTCCTGATGATTTCAGTGCCTGGTAGGGCAGAGTTTTTGATTCATTTTCTAGTAGGTTTAGCAAGCTTATGTCATTTCTGAATTTAGTCCAGCATGTGCGGTCAGCCATGCATGAGAAGAGATGGTTGCTTGATTTAATATCTTGGTTAGGGGTTATTTCAGGAGTGGGGGGATACTATTTTAACTGCATGGTGAAATGATTACATCATGCCCTTAGAGCTTATACAATCAGAACTTACTATCATCAGCAAAGTCATTTTTTTCCCTTTGCAAAATATAGGACAACTCCATTTTCCAGAAGCTAAACTCCCTCCCCCCCCAATTTTTAAAGTGTAGTAACCTTCAGAGGATTCACATTTCCCCCACAAATGATGATATATATATTTTTTGCTGTAATTTTAGTCTGGGTTCCGTTTTTGTCATTGGTAAGTGCTGGGTGCTTTCCCTTTGGGAAAAATCAAGGCTTTGTTTGTATACTGTAGAGTTTCTCAGTCACCAGAATGGGGTTTTAACAGAGCAGCAGTACTGTCTTGCATGTGCACTATATCGTGATACAGTTTTATAAAGAGGTCCTGAGCAGAGTTGAAATGAGCAACCATATAAGTGGATATACCAGCTGAATTTCTGAAACTCGGATTGAACCAAAAAATTCAGGTTCTTTTTGGTACACAAACCAGTTTTCAATCAGGTACCCAAAATACCAACAAACCAGTATAACAAAATACTAGTTTTATCCCAATTTTTTTTTTACTTTTCATCTTGGATTTTGGCAGATTTTTATGGTATTATTTTGGGAGTTTGGGGTACTTGAAAACCAGTAACTAAAATTTCCATTTTTTGAGTACCCATCAGTATTTGGGTATTCCCTGTGGGTACCAAATCAAGTAGCCATGTCAGCTCTACTCCTGACCCCAAAACCGTAAGACTCTCTGGTTCTGAGTATATGTTTAGGGTTTGCCAATCACCATATTTGGGGTGGGGAAAGAATTTCCCCCAAAGTCAGATTAGCAGTAGGCTTTGTGGGATTTTTTGCCTTCCTCTGCAGGGTGGAGCATGGTTCACTTTGTCTGAGTCATGTGGATACATTGCAAGAAAGTTGCATCCTATCATTTCAGGCATTGGCATGTCCAGGTCACTCCTGCTCTGTAATTGTCACAGATTTTTATTATAGCTTGTATTCATCTGCTGGCGAATTCATCTGTTGGTCTGTTTGGGATATGGTATAAATGAATTCCTCAGTAGAGAAGGTTTGACTAGTTGAGACCTGAAGTCTCTTCCAGACCTATGATTCTATTCTCCCATGTAATGCATCCTGTTGCAAAAGGGTGGCGAGCAATGCAAAAGTCGCATAATTCATTTCTGTTTCCAAAACCCCATTTGTTTTTGGGGTGAGGAGAGGGTTTCTAAAGGACTCTACTGTTTTTATTTGTTTTTTAATTTTTATTTTATTAAACATAATACTAATTTTAAAAATCACTGCCCATGCACAAAATGTCTGTAGGGTCCATTCTGTGCATGTGTAGCCCGTTTCCAAAATGGCATCAGCAGCGTCAGTGCCATTTTGGAAAAAGGATGTGCATGTGTAGAATGGCCTGGTGGTTATTTTGCTTATGTGCAGTGATTCCCACCCATTGTTTTTTTAAATTAACTTTTAATAAAATAAATGGCCCTCCCCACCCCACCCCTCGAGAATGGTAGGGTTGCTTATGAAAATCCCCCCAAACAAATGTTTTTTTGTAAATGAAAATAAAAACGAAAACAAAACAGTGGGGCAGCCTTCTGCATACCTCTAAGCCCTATTTGTGATGCTACTAAACAATACATTCCCTGTATCTTGCACTATTTGACAAAGAATGAGTTTAAGCAAATTATAGCTACAAACCACTTACACCTAAAAGCTTTGCATGCTTTCATACCCTATCTCAGCACACTGTTAGGAAGGGGGGGAAAGCCAATAAGCATCCAAGTAAACATGTGCTTCATTAAATGAGACACTTGCACCATGGCAATACAAATTAATTCATGATGGAGCCCTTACTGAACTTTAGAGAGTGGTCCTTGTTAAAGGTTAATCTTCTTGCCATATAATTAGCTCAAAAGTATGCAAAAGATAAAAATAAACCCATCGGACCATTCTAGATCAAATTTTCAAACAGGCATATTTCTTGGTGTATAAATAATTTTGAGTCTGTTTGGTTTATGCCCGTATGTGTCTATTCAGTCTCACGCATATGATGGGAGTTGCACGTTGACAATGAAAATGTAGAAAAGAGAAGCATGCAGCATCCATATAAACTAATTAGCCACTTCTCCATCTTCATGACCCCCAGGAAAAAAGCTGGGGGAGGGGAGTGTGGATGTGAAATAGGTCCACAACCTTATTAATCCTTCAATAGATCTGGCTGTCCAGTTTGCATTACACCAGTTTTGGTTAACTCTGGAGTTGAAATGAATATGCGTGCCGAATACTGAAGTCAACAAGTTTTGGGTATTCATTTTGTTTCCAATGAAGTGGATACCAAGCACCATTCATGCCGTTCTTTGTTCCCTGAAACGGTTTTATTTAGTAGAATATTTTGGTTAAGTTGTTCAGCGTTATTTAGTATTGAAACACTACTGAAGTGACTCAAACTACTGCGGGATCGCCTCACCCCCGTGTTCTGGATCGGCCCCTGCGGTCATCCAGGGGTGCCCTGCTTGCGGTCCCCTGAGTCTGCTGGTGTGCCACACAGGGGAGGGCATTCTCGGTGGGTGCACCGCAGCTGTGAAACTCCCTTCTGGTTGAGACCCGGTTGTCCCCGGATCTCCCCTCCTTTCGAAGAAGTTGTAAGACCTGGCTGTTCCACCAGGCATTTGGTGGGGGAGAAGGGTGATGGGTGGGGTGAGCTGGTTAGGGTGGGGTGGGATGGGTTATTTTAGCATCCTCCTTTTATGTCATGTTTTGTAGTTTTATTATTACCATTTTATTGATTATAAGACACCCCTGGTTGCCTGTGGCATTAGGGGCAGGGTAGAAAAACTTTTAAATAAATACATTAAATTAAATTAAATACCCCAAATAAAGTACTAAATAACTTGAAATATCTCAAATTTATGGATATACAAATTCCACTTTGGCACAAAAGTTCAATTTGGATACATGGAGAGCCATCCCAAATGAGAATTATATTGGCAAATGCAGAATTGGCTTTCAGCTCTAGTTTCCTTTCCCATTAAATTGATATTGTCCAGAAAGGGCTAATGGGGTCTCAATGATTAATGGATCAGAATACAGTGAGTATCTATAATAAAACCCAGTTCTCTGCAATTCCTATTGGAATTATGGGCTTTGAGGATCAGTTTTCCCCCAGGAGCTCATTACATCCCATTTAGGCTCTTACATTAAATAGCTAGATGTTTGAAAGTGCCTCCACAGTCAGCATCAGCCATTAGTAATAAGCTGAATTTTAAAATCTGTGACCTCACGTACATTCCTAAATGGGAGTTGTTGGAACCTGAAAGATTTTGAAATTCTTGCTTTAAATGCCCAGTCAGAAAAACTGAAACACAATATTAAAGTAATTGCATTTGTGCTCACTGCCAAGTAGTACTAACTGCTGGGAAAACTGAAGAAAAAAGAGTTAATATAACATTAAGAGGAAGTCTTTTTGTCCAGAATTTGAAGTGGCAGTGATTAATCTGTTGAATCACTCAGCTACAGTATATTTCCCTTAATTTAAGCCCATGAAATCACTTTTGATCCAAGTTGGACAAAAAAGAAACCAAAATGTCAAGGTACTATATTAACATTTTAAAACTTCAGGTCTTTATCAGCTTCTTTTTGAGGCAATGACCAACTGACTGTAATCTAGAGTTCCTATCTGGGTAGTGTTAGCAAGAGAGAATTTGCAGCTAGGGCCTCATTCTCAAACAATCCCATTATTCTTGAGCCGGCACAAGGTACAATGCACGCTCTTTAGTAAGGATATTCACACAGATCTTGACATTTGGGTTCGTGAGTATAACCTTCAGATCAAGATTGGAATCATGCAGAAACAAAACAAAAAACAATTGAGAGAGGAAATGCAGAATTTCAAATACCATAGCATGGTGTCATCTCCTTAAATTAGTTCAGATCCCAAATAGCAGCCTGTGCAATTGACTTAACACTACATATCTCCTTGGACGAAGATATCTGAGAATTAAATCCTCTCTCCAAGATGAGAACTGTCAGCAGAACTGTTCTGTTCTGTGACCATTAACTATTTAAGTAGTGTGCAGGGTTGTAGCCAAGGTAGGACTGAACAAAAAGCCCTTCTTATTTTTGTGAGATATCTCACAAGATTTCGTGCCGGGGACTGAGATCTTGCTGAGATCATGGCCCAGAATAAAATCTCATGAGACATCTCATAAAATTATAAAATAAATAAAAACTGCACATACACACAATGGCCCCACCATGCATGCTCAGAATGGCTGCCCGTCTCCAAAATGGCAGGAAAGCTTCCAGCATCATTTAAAAAAATGGGATGTGAATGCGCAAATGGCCCCCAGGGCCATTTACAAATACACAGTTCTTTTTTCTCTCTCTCTCTCATGTTTCTCGATAAGAATGCAGCCAAGACACTACTTTTTCTCGACTTGTTCTCTGTTGCCAGAATGAACTGAGAACCATGATTCTTGTTGAGAAACACAAGAATCGTGAGAGCGAGTTTCAGCTCTACCAAGGAGTGATATACTGCTTCTTCTCCATCATCACTGTAGTAAGGGTAGACAATAGTACATAGACATGACTATAGTGAAAATGCGTAATTTACTACTCAGGTTATCCAACCAGACATAAGAGCACCCATGAAGGTACAGTCAGGGTATCTGCATACACGGCAAGTATCCCCAGGTAGTAAACCCCTTCCCCTGTGCTGAATGCGATCAGATAGAGGGAGCCAGTGGAAAGGGGAGAGAAATGACTGCATGTCATCAAAGCATCAGGTGAAGTGAATGGTCTTGGCAGCAGAGTTTTGAATAGATGAGAGGTGGGGAGACAGTGAGAGCAGGGAAGGCCAGTGAGAAGGTGATTGCAAAAGTCAAGGCAAGAGATAACCAAAGCTTGAACTAGGGTTTTAGCAGTGGAAAAGTGAGGAAAGGACAGATCTTAGCAATGTTGCACAAGGAGAGATGACAGGATTTAGCAACAGATTCAATCTGAGGTTTAATGGAGATGAAGGAATAAAAAATTAAAACCCAGGCTACTTGGCACATACTATGCACATACTTTGGATGAAGCCACATGAGACAGAATGGGGAAGCTACCATGCCTTGTGTTTATCAATTGTTTATCAATTGATCCAGCCATTCCAGTCATTGCCACCCCACCAGCCCGACAAAGGATCCAGAGTACTTTGGAATAAATTGTCAGCAACCGTTTATTAATAAAAGAACAGGTATCCAGTCAAAGGCAACAGATAAAGGTGTAGTGCATAAATGGAGTAAGCTCCTAAGCAAGTCAACTCACTGACTCATCCCCTTTCCAGCTTTGCTTAGATGGGATAAACAAACCCAATAAAGTAATTGTCCTGCCTATGGTAATGTGTGGGAGAAAGGGAACACCTGTCAAACCCACCAGACCCCCCAGTCCAGGTGAGGAGTCCAACTGCACCCTCTCTCCAGGGAGTATCCATATAGGGCTGCATAAGCTCTGTTGGCCACCTCAACCTCACCTAAAAGTAGTGATATCCAATTAACTTTTGTCTGGACTGACATCAATTAACAGCTGAGCACTGTACCAAATTGCCACAAGGAACATTGGCTAAATGCACGAGTTCCACTGTATCCATTAGGGCTGAACAAACTGGGACTGAAACAAAATTCCATGTCGGACTCGTTTATTAATGGATCATGCCATTTCAGTCATTCTGGTGAAATGTGGACTGGATCATGATTCTGTCAGCGTTTTGTGGGAGCAATTGGATTGATTGCACCCTGCAATAAGCATGTACAAAATGGTGGTGCCCTGTACTGTAGCACTATTTTTCACATGCACATTGCAGGATTGATATCACCCTAAAGTCAGAGTTTTGGTTGGAATTCTTCCATTGTGGATATATGCATCAGAATTCCCACTGACATTCTGAAAGTGTGGAGAATTTCTGCAAGGACAGAATACCAGTTTCATGCCACCCAATTAGCAACCTCTGGAAAAAAGGAGAATTTCCATACTTTGTCTCTTTTCCTTAGATAATGTAGTAAACTCATATTAAGAACAGCATTAGGTGACTCAAAGCAGGTTACTATGAATTTAGCACCACACACTGTCCCTATGGGCAAAAACATACATGAAAGTGGTCCGCTATCATGCCCTGATCCATACTGGTGTGTTACTAACACCCTACTCAGGATTGAGTCCGGCTGCTGAAAAAATGCTCATGCGGCCAGCCGCACAAACATGCAGTTAGTTGGCCCCACCTCCATGCTGCGGTTGGGGGGAACATATATGGCCGTCTTCGTATATTTCAGGCTCTGACCTGGCCACTGTCATCCATGCATTTATCTCCTCAAGATTGGACTACGGCAACGCAGTCTCGGTGGGGCTACCCTTGGTGATGTCCCAGAGACTGCACCTGGTGAAGAATGCAGCTGCCAGTCTCCTAACAGGGACAAGCCATCATGAGCATATAACACCGGTGCTTTGCTCTCTGCAGTGACTGCCTATAGTCTACCGGGCCCAATGAAAGGTTTTGGTAATTACCTTTAAGGCCCTATAGGGTCTGGTCCTGCTTATCTGCGGGACTGCCTCAACCTCTGTGTTCTGGACCGGCCCATGCAGTCATCCGGGGGCAACCTTTGGGAGGTTCCCCGGGTTTGCCGGGTGGTGACTTCCCTTCTCAGTGGCTGCACCTCCGCTGTGTAACTCCCTCCTTCTGGAGATCCGCCTCTCTCTGGATCTCCCCTCTTTTCACAAACACTGTAAGACCTGACTGTTCCACGAGGTGTTCGGCGAGGGAGATGGGTAAGTGGGTGGGGTAATGTTTTTGTTTTCTTTTTGTTTTGTTATGGGGGTTGGTGGGTTTAGTTTGGCCTCTTTTAATGTTACATTTTAACTATTAATATAGTTTTATATTGTTTTTATTATGTGTATTTTTATTTGTTGTGTAGCACCCCGAGCTGCCATTTGCCAGGAGGGAGCAGGTTAAAAGTACTGAAATCAATCAATCATTCAATAATAAATAAACATCAGTGTTACTGTAATTGAGATAATTATAATGGCTGCCAATCATGGGGGCCACTCCCGACTGGGCAGAGAACAGTGGGCTACCACACATGATAGCCATCTGTAGTCCATCAAGCAGGAATTTTCTTGGATATGGCAGTGGCTAGCCCAGGCTGTGACTCCAGTGGTCTCCGAAGTCACAGCAGTATATATGCTCTGGGGCAAACATCTGGATGCCCCTTAACAAACGTGACGGTAGCCCATGTGCTAAAGTTGGCCACAGTGGACCACTGTCACATTTGTTAACACCCTATGTGATACTTTAGAGATTTTCAAAAGTGCTCCATGCCTGGAACTGGGATTAGATTTTCAAAGGAGTTCAGCCTCCAGTCATGCACCAAAATAAGGTTCTGATTTTCAGAAATGCTGGTCTCTAGAAGCTCAGATTCCACCACCTATGGACAGATTTTCAGAAAAGCTCAGTGGGTCAAGCTGAACTCTTTTGAAATCAATCTTCAGTATACTGAAATAGGTCAGTACTGGATAGCTCTGAGAATACATATTAGTTTACTCTTTGTTAAACATATATCCATTTTAACAATTTCCAGGCTCTAAAAAAGTTAGTGGGAATTTGTGTTAGGCGAGGACTCCAGGAATGGAATCAGTATTTACTCAGCCGCTGGCTTGCAGTGTTTGGGGATATATATGCAGGCCTGGTACTTTATAAAAATCACAGAAGGCAGGAGCTTTCAACTAGGTTTGTTTCTGTAATTTAGATAATTGCAACTCCATTTCCTTAATGTGCTTTAATGGGTTGTGCTATATCTTTGATGGCTTTTAGCTGCAAAAAGTTACAACAATGTGTAAAACCCAGCATCTAAATGTCAACTAATATCTATTTTGTCAATAAAACTTTTGGTAACATTTTATTTCAGGTTTTTTTTTTACTGACAATATTATTTCATTGAAGAATGCTTACTTT
The DNA here is from genome assembly GCA_003113815.1 of Sphenodon punctatus. Classification (NCBI taxonomy): domain Eukaryota; kingdom Metazoa; phylum Chordata; class Lepidosauria; order Sphenodontia; family Sphenodontidae; genus Sphenodon; species Sphenodon punctatus. The sequence continues at coordinate 4,802,276 of QEPC01012435.1, forward strand.
AATTACTGCAGTTACTCATTTCTTCTGTTTTTTTTTCTCCTAGTCCAATTCTGGGAAATCCTTTCTTGATGTATTATAGAACTAGGGATAAGGTTGTGTGTATAAATTAAGGAAAATTAAATCTTCCTTGCAAAAGCAAGGTGAGGAGATTCTGTGGAGGGCGGGATCCACATAGGGTATTTTCAGACATGAGGGTAACATGGGTGGCCACACTTTGAACCGCATGGCCAGCCGTGGTCCTGTCATGTTTGAAATGGCCTGCCAGATGGCAGTGAGTGCAAATGCAAATACTTTAATATTGTGTTTCAGATTTTAGCCTGGGCTGTAACTCTGGCCCATTGCTGAGGCACAGCCAGGGCTAAGCGCTGCTGTGGCCTATGGAACTCATCTCCAGACTGGGGTAGAGCGGCCATTGTGTTAGATGGCCCACTCTACCTGACCCTGGTCCTGGGCTCATAGACCCCTGCACCTGACCAGGAGGGCAGGCCATACTCAGTGGTACAGAGGCGGGCATGACTAGGAGGACCCATGTCTGCACATTGCCCTACCCCTTCTCAGCCTAGGCCCAAACACATCTGTTCAGCAGCTGGGCCAAATCCTGCCCTGGGTGAGAGTCCTTTCAGTTATTAAAAGGACCCCAGTTCAAGTCTCGCCTTAGCCAGAAACTCAGTGGGTGACCTTAGGCCAGTCACAATATTCTCTCAGCCTAACCTACCTCACAGCGTTGTTGTGAGGATTAAAAGCTATGTTATAAAGTGCTCTGAGTGCCATGGCATGGGGGTGCTATATTATTATTATTATTATTATTATTATTATTATTATTATTATTATTATTATTCACTGCCTGCCTGGTCATGTCCGGTTCGATTCAAGGTGTTGGTGCTTAATCATAAAGTTCTATATGGCCTGAACCCTGCCTATCTGCAGAACCATCTCACTCTCCGGACTCTGGATTGACCCCTGAGGTCAACCAGGAGTACCTTTGTCAAAGTCCCTTGAGTATATCAGGGGCGACTATGGAGAGGGCATACTTGGTTACCACACCAAGGCTGTGGAACTGCCTCCAGGCAGAGATCCATGTTGCCAGGGACCTCGCCTCCTTTCGATGACAATGTAAGGTCTGGCAGTTCTGCCAGGCTTTCATTGAAGGAGATGGGTAAAGGGAGGGGGCTTGAAGATTAAAGATGTGAGATTTTCTTTGTATTTTTGGTGTTCCACCATATGGATTTGATAGTGGATTTGATAGTGTTTTATTGTTGTATATTTTTTTCTATTTGTATTTTCTGTATTTTATATATTTTTAAATTGTATATTGTTAGATATAGCAAGCTGCTATTAGCAGGAGGGTGTGGGATATAAATTTATATAATAAATAAATAAATAAAATGCTTTGTTGACAAGAAAAAATGCAGCATAATGGGTTACCTATTAGCAGCCTTGAGGTACGCATGGTAACATATGAAGCAGAGAAGGAACAAGGGAATAATTAAAATGTGCAAATATAAACTCCCACAACGTACAGAGATGGAGGAAGAATCTTGTGTGAATGGAGTCTCAGTGGTTGTGGATGGGGAACTAACAAACAGTTCAAGTCAGTTCCTGATCGATTTCAAAACTTCTTTACCATTTCTTTTCAACCCTCTGCAGGTGGGAATTGAGGAGTGAAATTGACAAGGGCAGAGCCATTTCAGTTCCTAGTCAATTTCACCACACCCTTTTCTACCTGCAGGCACCAAAGAACCTCTTATGATAACAGCCCTGGGAAAAATGCCTGTGCCATTTTAGGAAAGGGCTGCATATATGCAGAATTGTCCGGCATGTGCAGGGTTTTTTATTTTTGAATTTTAAAATGAAAACTGTTGAAAGCAAACGATAATTGTTTACTTATCATTTAAAAAAATAATAATAATTACTAAAACAAAGTGTGATTGATTTTTTTTTAGTTATTTAAAAACCGATAAGTGACTTGCACAGCTCTAATAGGGCTGAGATGAGAGCAAGTGTTCCCGTTCTGTAGGGAAATATCAGCCTTTCAGGAGCACTTGTGAGTGTTTGTTAGTTCATCAGTCTCCGGTGGTCCCAAGCTCCTGCCATTGTCGATATCAGTGCCTGTGAATGTTGTCATTTTATATGACACTTTTATGACGCTTGTATGACACTTTTTCAGCCATTTCAAGCAGTTCCCTGGGAGGTAGCTGGAATGTTTGCATCTCTACAGCACCCCCAGGAGCGTATGGAGTGTGTACAGAGCAGCTCTGTTCAACTTGTGAAAAACGACAAATAGCAAAAACAGTGGAAAAGCCAATATGTTTCTGCATTGAGTGATCGAAGATGAATGACTTGTTTCCGACAGAAACATTGATGTGATTTATCATTTCAGGCCTAATCACAGAGTCAAAGTTGTACTTTGCAACAATGGCCATTTATGTACTTTAAAAAAGAACATTGGGTATAATTATTTCATGTGATAAAACCCAATGGTTATGGCGGTCACATAATGGCTACAGGAAAATTATTGAAGAACTTGTTATCTCCCTGCATACTCCCTATCTTGGGGATATATAGCAAATAAGCAAAGACAGTTTCAAACATGATAAGTGAGCAACCAACAGAGGTAGGGACCAAAGGGCAATCTTTGTGGCCTGGCAACATATATATCAAGCGAGATGAATGTGGTAAATGGGGCTCAGTTATACAGTTAATATAGATAATTTCCATGGAAATTAGTTTCCAAAGTTTGGCTGATGAAAGTAATGCTACCAAGCAGCAAAGGCAGTGCAGAAAACCTCAGCCTAAAGAGGTCTGACATTAGGGTACGGAGGAAGTTCTATAAATGTGGGGCAGTTACTGAGAATTCCTATTTTCATGGCCTTTTTGTGTGGAGTTGATGGGCCAGTGGTACATACAAGAGGATGCTCCCAACTGATCTCGGAGGTCACAATGAGACATCAAGGAGGAGATGGTCTTCCAAATGTTATGCTTAGGTGCACCATGCCTTAATTAAAGACCTAGGGAGAAAAAAATGGAGAGGAGGCCTCAACAGCCTGTAGTAGCCCACAGTAGCACACAACTCACCTGCTCGTCAGTTCAGTGACCACCAGATGTTTACCCACATCCGCCTCAGCATGGTTGGTCAACTGCTACTGGTCATGTTGTCCATAGAAGGACAGCAACATGGTGCAGGCTGAGGTTCGTGCAGTCAGCCTCATCTGATCTAACTTGCACTGACCTGCCTATTAGGCCCTGCCCATTCGGTCTGAGGACCAGCTCCAAATGAGCTGCCAAACGGCTGCCAAACGGCTGACCAGCCAGGCCCAGATGAACGCACTCACCCAGACCCACCAAACAGCTGGTTGGGTACATTCCTCCAAAGCCCCCCCCCCCCATCAGCTGTTTGATGCGATAGGTGAGTGTACTTCTCCAGGACCCCCTGATCTGCTGTTTGTGGCAACTCCTTCCAGGGATCTAATTCAGTATGTTTCCAGGAGTCCTGTCCTGTGTGGACAGCTCCTTGACTAATGTGTGGTGTGGAGAGATTTCTGATGGCAGCCCCTCTGCGCATAATCTGGGGATTGGGGGACGTTGTTTGTTCAAACTGCCATCTATGCTGGCCTAAACTGAGGTACCTGAGGCGACCCTCCCTGGTATGGCCAGGGAATCTGGCTTGCCCCTGTCTCATTTGTTTTCACCCCTAGATAATCACCATTCTTTCAAATGAGGATTGGATGATTCAGAACTCTGGCAACCACCCAGAAAGACTATTTCTGCTCCCAGGAAATTAGAAGGCTTTGTACTTAGTCTGGTTTGGGATTCTACCCAGGCCAATGGTCTCTGGCAGTGGTACACCTAAAAGGTGGTGGCGGGGGGGAGGGGAGAGATCTGTTCTCTTTTTCTCCAGCTGGGCTAAGTTAAGAGGAAGACTCTGAGCTAGCTGATGACTCATTTAGTCAGGATAGGCAGCACTTTGACTCTAATCAAGCCAGTTACTGTTAAAAATAAACTAAATGCCAAGGAATGACAGTAAGCTTCCTCTTGAAAGATTTGTAGTTGGTTCTGTGAAATGTTGATCCTCCCTGTTGTAGAATGTTTGAGGGAAAGTACAGTCTATTCCTTTTGCCAGTTATATTTATTTTAGAGTTTGTCAGAAGAACTTTTAAATACAACCAGGAATCCTGATGTTTTTAAAAGTTCTTTGTTCTTTGTGTGCAGCATTCCCATAATAAACCATAGACACTAAAAAAATTGCATTATCCAGAGAGGACATGAGTTAAATATATCCAGAGTCTTTAGTTTAATTATATTAACTCTTATACAGAGCAGAAAAGACTACCCATAAACATGGGTGAACCTGTTGAAATTTCAGAATTTGACCTGACCTGGTAACATCGGGGACTGATTAGGACTGGATTACTGTCATGGGATTGGGGGCTCACAACCCCACTCCTCCAGGCTGTCATGACTCAGTTTCCCTCGCTTGCAGCTCTCACTGGACCAGATCTCTCTCTAGAACTGATTGAGCCTGCAACGGGTGAACCTTCTTGTCACCTTTTCAGCCACAGAGTTTCCCAGCACAGACTCTTTCTCTCTATGTTCGTCTGTGTTTTTAAACACAGAATGAACCCCAAACCATGTCCCGCCAATGTTAGAATTAGCAATTCCACAGGACCATACAAAGTTCAGTAAAAAGAAGTTTAATGAATAAATCATGAATAAGCATGCAGTACAAGATTATACTAGAGAGTGCAGAAATCAAAATAACACAACCAATAATGCATTCCTATCTGTACTTGGATTCTCCTGACTTAGGCTTACCCTAGTCAAGGTCCAAGGGTATTTCAGTTCATGTCACAGCCAGCGATGGAAAGCTTGGCTGGGTACCAGTTTTAGTTTCCAAGAGTCCTTATTTCATAGTTCCTTTGGTGCAGCCCTTCTCTGGCTGATAAGATGTGATGATGCCGATGAAGCTGAAGAAACGCATCTCCACCAATTGAACTCTCTTCTTTGTCTTGTCTTCCCCCTTAAGTACATTTCCATGGAACTTTGTTTGATTTTCCCACCAGGTAACTCTATGCTTTCAGTCACGTCCATATGAAGAAATCCATTGGTAACTCAATGCTGTTGGCTAGTGTCACTGTCTGCAGAGGTGTTTAGGCTTTTCTGAATACACACTCGGCATGACTTTTCATTTCTCCATCGCGTAAAGTGAGTTTCCAGTTCTCAGCTTTCACATTACATACATGTTTAACATTTACCTTTACATATTTGTTAAAACTGTAGTCTACATATAGCCTAGTATCTCCTTATGACAATTACTATGAAACAGACTATGGGATACATTGAAATACCATTTTTGGTCCGATTTTCTGACTTATCAGTCCAATTCCATTACTACTCGGGAACAGTAATACCTAGTATTTCTGGGTAATAAGTCAAAAACAAAGATTTTGGTAAGTTTTGGAACCTGCCGAAGATCATGTACTTCAGTTTGGAACTTCTGGGTTCTGAAGAACAAAATTCAATGGCCGATCTTCTGAGAACTTCGGAAACTTTGGAAGCCACTGTACGCTGGGTTGGGCTGGATTCTTCTGTCTTCTGGAGCCTTCTATAAATTGCCATTTTTGGTAGGAGGGGGGTACGGGAGGTCACAGTTGAGTCATGGGGTAAGACAGATTATGGCAAGTTTTGAATTGATTGGCTGGCCAAGCTGGGTGGCAATTTTTAATTGGCTTACTGCATGTTGCAGCCTTGCAGGGCAAAACAAATAATAAAAGTAACTGCACACACAGTCATTTTACATTCCTCTTGTTGAATTTGGCTTCATGATACACTGCTGTTGTTCTGTAAGTCATTGGTTGGGGGGAAGGGATGGCCACATGGCATGGCATGGTTTGACCTGGCCCACCTATCAATAGGGCCAATGCTGGGGGATGGGGGTTACATTTATTTTCCATGCCACGCTTAAAATAAAATCGGGAGCCACATTGCTGCTGCCAGTACCATGTGGCAGAGGGATCTCTCTCCTGAGTCTGTCTGGTTCACCCCTTCCCTTGCCTGTTCAGGTTGTGCCACAGTACCAATGCCATGCCTTTAGAAAAAAAATCAAACAAGAGGGTGCCCCTGGGATGGGGGATGAATGTCTGGTTTCTTTCTTGTGGGTGTTATAATTTTTTTTTCCTTTGGTAGCTTTTGATGGGATTTCTTTCTCCATTCAATAGCACACTGTTTTGTGGGCATGAGTGTTGTCTTACCAAGGCTGTGGCTATGTTACCAGTGTCTGGGCTGTTCAAGGTACCAGTGCCAAGTACCAATGACATGCCAAATGGGTGCCCGTGGTGTGTGTGTGAATGTCAGGTTTCTTGTGGGTGTTATATAATAGGGCTGGTTGGCTTTTGCTGGGATTTCTCCACACAGTTGCACTGTTTTGTGGGATTGTGTTGCATTCTTGAGCGAATGGTCCACTCTTGCTAGCCTGTGTTTTTTTTTCTGTGCACACTGCTTGGTTGGCATAATAATGATTTTACAGTGACTGCACTCACTGCTGAAGGTGGGTCATGCTGTGGGTAGGGATGTGCGAATGTGGTTTGGATGTTTGGAGTTCGGACCGAACTCGGTCCGTTCGGATGTCCGAACCGAATGACCGAACCCGAACCGGCTGAATTGAACTTGATCTGAACTCAAAAATGACCGAACAGTTCGGTATCGTTCGGGTGAGTTTGGATGAGTTCGGGTGGGAAAAACATGACTGGATGGCCAAGGGGTGGGCAGCTGAGGAGCAGATTTCCTGGCACCAGAGGTGGGGAGGTTTGGAGTAGCAGTCAGTCTGGCCAATCACCATCTCTTTTTTCCTCAGACCACTGGCTTTGCAGTCTGCGATTGGGCATGGGGGACATGGGGCTAGGCTGCACAGAGCCAATGGGGCTTGTGGTAAGGCGGGCGCAGCAAGTAACAAAAGTCATTGCCCTCCCCCCTTCCAACTCTTTCTGAACTAGCCACTGATCCTGTCAGCAGGTGTTTTCAGAAGTCTCCCTCTCCCAGCACTTTGTGTTCCTCCCAATCCATTGTCATCCTCCTCCTATTTCACCAATTTCCACACATTTACCTCCATAGTTTCATTTATTTAGATTAGATTAGATAGGTTAAGGTGTTATTTTTATTTTCTAACCCTCGCTGGGTTCCTTCTCCCTACTCTCCATTGAATCCTCCCCTCCTTCCTGTATATATTCCATCCCTGATTCCCTTCCCCTGTTTTTGGATTAATTTAGGGTAGGATTAGATTGATTTAGGTTTCATTTCAGTTTTTTTACCCCTCCCTGTGTTGTTTGTTGTGAGCTGTCTGTTTCCCCCCCATCCCTGTAAGATAGATAGATAGATAGATAGATAGATAGATAGATAGATAGATGTAGGACTTAACTTAGTTAGATTTACCAAAACAAAACACTTTACAGTTTAAAAAAAAGTTAAATGCACAACAGTTTTTAAAACTAAGAACGTTCCTCTTCAAAAACATCATAAAATCATTTTGACTCTATCTTAAACTCCAAAAACCATACAACTTCATTATTATTACAATTTTAAAAAAAATAACTCCATACATTGCAACAAGACATAAACACGCCAAAAAACATGGAAATTATTTCAGAATTTGAGGAATATTTAATATTTTATCCTCATCAGCATAAATGTAATATATGTACTTAATTCCTCACCATACATATTTTTATTCATTTGTATCAATAACTAAACTTTCACATTTTTTCATTATTAAACTTTCATTATTATCATAATACGACAATGAACAATTTTTTCCACAGAGCATTAACTCTGTTTCTACAGAACTGCAAACGATACCGATATCAATACCGATAACGAAAAGAAAATCTTTGAAAATGGTATCAATATTGACAATAACAAAAATTTCTTTGCCAGCCTATCTGACTGGCAGTCAGATAGTCTTTGCCAGCCTATCTGAGTGCCTTGATGACTCTTTCCCTACTGACTCTTTAATTCCATGCTGCCTGTCTGCCCATCCAGGTTGCAAAGCTCAAAGCCTGCCTCAGTCTGCCTGCCTTCTGCACATGCCACCCTGTCTGTCCTCCCGCCCTGTGGGCAAAGCTCAAAGCCTGCCTCAATCTGCCTGCCTTCTGCTCATTCCACACCGTCTGTCTGCCTGCCCTGTAGGCAAAGCTCGAACCTTGCCCCAGCCTGCCTGCTTCTCATAATACTGGCCTGTTAATCCCACTGCTGCTGTCTACTGGGCCATGGGTGCTCTGCCCAAGCAATCCTGCTGCTGCCATCTGCTGCTGTATGGGAGCTCTTCCCTTTCAAATCCTACCATCCTGGCTCCATGGGTGCTGCACACAGGCAAATCCTGCTGTGGGTGCTGCACACAGGCAAACCCCCACTCCCCACCCCATGTGGCTTTGCCGTCAGAGACGTGCAAGGATGTAGCGCTCGATTTCCTGCTCTGCATTCCAGTGGGTCTCTGCTGGCACAGCCACGTGGGGGTGCCTTTCAGACCAGCAGATCCCCATGTATATTTGGGCTGTGGACTTCCCCCCCGCAGCCCAAATATGTGCGGGGCGGGGGGGCATGTCTGAAACTGGTCTTGGTTTTTGGTTGGTTTTCTCTTGGATAAGTAGTATATCTCTCATCAGATATGCTTCTACCCAGCATGGCCTTGTCAGCTGAATTCATCATTTCTTGGCAGGCTGCTGCTAGGTGCCCCCTGGTGACTAATAGAGGGATGAGGAGTAAGTAGGTAGGGGTACCATAACCAAGGACACACATGGCCTTTCCAGGCATGGCAGCATTACTAACTTCACTTGACTGTATATGCTAGGGATGGGCGAATGCGGTTCGGATGTTCGGAGTTCGGACCGAACTCAGTTTGTTTGGACGTCCGAACTGAACTCTCAAATGACTGAACAGTTCGGATGTGTTTGCATGAGTTCGGATGAGTTCGGGGGCGGTAAAAAACATATTTTCAGGGCCAAAAATCAGGTTTCTGTTTTGGTTCGGTTTCTGTTTCGATATCACTATTTTTGAATGTTCGGCCAAGTTCAGCCAAACCGAACTCGGCTGAACCGAACCATTGAACCTGAACTCGAGTTTCGAACTGAACGACTGAACATCCGAACCACGTTCTGTTCACCCATCCCTAGTATATGCATTCTCTGCTGCATGCTGTTGCTGCTGCATTGCTAATAGAGAGAGGATTTTTAGGTGGCATATCTTGTCTCATCAGATCACCCACTGCCCCAGCGCAGCATCACCTTACAAGCTGCATTCATCAGTTCTTGGCTGCCTGTATCTAGGCACCCCATTGGTGACTGACTAAGGCCACTTTTAGACAAGTGGGTCGCAATTGCATGACCCACTCATGTGATTTTTCATAATCCCATGAGGTGTGATTAGACATGAGGGATGTGATCATGCACATTCAAGGTGGTTGTGCATTGTTTACCAACCACGAACTAAAACCTTGATGTGTGAGGTATTTAGTTCACGGTCGCTAAACAATGCATGAACCATCTTGAATGCCTTGAATCCGAACCACCTTGAACCACCTTTCATACACCATAGTGTATGAAACAAGTAGTCAGGAGGCTAAGCGATGCTGGCGTCAGACTCGCTCTGACTCCGACCGACTTCTCTATAGGGCCCATTTGTGGTCCTGTGTTGAGGCTGTGAGGACAGCAAAGAAGGAGTTCTTTGCTGCCCTCATAGTGTCTGCAAATTCATGCCCAGCTGAGCTGTTTCAGGTGATGCAGGGGCTGGTCAGTAGGGATGGGTGAACAGAACGCAGTTCGGATGTTCGGATGTTCAGTCGTTCAGTTTGAAATCCGAGTTCGGGTTCGGTTCAGCCGAGCTTGGTTTGGCCGAACTTGGCTGAACAGTCAAAAAAAGCAAAATCGAAACCGAAACAAAATGAAACGGAAACAAAACCGAAACCTAATTTTTGGTCCTGGAAAGTCATTTTTCCTGCCCCTGAACTCATCCGAACACGACCAAACTGTTCGGACGTTCAAGAGTTCAGTTCAGACGTTCGGTTGGGATGTCCGAACAGACCGAGTTCGGTCCGAACTCCAAACATCCGAACCGCATTCACCCATCCCTACTGATCAGTCCGGCCTCCCTCTGCCTGGACGGGGACTTATCCCAGGGCTGCTTTGAGGAGTTTGTCACCTACTTTGCAGACAAGATCGCTTGAATTCAGAGTCACTTTGACACCGGGTTGGGGGCAGTAGGTGGGGAGCACAAGGTCACAGAGGCAACGTCTGGTCCAAATTTTGGGGGGGAGGTTCAGGAAGTGACACCAGCTGATGCGGTGGATGTCCTGGGGTCTGTGAGAGCCACCAGTTGTGAACTTGATCCTTGCACATCCTGGCTGGTGAAACCTTCAGGGAAAACTTGGGGACAGTGCTGGCGAGAGTTGTCAATGCATCCCTACAGCAGGGGAGGTTGTCACCCTGCCACAAGGAGGTTGTGGTGCGCCCCCTGCTGAAAAAATCCATCATTAGATGTGGATGCACTCGCCAGCTACTGACCTGTCTCTAACCTTCTCTTTTTAAGGAAGGTTATTGAGCGGGCGGTGGCGATCCAGCTCCAGGCACATCTGGACAGCATCGGTTTCACGGACCCTTTTCAATCTGGGTTCCATCCCAGCTACGGCACTGAGACAGTGTTGGTGGTCTTGGTCGATGATCTCCGCCAGGAGATGGATGCAGGATGTTCTACATTTCTTATCCTGCTAGATCTCTCAGCTGCTTTTGATACTGTGGACCATGGGCTTCTGTTGAGACGGCTGTGAGACCTGGGGGGTCTGGAGGGGACTGTTCTTGAATGGTTCTGTTCATTCCTCTCGGGGAGAAGCTAACGGGTGGTGCTGGGAGCTGAAACATCTTGCCCCCGCGGCTTGTTCTGTGGCATTCCGCAGGGTTCCATCTTGTCTCCTTTATTATTTAATGTATATATGCAGCCCTTGGAGGAGGTCATGAGAAGGTTTGGGGTGTGTTGTCACCAATATGCTGATGATACTCAGCTGTACCTCTCTTTTTCAGCTGACCCAGACCCTGCTGTCTAGTTGCTATCCCAGTGTCTGGAGGCCATGGCGGAGTGGATGCGGCAGAGCAGACTGAAGCTCAACGCTGATAAGATGGAGGAGATGGTAGTGGGGAGGGCGAGGGAGGTGTCGGCCCCCCTGATTGGGGGAGGGTTGCCATCTTAAAGTTCAGCAGGTTTGTAGTCTGCAGGTGGTGTTGGATTTGGATCTCCACCTGGATCAACAGGTGGAAGTAGTGGCAAAGGCTGCCTACCACCAGTTGTATCTAGTGCGGAGGCTGCATCCATACATCTCCAGGCTGGATCTGGTCTCCCTCATCCATGCCTTCATCACCTCGAGGCTGGACTACTGCAATACGCTCTATGTGGGGCTACCCTTTTTCCTAGTTCGGAGGCTGCAGCTGGTGCAGAATGCGGCAGTCTGGCTCCTGACGGGGACGGGTCGTCGGGAGCACAAAACACCAGTGCTCCGGACTCTGCACTGGTTGCCAATAGCATGTCGAGTCAAGTTCAAGGTATTGGTATTAATCTATAAGGTCCTTCATGGTCTTGGCCCCTAGTACCTCAGGGACCGCCTCGCCCTCCACGCCCCAGAGCAACTCCTTCAGTCTGCCGGGGGTGCCTTCTTAGAGGTCCCCATGTTAAGCGGGGGACTACAATGGAGAGGGCATTCTCAGTTGCCAGGCCGCATCTTTGGAACTTCCTCCCGGAGGAACGTCGCCTGGCCCCAAGCCTTTTGACATTCTGTCGGGCTTGTAAAACCTGGCTGTTTGCCCAGGCCTTTGGTGAGGAGGGAGGAGGGATGGGTTAGGGTGTTGGCTCTCCCCTACCTTTTCTTTTCTGTTTCCCAATCCTGTTTTAAGTTTAAATTTATTGTGCTGTTTTTAAAATGTTTTTATTGATTGTTTTTATGAAGCTGTATGTCACCCCGAGATGCCGTAGGCATGGGGGGGCGACTCAGAAATGTTTAAAAATAAAATTAAAATAAATGCGTGTGATTGAGTCCCTCGTCACATCTAATCCCACCTTGGGGAATTTTGAAAAATCGCATGTGCAGGTCATGCGACTGCAACCCGCTCGTCTAAAAGCAGCCTGAGAGAGGGGAGGAATAAGTGGTTCCATATCCAAGATCACCCACTGCCCTTGTCCAGCGTGGCCTTGCCAGCTGAGGTCATCATTTCTTGGCAGGCTGCTGATAGGTGCCCGTTGGTGACTAACAGAGGGAGGAGGAGTAAGTAGGTTGGGGTACCATATCCAAGAAGAACACACATTGCCCCTGTTCAGCATGGCAGCATTGCTAACTTGACTGTATTTGCATTCTCTGCTGCATTGCTAATAGAGGAGGGAGGATTTTTAGGTGCCATATCTAGTTTCTCATCAGACTATACACTTCCCGTGGCCAGAGGGGCATTGCAAGCTGGCTGCATTCATCACATCTTGGCAGGCTGTTGCTAGGTGCCCCCTGGTTAGGAGTAAGTAAGTAGGGGTACCATATCCAAGAAGAATACACATTGCCCCTGCCCAGTGTGGCAGCATTGCTAAGTTGTAGGGATGGGAAAACAGAACCAAGTTCGGAAATTCGGTTCGGTTCATTTCAGTTTGGAAATTCGGTTCAGTTTGGAAGTTCGGTTCGGTTGACCGAACTATTCGAGTGCAGTCCGAACTCTGAACTTCCGAACAACATTCTAAATGGAATATTATCTTTTAGGGATGGGCGAACAGAGCCGAGTTCGGAAATTCGGTTCAGTTCGGTTCAGTTTGAAAATTGAGTTCGGTTCAGAAGTTCGGTTCGGTTGACTGAACTGGTCGAGTCCGGTCCAATCTCTGAACTTCCGAAATGCGTTCGCCCATCCCTAGTGGGGATTGGGACAGGGGCTACCCAGTTGGGACTGACTTTGGTTTTCGATCTGTTAATGATGATGCCATGGAGTATTTTTGGAGACTGTACAAGGACAGAGGAAATAAACTCCCACAACCACAACAATGTACCAGTTCATGAGGGGAGGGGTTTTGTGGGGGGGAGGGGGTGTTAACTACTGCTACCTTAACTAAAGTAATACTCAGAACTACCTACCTACCCTAACCCAAAGTCAGACCACTTTTAGACGAGACGCTTAAAAGCACCTTGCAAAGATACGTAGAGAGAGAAACCTGCATGGAGGGGGGGTGGGTGTTAGACTTTCTCCCGCACTACCGGAAGAAGATGTAACCATCTAGAGGATTTTTAAATGCTGCATCTTCAGACCTACACTTGTTCTCGGCGACCACTACTTCAGAATAGGAGCAACATCACTTCTGGTAGAAGAACGGGAGGCACTGACATCCACCACAGCAGGAGAAGCATAAGACCCCTCACCATCAGGGGGAGGTAATGGTATACCTTGGGGATAGGGGAGAATCCTGGATGGTTGTGGTGGGAGGTCTGGCTGTGGGGGCACCTGCATGCCGGCAACCTGAGCAGCATCCAGCCACCAGGCTATCCCCTTTATTTATTTTATTTATTTATTTACAAAACATTTCTATCCCGCACCCTCCTGCAACTTGGCAGCTCGGGGCAGTGAACAGCATAAAAACACAACAATAAAATAATAATAATAAAATCATCATAACTACAATATATAAAATTGACACATAAAATAGCAGCTGGCAAAAAAAACCCTCTCCCCATCTCCTCCCCAAAGGCCCGGCAGAACAATCAGGTCTTACAACATGTGAGGAAAGAGGGGAGGTCAGGGGACAGATGGGCCTCCAATGGGAGAGAATTCTAAAGTTGAGGTGCAGCCACCGAGAACGCCCTACCTGCCGTCACCACCCGGCATACCCGGGGGACTTCAAGTTGGGTGCCCCTGGCTGACTGCAAGGGCCATGAGATGACCCAAGGCTTGAGGCAGTCTCGCAGGTAAACAGGAACCAAGTCGTTTAGGGCTTTATTAGTCATAACCAACACCTTGAATTGGGCCCGGAAGACAATAGGCATCCAATGCAGAGTTTGGAGCACTGGTGTATTGTGCTCGTGGCAACCCGTCCTCATTAGGAGGTGGGACGCTGCATTCATCACCAGCTACAACTGCCAGACCGTTGACGAGGGTAGCCCCACATAGAGCGCGCTGCAGTAGTCAAATCAAGAGGTAATGAACGCATGTATGATGGAGGACAGATCTGAGTCCGAGACATATGGCCGCAGCCATTGCACCAGATGTAACTGGCAAAATGCTCCTCTCGCCACAGCCCCCACTTGACAGTCCAGGCGGAGCTGCAGGTCAAGGAGCACCCCCAGACTATGGACCTGAGTGGCCAGAGGTAGGAAGACCCCACCAATGATGGGAGTCACCACCCCCTCAGCCCTACCCACCAACATCACCTCTGTCTTGTCAGGATTCAGTCTCAAACAGCGCATCCTCATCCAGTCCCCCACAGCTGCCAAGCACCAGGCAAGCACCGAGACTGCCGGGCCTCGGTCTCCAGAAAACGAGAGGTAAAGTTGTGTATCATCAGTGTACTGATGACATCGTACGCCAAACCCTCTCATGACCTCATCCAACAATTGCATATACACGTTGAACAGGAGAGGGGACAGAATAGAACCCTGCGGGACTCCACAGGTGAGATTCCGGGGAGACGATGTACATTCCCCAAGAACCACTCATTGAGTTCTCCCTGGCAGGAATGAGCAGAACCATTCAAGAACAATTCCACTCACCCCAACCCGGTCCCACAGCCTCACCAGCAACATCTCATGGTCAACGGTATCAAACGTCGCTGACAGATCCAGTAAGATCAAAATGCATGCTTCATCAAGGCCCGGAGGAAAGCAATGTTGGCCTGCCTTCTCTGCTTCATGTAGGCATAGTAGGCTGAGTTCTTTGCCTAATGACTCACAATGCTGCTTCGCTAAGGAGACGTACCTGGGACAGTTGGTCCAGACTGCATGTCCAGACTTGATAGCATGAGTCAGCCCATGCAACTCTGGGGGCAGGGGCAACTTCTCCTCAGCCTGCACAGGGCCAGCCTCCGCCTCTGCTGCTGTGGAGGGGGAGGAGGAGCGGCTCTGCCTCCTTTGCCTGGCACGTACAGCTTGCCCCCTTCACTGGCCCTTCTGCCTGTCACCTGCCCGCTGTCTCCCCCTTTCCTCATCAAGGCCAATCCTATGGGCTCTATAAAGGTGCCTGTGAAGGGCGGAGGTGCTGCTCTGTCCCCCATACCACACCTCCCTGTTGCAGTAGGAGCACAGACCAGCAGTAGGTTCCATTCCCTGGGGCTGGGAGAAGTGGTCCCACAGTGCAGACCTCCGCACCTGCCGCTGTCGCCTGGTCTCCACCACCTGGACCTCCTCAGACTCCTCCATTGCCCTGGTCTCCTCCTCTGACATACTGCCTAGTCCTAACCCTAACTCTCTTTATAAAATAAAAATAAAATATATACCTACTCCTATATCTTATTCCTAAACTATAATATATTTATTATTCTATTCCTAAACTTTAACTATATATAGTGATATCCTATAACTATATCTCCTAATAACAACAAATCCTATTCCTATCCTAATTTCTATCTAATTTAAAACTAACCTAAGTACTACTATCTACCAAACATATTAGGGGTGTGCACCAGGCCCCCCATGTCATTTTTGTTTTTTGTTATCGTTTTCATTGTTCAAAAATGTCATTTTCATTTTTGTTATCGTTTTATCATTTTTGGTGTTTTTTATATTGTTTTTGTTATCGGTATCAATATTGTGACCATTTTTTTTATCACTATCGATATTCATTATCATTATCATTATTGATATCGGTACCATTTCAAACAAAGATTTTATTTTTAGTATCAGTATCATTATTGTTTCCTGTGCATAACTAATATTTATCTAAATCTAAGGGAGACAGAGGAAGGGGAACTATCTATTATCTAATCAATTATCTATATAACTATTCTAATCTAATATATAATTATTCTAATTTAACTAATCTAATCTAACTATGTATATACTACCTATCTTTATATAATGTACAGGGGGGAGAAGGGCAAGGACAGGGAGAATGTAAAATGTAGGGTATGAGGAAGGAAAGGTTTTGGTGGGAATACCAAATAAATAAATAAATAAATAATACAATGAGGACTAGGGAGGATATTTTTTTATGTGCAAGAACCACAGTTCTGTAAATGCAACCTGACAAGCAGAGCTCTCACAAAATGGAGAGAAAAAAACCTGGCTTTCCCTTTATAAAGGGTTGCAGTGCCCTCCCACAGAGCATCCCTGATTGCTTGTGGGAGGCAGCTGGCATTGAGCAATCACAGAGTCCCATGAGACTGCTTGTGATGCTCATTGGCCAGGGATACATCTATCAGATACTGCTGAGCTGCTCGCCCCTCCCAATACGGGCACAGTTCAAGAGTTCAGCCCTGTTAAGACTCCGAGATGTCTGCTCCCTCTTCCCCTCTCTACATTTTGCCTCCAAAACCCAACTGCCACAGCACTAATAATAACAACAATGATAACGATATTGTTGTTTTTGTTTCTTGTTATCGTTTTTGTTATAATTTTTGTTATTGTTTTTGATATTATTTTTGGTATTTTTTTTTATATTGATATCATTATCGTTACCATTATTGGTATTCTCGGTTGTCGTCTTTGGTATCCTTGGTTGTCGTTTTTGTTATTACATTAACGAAAATGAAAATGACAGTTTTCATTATCATTATTGTAATAATGAAAACGACATGCACATCCCTAAACTATATACAATACCCACCCTATTCCCTTTCACTTCTCACCCTATGTATTCCCTCCCCAAGTGTATGTGTGTATGTGTGTGAGTGTGCTGTGTGTTGTGTATTATAATTTATATTAGATTATTTATTTTATTTCCTTCACTCCTTCTCTCTCCCTCTCCTTCCCACACCACAAAGATCTGTGCCCCTGGGGGACCTGCTGCTCACCACCACCTGGGTTGGGGCTTGCAACCCTGTCCCCAACCCTGCCCAGGACTTTAAAGAGGGCTGCCTTGGCTGGCAGCAGCAGCCTGTGGTGGCAGCCGTTTGCAGGCTATTGGGTGCTGGGGTGGGGGGTTGTTTTTAGGTTGCAGGGAATGCTTTGCGGCCCTGGGTTTGTAACATGGCATTTATTTGTGTCAGTTTAGCCATTGGGCGGTTATTACTGGGTGATTGTTTAAACTTTGCTGGGAGTCTTTATAAGAAGGAGGGTGTGACAGTGAATGTGGGGCTGGAGGGAGGGGGCACTGAAACTTTTGGGAGTCTTGTAAAGAGAAGGTGTGGTGGTTATTTTGAGGTTGGGAGGGGGTTGAATTAATTTTTGGGATATTGTAGGAGGAGGTGGTTGATCTGGGGTTGGGTGGTGGGTTTATTTCCTCTGTGAAAGAGAGGCAGTTACCCATATGGCCCGTATGGGCTTCCATTCCTCCACGAGAGGGAGGGGTGCAGGTTTGGAATATGGCTGGGGTTGGAGGGGATTTTCACCCCTCAGTGAGAGAGAGGGAAAAATCCTGTGAATGGGGACTGGGTTAGGGTGGAGAGGGCTGTCTTCCACTGTGAGAAGGGGGAGATGCCTCTTAAGAAGGGGATGGTTTATGCCACCTGGTGAAAGCAGGTGACTCTGGGTGGGTGGGTGATCTCCCTTGCCAACTGGGCAGACCAGCCAGGAGGTAGGAGACTGGGGGAAGTCGGTGGACCCCGCAGCCATAGGGATCATGACAGGGAGGCGGTATCTTTGTCCCTCTTCTTTTGTTGATTCAGATATTTTTTATATTTTTTAATTATTATTATTATATTATTATTATTATTATTATTATTATTATTACTATTATTACTATTAACATTTGTATAGGACTTGCCGTGTACCTGGTGCTTTACAGAACAAAGATAAAGATGCAGTCCCTACCTATGGCTTACAATCTAAAAAGACAAGGAGGGGGTGACAAGGAGAGGGGACAAAGGGAAGACAAGGGAGAAGCAAACAAACATACAAGCAGCTGCAAAGTCTCAGGTGCACGTGCTTGGCTTGGTTACAGTTAGGCAGGAGTCTGCAGAGGAGGGCAGACCGTAAGTATTTGGGGAAGAACAACTAGTAGGTATGGAAGAAGTGGGTCTTGAGGAGGAATTTGAAGGTGCAGAGGGAGATGACAAGGCGGATGTGGGTAGGGAGGGAGTTCCAGGCATTGGGGGCAGCGAGGGAGAAGGGACAAAGGTGGTATGGGGAGCATCGGAGACGAGGGAGAGTGAGGGAGGGGACAGAGGAGGAGTGGAGGGTATGTGCAGGAGTGCATAAGGAGATTAAGGCTGAGAGGTAGGGGGGAGCTTAGCTGTGAAGTGTTTTATAGGTGAATACCAGGAGTTTAAACTGGATGCGTTCGGGAAGGGGGAGCCGGTGGAGAGAGGACAGGAGAGACTGCACGTGGTCAAAGCGATGTGCTGAGTGGATGACCTTGGCAGGGGAGTTTTGGATGGTGATAAGGGGGGACACGTGAGAGCGAGGGAGGCCAGCGAGGAGAAGGTTGCAGTAGTCGAGGTAAGAAATAACCATGTCATGAACAAGGATTTTGGCATAGGCGATAGAGATTTTTGTCACCTTGGTGGTACTATTTTGGTGTCATTTTTATTTTTATTTTTTTACTCTGTCAAAAAGAACCCTGAAAGAGACTAAAGTATCAAATAACCAAGTTAACCAACCAAGTTGGCCATAAAGCTGTTTAGGGGCCAACATGAACTGTCAATGCCAATTCTGTTCACTTCACTGGGACATATGCTGGTGCTAAAATGGTGCTAACACTTGCACTAAAACAGATCACAGTTCACACTGGGTAATTTTAGACATGCTGGGCCCAGAGGCCCAACACACTGAAATCCAGACCAGATCCCGATCAGTGATGAAGCCAGCCGTTCTTTAGACATGCCAGCTTCCATCACGCTGGGGAATCTCAGAGGGGGCTGAGCCGTGTGGTGTACTGTGCGGCTGCACGGCCCCTCCACCCATGCTCCCCGGCCACCCGCCGTCGGCAAGACAGGTGGGCACAGCAGCCAATGCATCCGCTGTGCCCAATCCTGTACCGCAGTCAGGGTCATGATCCATGATGGGCCAAGGTAACAGATGTTACTTTTGGCTCATCACGGATCATGGTTGTGCTAATCAAGATTCTGGGGATGGGGCTGGCTCCATCTCCAGTATTGTGGTTAGCTTTGTGGTATTTTCAGACGTTACGTGGTCAATGTCAACCACAGTCAATTCCCTGTGGTGGCTTGGACCACGTAACGTCTGTTGGGGGGAACACATGTTCCCCCCCAGATGTTACCATGGTGGGGAATCACATTCACTACACGAGCAGCCGAAGCGGCGGGGCCAGAGGCTGTCGCGTGGTGAAGGCAATTCCCCGCCATGGAGACCCCCACCATCACATCTGGACGGCGGCCACAGCTCGGAATCCCCACAGGGGCCCCGCCCCTTCCCCGATTCCCCGCCGGGATCCCCCGGCACGTCTGTTAGGGCATGACCGGTCATCCCGGCGGGGGATTAATTAATTGATTTCATGACGGGGCTAATCGCCCCGTCACGTCTGAAAACACCCTTTGACTCCCCGCCAGAGATTCGCTGTAGTGAACGTCTGGCGGGGCTCAAACCGACGTGTATGGGATCACAGCCACCACCCTGAATCCACTGTGATTCAGGGTGGTTGACTGTGATTGCGTCACGTCTAAAATTACTTACTGTTACACAGCAAAATATTTGAAATTACAGATGTACTGATCAGAGATTTACTTTTTCACACATTACCAGGAAGGCAGGGAAACTTCTGTGAATGCAATCATGGCTCTATTCTCATGGAAATTAGCACTAGGGACTTGCAGAATAAGTATTTTAATGGTTTGTTTGTTTGTTTTACTTATTAAAATTGTATTCATTTTAGTTTTAGTAATTACTTTTTTGTTTTGTTTTTAAGTTTCATTTTCATTTTCCATTGATTTCAATGGGAAATGAATTTCCAGCTGCAACTTCTTCACTTTTCATCCACCTACAAACTGTACCCCTCATCCAAGAGATCATCCCTGCCAAATCTCAGAAATATTGGTTAAAGATTCCTGATTTTATAAGCAATTTAATTTTTGTGATTTTAATAGAAGCTAAAGAGAGGTTTAACAGAGGATAAAGAAGTTGTGCATGCATTTCCAACTGTAACTTCTTATTTTTCCATCAAACAGTTCAAGGAGGCTCTGGGGGATTTAACTTTAGACCCTGACGGTCACTTGGTTGATGAACTCGTTCGGGCTTGGAACATCTTGCTCGGGGAGCCCATTGACAGGGTGGCTCCAAGACATCTCCTACCTTTGTCTCGTCACTGCAGGGCCCTTTGGTTTACCGAGGGGCTGCGGTGTATGAAGTAGGCAGGTAGGCGACTAAAGTGACACTGGCATCGGACTCGTGCCGAATCCGACCAACTTCTCTGTAGGGTCCATTTGCGGTCCTATGTTGAGGCTGTGAGGACGACAAAGAAAGAGTTCTTTGCCACCCTCATAGCGTCTGCAAAGTCACATCCAGCAGAGCTGTTCCGCGTGGTGCGGGGGCTGGTCAGTCCGGCCTCCCTCCGCCTGGATGGGGACTTGTCCCAGGCCTGCTGTGAGGAGTTTTTCATCTACTTTGCAGACAAGATCACTCAGATCCTGAGCAACTTCGACACTGGATTAGGGGCAGTAGAGGTGGAGCACGAGGCTATGGAGGCCCTGTCTGGTCCAGCTTCTTGGGATGAGTTTCAGGAAGTGACTCCAGCCAATGCTGTTCTGGGGTCTGTTAGAGCCAGCAGTTGTGAATTAGATCCATGCCCATCCTGGTTGGTGAAGGTGCTGGCGAGGGTAATCAACACATCTGGCCCCAAGTTTGTTGCTCTTCCACGGGGCCTGCAAGACCTGGTTGTTCTTCCAGGCCTTCGGAGGTGGGGAGGGTAGGTTGGGATAACTAAAATTTTGAGGGGATAGTGGGGCTTTTTTAAAAGATGTGTTTAAAAATATTTCTATTTGGTTTATTGTTGTTGTTTTATTATTATTATTATTATTATTATTATTATTATTATTATTATTATTATGTTGTTGTTGTTGTTGTTGTTGTTGTACGCCACCCTGAGATGCAATGGGCATGAAGGGGCACTTAATAAATATAAACAAATAAATAAATAAATAAAATTTGGATGACATTAGCCAGATTATACCCCTTACCACAGGGATCATCTAGCCCCCCCAGCAGCACCATTCTCTCTTCCCCCAAGCATCCCCTCAGAAGTCCCATTTTCTTCTCCCCAGAAGCCCTCATTCTCAGGGCTTCCAATTTCAGAAAGATTGGAAAAAAGTTTCCAATTTTATAAGCATCATGGTTTGTGCATTCATTTCCGGTTGTAACTTCTTTGCTTGGCATCCAATTTTGATTAAATGTGGGCAGAAATTTCAGGCTGAAATGTATGTCCTAAATTTTCCATTTCCCTGCCCAATTCTTTTTTTCTTCAAAAAAATTTGGAACTATTTTTAAAATTTTCATTATATAAATAACAAAACCAAAAATGGCTGTGATCTTATGGCCCATGGATTCCATACATGTGCACACATGTGCATGGTTTCCATGGGGCAGAACATGTCAATGAGGATCTGCATGGTTTGTGTACCTCCATGCGCCAGGGGTGGTGCGCATTTCAGGGCACCAGAGGCATTGCTCCTCCTGGCCTGATCCTCCTCTGCACGCTCTTCATGCTTTTAAAAAGAAAAGAAAAAAAAAATCTCACCTGAGTCCCAAAGGCACCGAGGGGGGGGAGGAGGAGGGAGCCAGAAACCCATTCCAGACTTGCTCCAAGTCCTCCAGATCAGCAATCATCTGAGTTCTCACTGTTGTTGTTGTGCCTCCCTGAACACATGTGCAGGCAGGAGGTCAGGGGCTGGGGGCCAGTGCCTCCTGCTGAGCCTGCTCTAAATTGTCCCTTAAGGGACAAAAACTTTACAAAAGTGATTTGGGCTATTGGATCTAGAACCCATGCTGTCTGAATGAGGAAAGGCACTTTGCTTTTCCCACCAGTGGGGGCAGTGTTTCACAGAGCCCTATGGGCTGCTTTGAAAGACTCTGTCTGGACTGGAGACTCAAATGCGCAGGCAGTGTGTGCCAGTGTGCACAGATGCTGCTGTAGAGGGCTCAGGCTGCCTGCCTGTACCCCACCCCCTACTGTGGGTTTAAAAGAAAGCTCTTCTCATTTGGCATGCTGGCAATCTGCGCCATTTTGTTGGAGAGAGTGCTGGGTGGCCTGGCTTATTTGTGGCTTTGTTACCCCACGTTGCTGCTGGACCTGCATCAGACACATTCCCATTGGTGAGTTACTTATTTTTAGTTATTTTGCTCGGAAACATTGGTGAAAAAGGGGCCTGGGGGACTGCTTGGGGGGAGAGAGAATGGGAATTCTGGGGGGCTCCTTGGGGGAGNGAAATTAGCACTAGGGACGTGCAGAATAAGTATTTTAATGGTTTGTTTGTTTGTTTTACTTATTAAAATTGTATTCATTTTAGTTTTAGTAATTACTTTTTTGTTTTGTTTTTAAGTTTCATTTTCATTTTCCATTGATTTCAATGGGAAATGAATTTCCAGCTGCAACTTCTTCACTTTTCATCCACCTACAAACTGTACCCCTCATCCAAGAGATCATCCCTGCCAAATCTCAGAAATATTGGTTAAAGATTCCTGATTTTATAAGCAATTTAATTTTTGTGATTTTAATAGAAGCTAAAGAGAGGTTTAACAGAGGATAAAGAAGTTGTGCATGCATTTCCAACTGTAACTTCTTATTTTTCCATCAAACAGTTCAAGGAGGCTCTGGGGGATTTAACTTTAGACCCTGACGGTCACTTGGTTGATGAACTCGTTCGGGCTTGGAACATCTTGCTCGGGGAGCCCATTGACAGGGTGGCTCCAAGACATCTCCTACCTTTGTCTCGTCACTGCAGGGCCCTTTGGTTTACCGAGGGGCTGCGGTGTATGAAGTAGGCAGGTAGGCGACTAAAGTGACACTGGCATCGGACTCGTGCCGAATCCGACCAACTTCTCTGTAGGGTCCATTTGCGGTCCTATGTTGAGGCTGTGAGGACGACAAAGAAAGAGTTCTTTGCCACCCTCATAGCGTCTGCAAAGTCACATCCAGCAGAGCTGTTCCGCGTGGTGCGGGGGCTGGTCAGTCCGGCCTCCCTCCGCCTGGATGGGGACTTGTCCCAGGCCTGCTGTGAGGAGTTTTTCATCTACTTTGCAGACAAGATCACTCAGATCCTGAGCAACTTCGACACTGGATTAGGGGCAGTAGAGGTGGAGCACGAGGCTATGGAGGCCCTGTCTGGTCCAGCTTCTTGGGATGAGTTTCAGGAAGTGACTCCAGCCAATGCTGTTCTGGGGTCTGTTAGAGCCAGCAGTTGTGAATTAGATCCATGCCCATCCTGGTTGGTGAAGGTGCTGGCGAGGGTAATCAACACATCTGGCCCCAAGTTTGTTGCTCTTCCACGGGGCCTGCAAGACCTGGTTGTTCTTCCAGGCCTTCGGAGGTGGGGAGGGTAGGTTGGGATAACTAAAATTTTGAGGGGATAGTGGGGCTTTTTTAAAAGATGTGTTTAAAAATATTTCTATTTGGTTTATTGTTGTTGTTTTATTATTATTATTATTATTATTATTATTATTATTATTATTATTATTATGTTGTTGTTGTTGTTGTTGTTGTTGTACGCCACCCTGAGATGCAATGGGCATGAAGGGGCACTTAATAAATATAAACAAATAAATAAATAAATAAAATTTGGATGACATTAGCCAGATTATACCCCTTACCACAGGGATCATCTAGCCCCCCCAGCAGCACCATTCTCTCTTCCCCCAAGCATCCCCTCAGAAGTCCCATTTTCTTCTCCCCAGAAGCCCTCATTCTCAGGGCTTCCAATTTCAGAAAGATTGGAAAAAAGTTTCCAATTTTATAAGCATCATGGTTTGTGCATTCATTTCCGGTTGTAACTTCTTTGCTTGGCATCCAATTTTGATTAAATGTGGGCAGAAATTTCAGGCTGAAATGTATGTCCTAAATTTTCCATTTCCCTGCCCAATTCTTTTTTTCTTCAAAAAAATTTGGAACTATTTTTAAAATTTTCATTATATAAATAACAAAACCAAAAATGGCTGTGATCTTATGGCCCATGGATTCCATACATGTGCACACATGTGCATGGTTTCCATGGGGCAGAACATGTCAATGAGGATCTGCATGGTTTGTGTACCTCCATGCGCCAGGGGTGGTGCGCATTTCAGGGCACCAGAGGCATTGCTCCTCCTGGCCTGATCCTCCTCTGCACGCTCTTCATGCTTTTAAAAAGAAAAGAAAAAAAAAATCTCACCTGAGTCCCAAAGGCACCGAGGGGGGGGAGGAGGAGGGAGCCAGAAACCCATTCCAGACTTGCTCCAAGTCCTCCAGATCAGCAATCATCTGAGTTCTCACTGTTGTTGTTGTGCCTCCCTGAACACATGTGCAGGCAGGAGGTCAGGGGCTGGGGGCCAGTGCCTCCTGCTGAGCCTGCTCTAAATTGTCCCTTAAGGGACAAAAACTTTACAAAAGTGATTTGGGCTATTGGATCTAGAACCCATGCTGTCTGAATGAGGAAAGGCACTTTGCTTTTCCCACCAGTGGGGGCAGTGTTTCACAGAGCCCTATGGGCTGCTTTGAAAGACTCTGTCTGGACTGGAGACTCAAATGCGCAGGCAGTGTGTGCCAGTGTGCACAGAAGCTGCTGTAGAGGGCTCAGGCTGCCTGCCTGTACCCCACCCCCTACTGTGGGTTTAAAAGAAAGCTCTTCTCATTTGGCATGCTGGCAATCTGCGCCATTTTGTTGGAGAGAGTGCTGGGTGGCCTGGCTTATTTGTGGCTTTGTTACCCCACGTTGCTGCTGGACCTGCATCAGACACATTCCCATTGGTGAGTTACTTATTTTTAGTTATTTTGCTCGGAAACATTGGTGAAAAAGGGGCCTGGGGGACTGCTTGGGGGGAGAGAGAATGGGAATTCTGGGGGGCTCCTTGGGGGAGAGAGATGGGGCTTCTGGGGGGCTGCTTGAGGGGAGAGAGAATGAGGGCTTCTGGGGAGAAGAAAATGGGGCTTCTGGGGGGCTGCTTGGGGAAAGAGAGAATGGGGCTTCTGGGAGGCTGCTTGGGGGGAAGAGAGAATGGGGATTCTGGGGGGATGCTTGGGGGAAGAGAGAATGGTGCTTCTGTGGGACTGCTTGGGGGGAAGAGACAATGGGGCTTCTGGGGGGATGCTTGGGGGAAGAGAGAATGGCGCTTCTGGGGGGCTGCTTGGGGGAAGAGACAATGGGGCTTCTGGGGGGCTGCTTGGGGGAAGAGACAATGGGACTTCTGGGGGGATGCTTGGGGGAAGAGAGAATGGCGCTTCTGTGGGTCTGCTTGGGGGTGAAGAGAGAATCAGGCTTTGGGGAAGC
Organism: Sphenodon punctatus; assembly: GCA_003113815.1. Classification (NCBI taxonomy): domain Eukaryota; kingdom Metazoa; phylum Chordata; class Lepidosauria; order Sphenodontia; family Sphenodontidae; genus Sphenodon; species Sphenodon punctatus. The sequence goes on from QEPC01012435.1 coordinate 4,827,830, forward strand.
TGCTTGGGGGAAGATAGAATGGGGCTTCTGGGGGGCTGCTTAGGGGGAAGAGAGAATGGGGCTTCTGGGGGAAGAGAAGGGGCTTCTGGGGGCTGCTTGGGGGAAAGAAAGAATGGGGCTTCTGGGGTGCTGCTTGGGGAAAAAAGAGAATGGGGCTTTGGGGAGCTGCTTGGTGGCTTCTGGGGGCTGCTTGGGGGGAAAGAGAGAATGGGGCTTCTGGTGGGCTGCTGAAAATGGGGCTGGGGTTAAGGGGGCTGCTGGGAGAAATGGTGACTCAACAGAGCTGTAACAGTGAAGCATGTTTGGGGGGACAAGTGGAAATCCCCACTGCTGCTTTTATGATGTGCTAAGGACTGCACATAATAACATTGATGCCTTAAGATGGTTTATTTATTTTATTTATTTATTTCTTAAATTTATATCCTGCCCCTCCAGAAAGCAACTCGAGGTGGCTAACAATTTCAAAAATATAAAACATACAATTATAAAAATATTTTAAAACACTCATAAAAACACAACAATTAAAACACGGCTAGGGTGACAATAAAAGAATTAATACAATAAATAAGGGTGGAGGGAGACAAAAATCCCTAACCCACCCTCCCCAAAGGCCTGGACGAATAGCCAGGTCTTGCAAATTTGCCGGAATGTTAGAAGGCTTGGGGCCAGGCGAGCTTCCTCCAGGAGGGAGTTCCAAAGGCACAGCCCAGCTATGTGAATGCCCTCTCCATTGTGACCCCCCGCTTAACACCGAGGACCTCCAAGAAGGCACCCCCGGCAGACCGAAGGAGCCGCTCTGGGGCACAGAGGGCGAGGCGGTCCCTGAGGTACAAGGGACCCAGACTGTGAAGCGCCTTATAGATTAACACCAATACCTTGAACCTGGCTCGGCACGCTATTGGCAGCCAGTGCAGAGTCCGGAGCACTGGAGTTATGTGCTCCCGATGGCCCGTCCTCGACAGGAGCCGGGTCTCCACATTCTGCACTAACTACAGCCTCTGAACCAGGAACAAGGGCAGCCCCACATAGAGCGCATTGCAGTGGTCCAGCCTCGAGATGACAAAGGAATGAATCAGGGAGGCCAGGTCTGGGGCAGAGACGTACGGACACAGCCTCTGGACCAGATATAAATGGCGGAAAGTGGCCTTCGCCACTACCTCCACCTGTCGATCCTGGTGGAGACCTGAGTCCAATACCACCCCCAGACTCCAAACCTGCTGAGCAATGGGAGGAAGAACCCCCCAATCAGGGGGGCTGATACCTCCCTCACTCTCCCCACCATCACCTCCGACTTATCGGGGTTGAGCTTCAGTCTGCTCTGCCACATCCATTCTGCCACGGCCTCCAGACACTGGGATAGCAAAGAGACAGCAGGGTCTGGGTCAGCTGAAAAAGAGAGGTACAGCTGAGTATCATCAGCATATTGGTGACATCACACCCCGAACCCTCTCACGACCTCCCCCAAGGGCTGCATATATACATTAAATAACAATGGAGACAGAATGGAACCCTGTGGAACGCCACAGGACAAAGTACGGGGGAAAAGATGTTTCAGCTCCCAACACTACCCACTGGCTTCTCCCCGAGAGGAATGAGCGGAACCATTCAAGAACAGTCCCGTCCAGACCCCCCAGGTCACGCAGCCGTCTCAACAGCAGCCCTTGGTCCATGGTGTCAAAAGCGGCCGAGAGATCTAGCAGGATGAGAAATGTCAAACATTCTGCATCCATCTCCCAGCAGAGATCATCGACCAAAGCCACCAACGCCGTCTCGGTGCCATAGCTGGGGTGGAACCCAGATTGCAAAGGGTCCAGGAAACCAATGCTATCTAGATGCGCCTGGAGCTGGATCGTCACCACCCACTGAGTAACCTTCCCTAAAAAGGAAGGTTTGCTTTGCTTGCTCTGTGTTTGCATGATGCACTGCTGCTTTCCTTCTCCCCTCCCAAGCATGACTAGAGAGGCCATTTTGTAAATTTGTGGGTCTACTAGTCATGGTTACTCTTTTCTTAAAATGGTCCCTTCACTGTTTCACTGATTCTCTCTGATGGAAAGTCATTTCTGGCCTCTTTGCTTGTGACTTTGAGCATCTTGCCTGGGGGTTTTGTTGAGAAACAGAAATGCATTGTTTAAATTTTGATGGGGCTGGTTTGGTGTCAACAGAGGCCTGTAACTGGCCAAACTTTTAAAAAAGGACTGTGTGCTTGGACATGCATTTGGCTGCCAGAGATACGGTGTAGGTACTGGGGATGCTGGTTTGGATGGGGAGTGTTTGGTTCCTATACAGGCCTGCAACTGCTCCCCTTGTAAACAGAGGAGAAAGTAGGTAGGAGCATGGCAGAAGAGAAGGCTGCAGACAACAAGGAGACCCCTTTCCCCCACTGAACCCATCTCTTCCCCTTACTCTTCTTGTGCACCAAAACCAAACCCTTTCCCTCCTACTGTCCTCTGTTGTCCTTCTCTTCCCTTTCATTCTCTTCTGAGAAGAGAATGAAAAGGATGCCATGAAAATCGAGAATTCGAGGGTTCAGGATAAAGGTAGATGATGGCAATGTAATCTATTTTTGTAACCTGCTATGGTTAATTTGGACCNATTCTCTTCTGAGAAGAGAATGAAAAGGATGCCATGAAAATCGAGGATTCGAGGGTTCAGGATAAAGATAGGTGATGGCAATGTGATCCATTTTTGTAACCTGCTATGCACTTCATCATGTGACCCAGCTACTCCGGGAGGGGTAAGGCTCCCCAAGGGGTAGCCTCCCCTCCACATCTTGTCTGGTTGCACCAATTAGAATCAATGCACTATTCCACTTTTATTCTACGAGAACACCTGTCATTGTAAAAGCTACATTGGTGGACCCAGTCACGTACAAGTGTTCTCTTGGGATAAAAGCAGAATAGCTTATTTCCACATGTGCTAATTAGGGGTGTGCAATCATTTTAGTTATTTTGAACAACTAAAACTAAAACCTCATTGGGCTCGATCCCAAGCCCTGTGGATCCTGCATGCATGGCAGTGGCAGCTAGGTGGTTTTTGAGGCTGGTGGGCCAGTGAGTGGGTTGAACATTCTGCAGCAACAAGGAGTTCCCAGTGTTAACTAATGTAATGTCCATTCAATATTAACTCTGGGAACTCCTTGTTGATGAGTTAAGCCATGCCACGGACCTCCCGCTGCCCCCGGTTCTGCCTACTGCTGTCCGCCTCCAGCCCACTGGCGGCAAAGCCACCAGCAGAATGATTGCACACCCCTAATTAGCACATGTGGATATGAGCTATTCTGCTTTTATCCCAAGAGAACACTTGTACGTGACTGGGTCCACCAATGTAGCTTTTACAATGACAGGTGTCATTGTAGGGGGATTGGTGGGAGCCTGGGGGGATGCTGCCGGTGGAGTGTGTGTGCATGCACACACACTCCACCCACCTCCACCCAACACTTACGCACAGAGCAACGGACACCAATGCTCCTTGCTCAGTTCATGGAGATGGTTGGAGGTGGGTAGAGGTCCATGCAAATGCTCCCCCATGCACTGCCCACTCACCCGTGCCCATTAAAAAAGGGCCATAGTCTTCATTGGCTGCTTTGGATCCCTGTAGAGCAGTGGATTGAATTTAAGATTGTTTTGCTGGATTTCAGGGCCCCGAATGGTGTAAACCCTGACTGTATTTGCGAACTGCTCTGGAAGCCTTGTCCTGATAGTTATCTGCACTCAGAACTACCTACTGTGTGGGAATTCCACCATTGTGTTTTCAGTCGGTGGGTGATCATGCCTTGGCTGTGGTGAGCTCCTGAATGTGGAGCTTGCTCCCTCCAGATGTTCATCTCAATTATTCCCTTCTCACCTTAAAAAAGCACCTGAAGACTTGTTGATTAACCAAGTGCTTTTAGTATCAACTGATGATTTTTCTTAAAGTGTTTTCTAGGGATAGGACTCCAGGCGAATTATCGGTTACCAGTTTTATCGATATCGGATTATTTGGTATTGGTATATCGGTTTTTTAACATTGCAGATTTTTCGGATCTTTAACATTGCAGCCATTGTTAAAATGGCCACAATGGTAACAATCCAAAAAACAGGCAATGTTAAAAAAAAGATATACCGATATTATTGGTATTATTGGATTAATCCGATATCGAAAATTATCAGCATTATCAGATTAATCCGATACCAATAGTCCCATCCCTATTGTTTTCCCTCCCTCGTTACTATCCCATTTTAAATTGTTTCAAAATGGATTTATATTAGAAATGAATTTTATTTTGTTTTTATCATATTTTTTATGTTGTGAAGGTATCCGAGCACAATCTGGTAGAGCATGGATGTGCTATAAAAGATAATAATAATAATAATAATAATAATAATAATAAAAAAAAAAAAAAATTAATAATATTATTATTATTATTATTAATAATAATATTATTAGCCTCAGTAGAATCTTTGAATACAGAAAAATTAATATTTTATTTAATACCATTTGAAATCCTTACCTAACCTCCCAATACATTTTCAAATGTAACATACTATTGCATACTAGGACAAAATACCTTTCTCCTGTATGCTTGCCTGCTCCCCCAAACTAAGAAAAAAATATTTCTCTGTGGAATGGACTTAACATTACATCTGCTAACCATGGGATTTAAAATTTTCAGAGATACCAGTTCTTTGAAAATCCCATCCTAAAATGACAAAACCAGTATTCTGGAGAGGAGGGACAGACTTCTTCTCTCATTTTTCATTGTAATTGAGCTTGAAAAATTACTTTGGCGCATGTTCTACCTAATCATTTTTACAATTAATATTCCAGAATCTGTAGATACGAAAATACCTTTGCTAACAGCTGGATGGTGTGTACCTGAGATTCTGCCATCTGGTCCCACATCTCCAGCTAATACTGATAAGATTAGCTCATCAGATAGCTATACTGTACATCTCAAATGCAATTGAAACTGGAGGAAAAAACCCTGTTTAATAATTTATATTGCTGGGAAATTTCCTTTTATATTTAATCATTTATTGGACATATGGTTTCCATTGGATTCAGACCACATAATTATTTCCACTTATTTTATCTCCCAAATAGAATCTTAAGATATTCTAAAATCCTATTTTTTTTTTAAAGGTTGCAATAGTTTCTATTTAGCTTCTGACCCATTCTATCCCAGTCAATGAAAAAGTTGCCCAGTCTGGCCCGTAAATTCCACCTCTCTTTTTATCTAACTAAGATGTTTCTGTTGCCTAGATACAGCTGTAACATGTGAAAGAATGTTACTGAACTGCTGTCAGGATGGCCATTTTATTACAGTGATTTAAATTGGATTATCTGTGGAAATGGCTCAGACTTCTATGCAAGCACCCTACACTGACATAATCCTAATTGGCTAGTCTTAACAAACAGGTCTTGCTTTCCAGATATTTTACAGCAGTAGGCAGATGCTTTACTGCAAATGACCACAATCTTCACCAGAAAAGATTAGTCGATTTCACCTAGCATTAACCTCCAAATGTACACATGTGTTTTTCCAGTCCTTTATTTTGGATTTCTTCTGCCGCAAAACTTGGCTGCCATAAGCCTATCGTCTCAGTTTCTTCTTAAATCTCCTTTACAACATAAAGTAATCAGGATCAACAAATTGCAACAGCAGAAATCCAAGGAAGAGAAGGAAAAATAAAAATTGGCTTATAAATTGTATGTGTGAAGGTTCAATATTTACAGCATAATTAATGCTTCTATGCGTCCTATGCAACTGAATCAGAGCCAGAGCCAGGCAAATACTGACTGTGTGACCACACAGGGCCACATGTGTTGGGAACAACCCTCCCAACAGCCCCTATTTAGGAGGGACAGTCCCTCCTTGGGTGCTGAATCCCATTGTCCCATTTCAGGAAGTCAAAGTTCCTCTTTCAGAAAAAAGAGAGAGGGTGGGGGGCATTTTTAGACATAGCTCCTTTACCTCCAGGACTTTAAAGCCCAGATTCTTCAAACTCCCATGTGGGGAGTTCAGATGCTTCCCCCTCCCCCCGGAAGTTGCCCAGGCACTGTTGCAAACAGCAGCACCAGCGACGCCAGCATGTTTGGAGATGCAAAGAAGTGTGGTATGTACATGGGGGTGGGGAGTTATTGGCTGAAGGGTTAGGGCTTGTCCTTCTTTGATGCCTAGAATGGGAATGCTGGGAGTTATGCCAGGGTCCTACAGTGCATGGAGTCCATGAATAAACTTGTAATGATAATATGAGCATTATATTATCTGCACTAACAGAAAAAATTGGCCACAAAGAGTCCTGGACTATGGAGGGCCTGTAGATATTTAGTAAGGGGCCCTCAACACATGGAGCCATGAATAAACTAGAAATAACAACATAGGGGTGTGCAATTCATTTTTGTTTTATTTAGTTACTAAACAAAAGGTGGAGCGCACTGTAACAGGGCAGAGTTCTTGCAGGCCACTGGCCTTTTAAGAGGCATAAAGTGGGACTGAAGCCACGCCCACTCCTGGGTATAAAAGAGAGAAGCAGGAAGAGGAAAGGCAGAAGCTGCCTGGGTGTCGAAGGGTGCACATTTCTGTTCCTAAATGGGATGAGGCCATGGAGTGAGGCTATCATGAAGAAGCCTGAAAATACTGACTTTGAGTAGCCAGTCAGTGTACAGCTATTTGGCTGAGCATGGGTCTAGATAGGCCAAGGGGGGCGGAGGAGTTGTATACCCGGCATAGATAGTTTTATGGTGGAGAACTGTACATTAATAAATTGTAAAAAATGCTAATTCCTTGAGTGACCACATGATGTGGGCCCCAATTCTGACAATACTCACCACCTGGCAATGCTAAGCTGCTACATGCACTTCCGGCTTCACTCCACCTACCAACTCCCTCCTCTTCTCAGTATTCCACCCTCTATGATGACTCACAGCTGTGGCAAACCATGGGAAGCAGAAGCTGCACCAGCTGTTTATTTTCTTCCAGTCTATGGGTGAAAACAGACATGACGCTAACCACCCTTTAACCACTCTTGGTGGTCATTTATGCATGTTTCAGGGCTGCATAGGGCACCAATACAGCCCTGCAACATGCATAAATAACCACCAAGTGTGGTTAAAGGGTGGTTAAGTGTCATGTCTGTTTTCACCCTATGACTCGGGTAGCAGGTCAGTGCTCCCTATCCCTGCCCGCCCATGGCGGTTTCTACCTGGGTTTCTACCTGCCAGTACTTGGTGACTGGAAATATCTTTTTCCATGCACATAATGCTGAATTTATTGAGCAAATTGCATACTTTATGGAGGCATGTGAGCACCTACAGTAAAAATTGCAAAGGAAAGAAAAAATTGAAAATGAAATCAGTCAGTCTTTGTATGTTATCACCACTTGATTTCTCACATCCATGGTTCACAGAGATGTATTGGCAGGTAGCAGCACGCAGTATTAGTCAGCTCTCGCCCACCTTGCTGTTGGAAATCCCTCTCGGTTTGCATAAAAACTCCCAGACAAACATTTGCCTCTTTTACTCCCTCTCTAGCATCTTCTGCATTACTATACAGTGGGGGTGGAAAACATCCCCACTTGTGAGGGCTATCTGCATTTCTCCTGTGGCCAAACTTCATATTTAGCAATAAGCTATCCTTCAGGCAGTTCACATTCCCTGTACTTTTTTACCTGAAGAGATCAGAGAATGATCTCTGCCATCTGATGAAGGAACTCCCAGTGACCTCGTGGATATCCTCATGCTGTCAGCAGGGAAGTGATGAGAAAAAAACAGCAAGCAAGGTTCAGCCTGTGTTAGTGACTGACTGTCCTGCTACTTCTGAAAGTGCAAAAACTGCAGAAAAGGCACCGGGTGTCTTGTTTGCATCCCACTCTCTCATCTTGTCCAGGGCTCCCATTTTTCTATTCCACTGAACTTTGAACTGCATCAGGGTTGTTTGTAGGGATGGGCGAACAGATCACGGTTCGGGTTCGGCTGTTCGGTTTGGCTGCGTTCAGTTCGTCCGTTTGGTTCGGATTTGTTCGGTTCATTCATTCGGTTCGTTCGTTCGGTTCGTTCGCCGAGTTCGGGTTCGGATGTTCGGTTCGTTCGTCCGAACAGGCTGTTCGGTTCGGCCGTTCGGCTGTTCAGTTCAGCTGTTCGGCTGTTCAGTTTGTCCGTTCGTCCGTTCAGGAAGTGTTGTTATGTTTTTTTGGTTTTTTTTATATGTTTCTTTTTGTTTTTTATTAGGTTTTCTTTTGTTCTTTATTTGGTTTTTTGGTTTTTATATGGGGTTTTCTTATTTTTTTGTATCTAATATTATATATATCTGTCTACACTAAATCTAACCGCTATTAACTATTCTAAATGCTATGAAGTAAATGGATTATCTAATAACTACACAGACCTACTCCTACAAACACTAAAACTAAATCACTAATGCTATCTCTATCACTAAGGTAACTCCTACAACTGTCTTCATCTATCTGTCTATCCCCCCCATCCCATATCCATATCCATATCTATATATGTATCCATATATATATATATGTATATGGATATATATGGATATATATACATCCATATATCCATATATATGAATATATATATGGATATATATGGATATATATACATCCAATATATATGGGATGTGGGGGAATCTTCACAAATAGAAGAGGAGTCTGTAGTGAAATACATACATTACATACTCAATGAGTCTGTACAGTGCATAACACAAGGTTTCAGTTTATGGTTTAAGTTTCATTTCATTACAAAAGTGAAATGAAACTTAAAGCAATCTAAAAATCCTACTCAACACCTGCTGTTCAGGAACAGTGACTAGCTCAGAAGGTGTTGGGAAGTGGGGAGGCAGATAATTAGTTTCATTTCTTGCAAGCCTCTCCATACCTGATGCCTGGAAGTCTGCTCCTCAGTGACTGACACCTCCCTGTAATGTTTGACCTTCCAGTGAACCTTTTTTTTGCCACCTGAACTCATCCGAACACGATCTGAACTGACCGAACTGTTCGGCCATTTCGCCGTTCGGTGTTCGGTTTGTTCGGTATGTTCGGGTTCGGGTTCGGGTTCGGGTTCGAGTTCGGTCGTCTGAACAGTTCGAGTTCGTTCTGAACTCCGAACTTCTGAACCGCGTTCGCCCATCCCCAGTTGTTTGGTGTTTGCAGTTCATCATGCATATGCAGAACCCCATTGTGTGCATTTGCCGTGCCACCTTATGAACCCAATCCATATACTGTCTCAGAGGATGGGTCTGACAGTTCTCTCTTTACATCAGGCCTTAACCAAATGTCAGTAAAGGCCAGGGAACCTATCACCCCCCAAATTCTCTGGGCCCTGTACTCCATGCAGTCACAGCACCCACAGACAAAAGGTGAGGCTATTTGGCTTTCCTGGGCAAACAACCCACAACAATTTATTTCTACATCGTTATGATTCCTCATGCTTGTTGCAAGCAAAAACTGTTACTTTTAAAAGATAAGAAAATATGAGTAACTTTTAACTATTGAACATCTATGCTACCTCTTGCTCATTTCTTAGCATTCAGTGGTTCCCCCCAGTTAAAAATAATCACATGATTCCATGGTGCTAACATCTACAACATTTTTATATGAGTTGAATTTGTACTGACGTGCTTATGACAGAAACGTCTATGCAGCTTAATAGCCGGATTGGCAGTGCCAGTGCAGCACAAGCTTTGAAATAACTTTTCCTACCAATAGTCAGCATGTAAGCAATAGCAGCCAATAGAGGTTCATGCTCGGAACACAGTCAGTCCTGTAAGGACACATGAACAACAGTGGCCAATAGTTGCTCATTTGTGGCACATAGCCAATCCTAGCTAAGTTGTTCAAAACATATGGCACTTAGTCTTCAGAGTTCTTGGATCCCAGAACCACAGTCATGGAGATACATGCTGAGTACTTTGTTGTGCTCGTTATCATGCTCTAGTCCTTCATTAGCTCTGGTGAGCAGAAACTGAAAGCAGTCCAACAGATCCAAGTCTTCTGCTGTCATTAGCGCAATGTGTTTTCAAGGCACAGATAAGCTCGCACTTGATCTGTAGCAGCTATAGATAGTGGGGCACACCAGACCACGGAGGCAGCGCCCGTTTTGGTGCCTTGCACTTGCCTACCTTCTATGACAATGGACCACACTGGAAAGGATTGAAGAAGTGCAAGGGCATCTGATGTATACAGAACAGTACCTGTCAGGAGAGGAGACACGGCTACAATCACCCACACCCTGTACAGGGTTGTACCCACCAAAAGGCTTGTCTGGATGGAGGAGAAAACCACAGACTGGTGGGAGAATGTGCTGTCCTCATGGGGAGATGATGAGTGGGTCACAAACTTCAGGATGCCCCATCACTTCATCCTGAAGATAGCTGAGATCCTCAGGCTGTGAGTGAAGAAACAAAACAGGGTGATGTGGTCCCCAGTTCCCAGGGAGAAGCACATTCCCATTGCCATCTGGAAGCTTGCCACTCTAGATTCCTGACACTCTGTTGCCCAGAAATTTGTCATTGGAGCCTCCATAGTGGGCACCATACTTGTGGAGGTTTGCACAGCAAACCAAATTGTGGAAGTGCTGCTGGACAGGGTGGGTTCAGCTTGATGCCCCAGTGGAGATAATGAAGGGTGTAACAAGACAGAGTGTCTGTGGGTAACTGGACTTTTAAGGAGGTGCATCTCCAGGGCTAATGGAGGGACCAGCTGAGGTTGGGCATGGCAGAACCAGCCCATGGTTGAAAACCTGAGCAAAGTTCAGTGAAGGGGAGGTGAGGTTGTGGTAGAGGCAGGAGCTGAGAACGATCTCTGCCTCAACTAATGCAAGCTACTGGATAGTGGCTGGAGAGACACCTGGACAAGGAGGGGATTATGCCTGGCAAGGGAATTTTTCAGTACCAAGAAACTGTATGTGTATATAAAAGAGACTGATGGACTATATGGTGATGGGACAATGTAAATAAAGGACATGTGGAGCTGATTTCATAAAGAAAGTGACTTGTCTGAGGTTCCTTTGGCCCCGCTACAGAGGGCTTTCAGCAGGAGGAGTTCCAGAACTGTATAGGGTCAATTGATGGGAGCCATATCACCATCATCTGCCCATCCCATAACAAGGATGACTACCTGAACTGTAAAGGGTTTTTCCCCCATAATTTGCCAGGCCATACTCAACCACCATGCCTGGTTTGTGGATGTGCTGTCCAGGTGGTCCAGGAAGAGCCATGCCACAATGCCCTCCCACTAGTCCCCTTTCTTTGTCTGTATATACACCAGAGACTTTCAACGCTTCACTGAAACATTCTTCGTGGATCCTGCCTACAAGGGGTGGGAATATCAGTATCGGATAAATCCAATACACCCGATAATCAGGTTTATCGGATTATATCCAATAATGCGATATTCACCGGTACTTCAATGGCCACAATGTAAAAAAAACAGTAAAGCGGCCAATGTTAAAAATCCAGTATGCCAATATCGGTAAATCTGATACCGGGGAGATCCAATACCAGCAAATCTAGTATCCGGTATTCTCCCCGGTGTCTCACCCCTACTGCCTACCCCCTGAAGCACTGGCTTATGAAGTCATGCATCATTGCTTGCACCGCAGAGCAAAGGTACTTTAACTGGAAGTTCACACCACTCATTCTGTTGTGAAGAGGGCTTTGGGGATTTTAAGGCAGCACTGGAGATCAATAGTGCCTAGGATCGATTCCAGCTTGAGAGTGCACCTGTGTTCTGCACAACATTTGCAAGACCAGCGGGGCTATGTTGGAGAATCTCCCGCCATTTAGCTCTGCCAGTGCCCCTTTCCCAGGAGCAGCTGAACCAAGTGGAGCAGCGCATAGCTGGAGAGATCCAGTATGCCTTGTGCCAGCTCATCAACCACAACTCTAGTTGAAATACCCACCATCAGTGACAGATTCATGAGCTTTGGTGAACTGTTTCAAATGATCTTTTTGTGTTATCAATAAATCCTTTAAAATATTGCCTACGTGTCATCATGTTTTCCTCTGTCCCATCTGCTCCCCACCCCCAAGCACCGGAATGGCATACTTTCCCTCTTTGCCTCCCCCATGCTCTTTTCACCAGGCAGCCTTTCCCCATGTGTTTCCTATTGGCTTTCACATTCAGGTTAGCCAGTTCTGGGATTTCCAATAGCAAGCACAGAAGCACAGGCATGCAGCCGACTACTATTCTCCATGGCCTCTCCTCCCCTGGTGGGGGTGAACACATAATAAACAGCAGAAAAGGTCTGGAAAACAAGTCTTATGAGGAAAGGTTGAAGGAAGTAGATATGTTTAGTCTAACAAAGAGATGATTAAGGAGAAATATGATAGAAGCTTTAAAGTAGCTTATGGACTGACTGCTACCAAGAAGAAGGCAGAGAAAAGTGGATTTTGGTTAGCTGGCAGTGGAAAAATTACCAACATCAAAAGCTGTTTGGCAATGGAACCAGTTGTATAAGGTGACTGTAGACTCTCTATTATTTGATATTTTCAAAAAGAGGCTGGAGAGATGTTGGGGAAAGGTTTTCGGAAGGTTCAAAAAGAGGTTGGGAAGAATGTTGTACTTGCAGAGCTTAAACTTGCATGTGCATGGTCGAACATGTTGGATGCAAGTTGTATGTGGTTTGCACACACACCACATTCCCTACGCAGGGGATTCTACATGGTTTGTGTGTGCACACACCTTTTCACACAGTGTCCAGGTTTTACGACCAGGTTGATAGTCACCCTGCTTCCAAGCAAGGGACTATACTAGATGATCCTTGAGATCTTGTCCAACTCTGAAATTCTGTTACTCTGTAACTACTTCAAATAATCAGGTAAACTTTTGCATAGGGATGGACGAATGCGGTTTGGAAGTTCAGAGTTCGGACCGAACTTGACCAGTTCGGTCGACCGAACCGAACTTCCAAGCTGAACTCGATTTTCGAACCAAAACGAATTTCTGAACTTGGCTCTGTTCACCCATCCATAAAAGATAATATTCCATTTAGTTCAATGGAGTTTGAATTTCCAAACTTTGTTCGGAAGTTTGGACCGAACTCGAAAGTTTGGTCGACCAAACTGAACTTCCGAACTGAACCAAATTCCCGAACTCAGTTCTGTTCGCCCATCCCTAGTTTTGCATAGCTCTCTTTTGACATTGCATGAGACTTTCACTGAGAGGAGAATGTCCAGAATACTCATATCAGACTTTTTTAAAAAAACAATTCATTGCTGAGATTGCTTAACAAGCAATGTGCTCTGCAATCTAATGTGTTTTAACTGGCAGAAAACAGCAGTTTTAATTAGCAGCAATTACCATATCAGCTCCCGCTAACTCATTAAACCAGGCAACAAGTTTGACTGTGTGAGCATCAAATAAGTGCTATCAAAAATAGAGGAAAAAAACTGCTAGTGCTAATAGTATTTTGTACCAAAAATAGAAATGACCATTTATTAGAAGTCAGAATGGAACTGGTAATGAAAGAAAACAACAATAACGTGTGTGTTGTATTTTACTCTAATAAGGTATTATAAACACATCGGTGAAATAGAGTCCCTTTTCAAATGGGCTGCCGCGGGTGAGGGGGATGGGTGTGTGACTGCAGTGGGCGGAGGACATCCCACGGATGCACAACCATCTCCACCCACCTCCACCCATCTCCACCTATGGAGATTCAAGCATTGGAGCCCATTGCTCCAGGAATGGGTGGAGATAGGTGTAGTACGCAAGTGTGCAGTTACCCCCACCCACCCCCCGGGGCATTCTTGCTGGCATCTCCACCCGTCTGCACGGAGATGGATGGAGGCATCTCGTGTGAAAAAGGCCATAGTGAGACAATTGGATAGTAAACCTCTATTGTCCCCTATACTTAACAGCCAGTCTACTGGCTGCACACCTCCTGCCCATATGAGCAATGAGGGGAGGTAAACATACATGCCACACCTTTACCAAACCACCCAGCTTCAATAAAATTGTCACACACTGCCTCCTCCAGGGTATAAAGCCCCAAAACTGCTTGAGTCCCAACAGGCCTCCCCCAAAAAGCATCACAAAGAGATTCTTCATAATTATTTCCTGAACCACCAATTAAATCAAGCACTGTTTTAAACAACAGGTGCTCCATCTAAACTACCACCCAAAACTAGCCATGAAATCTCCCAGTTAGTTCTGCCAAAACTTGATCCAACTGGGTAATAATACTGCGAGAAAGGCAAAAAAACTCACGAAACCCACTAAAAACTGGATCCCTGCAAAAATTCCTTTCCACCCCAATAAAGGCGATTCACACAACTGTACAATATTAGTTTCTAAGGGTGGGTGGGTGGGATGCTTTACTCCCTCGCTGCATCTGCCTCAGCCCACTCCAAACTGTGTGGTAGGGATGGGCGAATGCGGTTTAGAAGTTCAGAGTTCAGTACCAACTCAGTCAGTTCGGATGACCAAATCCGAATCCAAACCCAAACCAACCGAACTGAACCTGATTCCGAACCTCAAAATGACCGAATAGTTCAGTCAGATGGATCGTGTTCAGATGGTTCGGCGGGAGATACGTGACCAGAGCCAGTTGGTGACACAGGTAGGCACAGGGAGGGGGGAGGTTAGCTGAGGAGCAGACTTCCAGACACCAGGGGTGTAGAGGTTTGGTGTAGCAGCCAGCCTGCCCAATCACCATCCCTTTTCTCCTCAGACCACTGGCTTCGCAGTCTGCAATTGGCCACAGGCTAGGCTGCATGGAGCCAATGGGGCTTGCGGTGAGCCGGACGCAGCAAGTAACAAAACTCATAGCCCTCCCCCCTGGAAACACCTGAGCTAGTCACTGTTCCTGAACAGCAGGCATTTCAGAAGGCTCCCTCTCCCAGAAGTTTTGTTCTCCTCAGTCTATTGCAGTCCTCCCCCTATTTCACCCATCCAACCCATCTACCTTGATATTATCATTTATTTAGCTTAGATTAGATAGATTTAGATGTTATTTTTTGTTTTTACCCCTCCCTGTGTTCTCTGTGTTCAATCTTCCTTCCTCCCTCCCCCCTCCAGTTAAACCTTTCCCTCTCCCTCTATATATATTCCATCTCTAATTCCCTTCCCCTGTTTTTTTATTCATTTTGAGTAAAATTAGATTGATTTAGATTTCATTTCAGTTTTGTACCCCTCTCTGTGTTCTTTGTGTCCCCCCCATCCCATATACAGATAGATAGATAGATAGATAGATAGATAGATAGATA
>QEPC01012435.1:4852496-4863498 GCA_003113815.1 Sphenodon punctatus
CAGGAAAGGTATTTGATACATTGCTGTCAAATATCCTGTAAACAGAATGGAATATCAAAATGTAACAGCTGGAAATGTATTTTCAGGTTAATGTCTTATACCTTTGGGACCCTTTTTCCAATCTTTCCTAAAATTGGCAGAAATATTAAGCATATGGAGGGATATAATATGCACAAGTTTCATGAACATTGGATGCAAGATAAAGAAGTTGTAGTCATGATTGTGTATGGAGCTTTTAAAATCACAACATCCAATTGCTTCTGAAATCGGTTTCCTTTATCTAATCATTACGAGTTTTGGTATACTTGGTGCCCTCCATTGGGGGTACAATCTTCCTAAATTTCATCAAAACATAATAAGAAACAAAAATGTTATGGCCAGAAATATGATTTTTAGTTTTTTCCTTTTATTTCAAAAACTAAATGTCATTTTCAGTTCCCGATTGCACCGAACTAAAGAACGAACCGATCCCGACCAAAACAAATACCGAATCCGAACTCAGCCATCGACCCGAACCACCGAACGGCCGAACATTCGAACCGACGAACCGAACCAAATGGGCGAACCGAATGGACGAAACGAACACAGCCGAACTGAACGGCCGAACTCGAACCACGATCTGTTCGCCCATCCCTAAGGAACACATAAACAATACATAAGTAATATCATGCATTTATGATGATGCCTCTAGTCCTCCCTCCATGGGATGCTAGGGATGGCAATGGGAGATGGTGATCCTGGATGGCACATGCAAATCCTGACCTCCTTGGGGTGCTATGAATGGCAACTAGAAACACCATTGCTGGCATGTGCAAATCCTTCCCTTCTTGGGGTGCTAGGGGGTTCTAGAGTTGACAAATGGAGAGACCCTGACTGTTACGTGCAAATCCTGCCCTCTTTGGGATGCTAGGGATGGCAACTAGAAAGACCCTAGCTGGGATTTGCAAAATTTGCTCTCCTTGAGGCGCTGGTAGGGAGGGATAGCAATGGAGAGACCCTGGCTGGCATCCCTGGGGTGCTAGGGATGGCAAATTCTGCCCTCCCTGGGGCTCTAGGGATGGCAAATGGAAAGACCCTGGCTGGCACATGAAAATCCTGCCCTTATTTGGAGGTGCTAGGTAGTGATGGCAACTAGAGAGTGGAGACCCTTGCTAGGGATGGCTGGCAGGCACATGTTTGGGTGGGGGTGTTGCTCGTGCTTGTGCCTGACTGTTGGAAGAGCTCCCCACACTACAGTACCCTCTCTCTCTGTGGCAGACATTCGCTGCTACCCGCTGATGCCCACTGTTTGTGCCTGAATGATGTACACCACCCACGCACCCACCTGCACTCCAGTGAGCTCGCTCTAATGGATAGAGCCTTTCTTGTCCTCAAAGTAAAAAATAAAGTTTACAAACCTTGCAGCACCTCCTGTGTCCACCGCTTGCTCCTCATCAGAGGAGCCAGCCACCACCACTGAAGGTCCAAGGTCTGGGGCAGCGAACTCTTCCTCCTCCTCCTTCACCACCACTGTCTCTGGGAGCATCACGTTGGCCCCGAGGCATTTAATTAGGACAATAGTCTTCTTCATATTTTTTTTTAAACAGACATTCCGACCAACACATAAACAACAGTCACCCACCAACACTAACTAAAAAACCAAAACAAAACAGCCAAACCAAATACAAACAGCCAAAAACAGATGAACCGAACAGCCAGCCAAACACACACACTCTCACCGCACAGCACCACACACACACAAATTTCCAGTTTCCGACGTGATCATGGGATCTCGCGATACGTTTTTCCGAATGCCCTAACTGGACATGACTGAACCGAATGGCCGAACCTGAACTCAGTGACCCAAGCGAACGCCCGAACTGAACCAGACCAAACTGAACAACCGAACCCGAATCGCAATCTTTTCTCACATCCCTACAGGATCAGCAGGTGGCACTGGCCCCCACCCCCTCAGTTCCTGTCTGCACATGTGCCCAGGGAGGCACAACAACAACACTGAGCCCTCAGCTGATGCTGATAAGCTGATTGCTGAACGTGGAGGACTGGAGCGGTTGCTGGCTCCCCCCTCCCCGCCCCACCCCCTTAGTGCCTTTGGGACTCAGATGAGTTGTTTTTTCCCCCCTTTTTTCCCTTTCTTTTTAAAAGCATGAAGAGTGCGGGGGGGGGGGTTAGGCCAGGAGTGGCAATGCCCCTGGTGCCCTGCAATACGCACGCCCTGACAGACAAGAGGATGGGTCTACCTTCTTTATACTTTGATGTGATGTTCTACTGTTAGTCATCCATCTTAGCAGTATAACTAGGGCTGAACCTTGGTACTAATTTTTTTCAGAAAACACCGAGGATCACAGTATTCAGTTCCGAATTTCCGAGTTCCAAGGTTTCGAGGATCAAGGTCTGGTACTCGTAAAGTTCGGAATCCTTGCCTGAATGATGGATGTGCGCATAACCAGAGTGATCCAGACCTGACCCTAGCTTCTCTGAGCTAGAAAATGATACTTAGGGTGTCTTTAGACATAACATCAACGGGTGTCTGAATGTGTATTTTGACCTTTATTAGAATAACGTTTTGGTCGTGTGTTCATTATGTGGTGCTGCTTAGACACATAGCCCATCTTAGGGCAAATCGGTGTTTTTATTCCCACCCGATCTCAGTACGCCAGTGCTGTTGCCTCATTCCCTATGTTGTATCTACTAGGGGTGGGACTACTGGATCATCCGGTATCTGATACTGCCAGTATTTGGTGTACCGGCAGTATTGGATTAAACCTGGTAATCCAGCCCATTTACCGGATTCCCCTGTACCAGATTTTTTACATGAAATGAATGGCCGCAATGTAAAAAAACCCTCCAACCCCCCCCCACTTTACTTTCCCTCCCCAGTCCAGGCTGCGCGGGTGGAAGGGGGGACACCACCCACCCACCCTGCCCAGCCTGGCTTAATTTTTTTTTTTCCCCCCGAAGCACTCCCTGCTAGTGCGGGCTCCAGGCCGCCGTGGGAGACCCAGAGCCCACACCAGCAGGTGCAATCCCTGGGGTGGGGGGTGGTTTAACACACACCCCACCCCAGGGATCAGATCACCCTACCTAGTCCTACCTCCCCACTCAGGGATCACCTACCTTGCGCTCTGGGCGGTGGCGGTCTGACTCCGGTGGCTTCAGCGCTGGCTGTGGCTGCCAGCTTCAGTGCTACTAGGCCTTTTGGGGAAGCCCAGAAGTTCACCAGAAGGCCTAGTAGCACTGAAGCCGGCAGCCACAGCCAGAACTGAAGCTGCCGAAGTCAGACCGCCGCCACTGCCACCACCCGGAGCGCAAGGTAGGCAATCCCTGGGTGGGGAGGTAGGGTGATCCCTGGGGTGGGGTGGTCTTCAACCACCCACCACCCCAGGGATCACCATAGTACCTGCTGGTGCGGGCTCCGCACTAGCAGGGACTTCGGGAGAATTTTTTTTTTTTAAAGCCAGGCTGGGCAGGGTGGGTGGGGGGTGCCCCCCTTCCACCTGCACAGTCTGGGAGGCGGAGGTTTTTTGTGTTTTTTTCCATTGATTTAAGTGGGGACAGTTCCCCATTGAAATCAATGGAACAAATCCGGTACCGGTAAACTGGTACACAGATCCAGTGATCTGGTTTTGTAACATCCGGTAACCAGTTACTCTGGTAGCTGGTATTTGCCTTGATGTCCCACCCCTAGTATCTACTAACATGTCACATGATTAGGGATGTGTGAACAGAATGGGGTTTGGATGTTTGGCTGTTCGGTCATTCGATTCGAAAACTGAGTTCAGTTCGGTCACTCGGTTCAAAAACCGAGTTCAGGTTCGGTCGTTTGGTCAGTGGAGTTTGGTCCCGCTGAACATTTGGCAGAGTTTGGACCTGCCATGAAGCTTGGGGCACTCCAGGGACACCCAGGGGTGCCTGTGGTGGCATGGCAGGCCGTCAAAGACCCAGAAGCAGCAGCTGCAGCAGCAGCAGCAGCAGCAGCAGCAGAGACCAGGAAGGCTTGGTGCTTGACACCCCAGGTTACTTGGGCCTTGCAGGCTGGCAGGCCTCCAGTTTTGCTCACTCTATGCTGGCTGGGTTCTCCATTTCTAGTTGCCATCACAGCAGGCAGTGGCTGGCTGGCTGGCTGGCCACGTGAATCTCCACCAGGAAGGCTATGTGACCAATTTACAGAAGAGTTGGTTGAGATCTGGTGAGAAGGATGCCAGCCTGCAATGCCCAGCCCTGTATGGGTACCATGCCAGCCACCAAACCCTGGCCCGACATCTTCCCTGCCTGGAACGTAGGCCCCAGAACCCTGGGGCTGGAGTGGCTGGCAGTGAATGCAGTGGAATGACAGCTCCCTCTAAGTGTAATGACGGCCACAGAACGCTGATGGTGGGTCCTGGCCTGGGACTAGAGTGGCAGCCTCTAGATGACATGGATGGAAAGCCCCTCATGCCTGTAATGTAGGCCCCAGAACCCTGATGGTGGGTCCTGGGGCTGGAGTGACAGCTTCTCGATGATGTGGATGGACAGTCCCCCATGCCTGTAATGTAGGCCCCAGAACCCTGATGGTGGGTCCTGGGGCTGGAGTGACAGCTTCTTGATATGGTAGGATGACAGTTCCCTGAGAGCAGAATGACGGCCCCAGAACCCTGATGGTGGGTTCTGGGCTAGGAGTGGCATCTTCTGGATGAACTGGAATGACAGCCCTCCCTGCCTGGAATGTAGGCCCCAGAAACCTGATGGTGGGACCTGGGGCTGGAGTGTCTGGCTGTTTCTTGATGCAGTGGAATGACAGCTCCCCGTGAGTGGAATGACGACCCCATAACCCTGAAGGTGGGTCCTGGGACTAGAGTGGCAGCTTCTGTATGATGTGGATGGCCAGTCCTCCATGCCTGGAACATAGGTCCCAGAACCCTGATGATGGGACCTGGGGCTGGAGTGACTGTTACTTGATGTGGTGGAATGACAGCTTTCTGTGAGCGGAATGATAACCTCAGAACCCTGATGGTGGGTTGTGGGACAGGAGTGGCAGCTTCTGAATGAAGTGGAATGACAGCTCGCATGCGGAGGGTCCTTATTCAGTTATAGGATAGCCCAGGGACAGCCGGCTCTGCTCCTGTCACAGACAGCTATTTGGACTTAGAGGAGGTATCCAGCATCATCACTGAGGCAGGTGAGAAAATAGCCAAAAGGATCTTGCAGGCTGGCTGGCATGGGTGGAGCAGTGACAGAGGCCCAGCCAGGGCTTGGTGGCTGGCAGCACCCCTACTCGGCCGGGCATTGCAGGCTTAGCTCGTACTCAACAGAACTCAAGAAGCTTTAATGCCAATTGGTCAATCCTTACCCAGTGGTGAATAATCACGTGGACACCCAGTAGTAGACATTGGATTGCCCAGTCTCATAACCTGTAGCACAGCAGAGGTGGCATTAGCAGCAGCAGCAGACATTGGATTGCCAGGTAGCATAACCAGTGGTGGCACAGCAGAGGTGACATCGGCAGCTGTGGCAGACATTCGGTTGCCAGGGCACAGTACCCGTGGCACAGCAGACAGCAGCAGCAGAATTTGCCTGTGCCAGCACCCATGGAGCCAGGATGGTAGGATTTGCCAGGGAAGAGCCTCCAAACAGCAGCATATGGCATCATCAGGATTTCTTGGGCACATTTGGATTTGCCAGGGCAGAGCACCCATGGACTAGCAGACAGCAGCAGCTGGATTACCAAAGCCAGTGGGGCACATCACCCACGGTTGCCAGGGCAGGAACACAGTCACCTTGGCATGAGAGGCATGTAGGCTGTGGCAGGGTTTGAGCTTTGCCCACAGGACGGGCAGACAGGCAACGTGGCATGAGCAGAAGGCAGGCAGACTGAGGCAGGCTTTGAGCTTTGCCCACGGGGCAGGAAGACAGGTAGTATGGCATGTGCAGAAGGCAGGCAGACTGAGGCAGGCTTTGAGCTTTGCAACCTGGGTGGGCAGACAAGCAGCGTGGCTTGAGAGGCAGTAGGGAAGGCAGGATGTGACCTTGGCAGGGCACTTAGATAGGCTTGCAAAATCTGTGCAATGTCATTTTCATTATTGTCGATATTGATTCCGATACCAATTTCAAAGATTTTATTTTCATTATCGGTATCGATATTGTTTGGTCCCGTGATCACGCCAAAAACAGGAAACTGGAAACGGTATTTCAATTGCGTGTGTTCTCGTGGTGTCTGTCTGGGTTGTGTGAAAAGTGTGAAGAATTGGTTGTGAGCTTGTGTGTGTGTGTGTGTGTGTGTGTGTGTGTATTGTGGCTGTGTGTGTGGTTTGGTTAATTTGGTTGAGGTGGTGAAATGGAGGGAGCGGAAAAAAGAAAAATGAAAATGAGGAAGGTGACAGTGGAGGAGGAAGAGGCCCAACCTGGAACATCTGAGGTGGTGCCTTTTGGCTCATACCAGCTCCTGCCTTCTAGCCCACACCGGGTGACGCACTGTTGACAGTACTGCTGGGAGGGGCAGAACATAGTGGCGACACAGCTCTCAGAGGGACAGCCATCGCCTCAGCTCCAGACATCTCCTCCACGGGACTAGTGTCTTCCTCGCTGTCCCCAATCACAGTGATGTCCCGCGAAGAGGAGTACTGGGACCCTGAGGCTGCTGGACTGCTCACCATGCTGCTGCCACTCTCTCTGCCCCCTATAGCTGCTGCTGCTGCTGCTCCTCTCCCTGCTGCTATTACCTGGGGATCAGGCCTGCCTCTAGCAGCTGATGTGGGATCCACCAGCCCTGGACTGCTGGGGATCACCTCAACAACGGGGGACATTGGTGGCTCTTGAGGAACATCCGACACCAAAGCACTTGCTCCTGCAGCTGCAGCAGAGACAGCCACAGTCTCCTGCACTGCAGGCCTTCCAGTGTCCTGCATAGCAGTGGAGGACGCTGGCAGGAGGTGCTGCTGAACCACCCCCTGGCGGCTAATGCCACTGCTGGGAGCCTTGGAAGTCTGTCGCCCAAAATCAGGCCTGTGGAGTTTGGGGCATGGTGATGGGCTCTGGCTGCTGTGCGCTGCCACTCTGTTGCCACGGCCCCTACCACCTCTGCCACATGACCGATTGCCCACCTTACGGGCACCAGACCGACCTCTCATGATTCCCTTCTCCATGTCTTCCAACCCAAGGAATGCACTTGTAAATTTTATATATATATTTTTTATTCAATTTTAAAATCTATTATTAACTATTCTAAAATCTATGGAATTAAATGTACGATTATTTCTACAAAGGCCTAGTCCTACAAACACACTAAAATATTAAAACTGAATAACTACTACACACTAACACTGTCTCTATCTATCTCTATAACTATTAAGCTAACTTCTACAATTATGTATCTATCTATAGTAACTATCGAATATCTATATATATATATATATACAATATTACACAGGGATGGGGGTGGGGTGGGGTGGGGTGGGGACACAGACAGCTCACAAAAAACAACACAGGGAGGGGTACAAAACTGAAATGAAACCTAAATCCATCTAATCCTACTCTAAATAAATCCAAAAACAGGGGAAGAGAATCAGGGAGGGAGGAGCAGAGGAGGATTGAATGGAGGGTAGGGAGAAGGAACACAGGGAGCGTTAAGAAATAAAAATAACATCTAAATCTATCTAATCAAATCTAAATAAATGAAACTAGGGAGGTAAACATAAACTGCTGGGAGAGGGAGCCTTATGAAAATGCCTGCTGTCAGGAACAGTGGCTGGCTCAGATGGTGTTGGAAGGGGGGACGGCAATGACTTTTGTTACTTGCTATGCCCACCTTACCACAAGCCCCATTGGCTCTGTGCATCCTAGTCCCATGTCCCCCATGTCCAATAGCAGACTGTGAAGCCAGTGGTCTGAGGGAAAAAGGGATGGTGATTGGGCAGGCTGGCTGCTACTCCAATCCTCTCCGCTCCTGGTGCCAAGAAGTCTTCTTTTAAACTGCCCCCCCTCCCAGTCACGTTTTTGCCACATGAACTAATCTGAATGATACTGAACTGTTTGGTCGTTTCCGAGTTCGGATCGAGTTTGATTCAGTCAGTTCGGGTTCGGTTCGGTCATCCGAATGGACCGAGTTCGGTCCGAACTCCAAACTCCCAAACCGCGTTCGCACATCCCTACATGTGATATCATTAGACACAACATTGGCCACATGTTCAGAGGGAATATGCGAATTGTCCTTGTGATGCAATGGTGTTCAGATCGTGTTTTCAACAGGTGGCCAAATTGGTGTTGGGATTGTTATTGTGTTTACACACAATGGCCAAACACGTACTTAGGAGCTTTCTTACCCAATCTTTTTTATGTCTAACAATGGCCTTAGTGTCATATTTGGTAGACAGAGGGGTAATTTGAGGGGACAAGTGAGCAATGAACATGCACAGGACTGTTTTTGATTGGCTGCCAGGGGCAAAATAAAAGTGGCTGCTTGAGCATTTTCCATTCTCCTTGGTGAATTTGGCTGTGTGCTACACTGCTGTATCTGTAAGTATTTCCACTTGAGGTGGGGGGAATATCTGGTTTGGTCTGGTCTGTCCGTAGTGGCAATTCTGGGGGTTACTAATAAGTAATAAACATCTTGCTTTTTATTTATATATTTATTTATTTATTTTATTTATTTATTTATTTACACATTTATTGGCTGCCCCCTCATGCCTATGGCATCTCGGGGTGGCTCACAAGTAAAACAATAATAAAAACTCATAAAAACATCATCAAGTAAAAATGATTAAAATAAATAATCCTCCCAACATTTACTATACACCCCTCAACCCCCCCCCAAATGCCCCCCACCCTCCCCTACCCTCCCACACTCCCCTCTGAAGGCCTGGGCAAACAGCCAGGTCTTACAGGCTCGACAATAATCCATCAGACCCGGGGCCAGGTGAGCTTCCTCCGGGAGGGATTTCCAAAGTCCGGCCCAGCCTGGCCCGGCCGGGCCCCCAAGAATGCCCTATCCGTTGTGGCCCCCCGTTTAACATGGGGGACCTTCAAGAAGGTGACCTCAGCAGACCACAGGAATTGCCCTGAGGTGCAAAAGGCGAGACGGTCCCCAAGGTATGAGGGGCCCAGACCATATAGGGCTTTATAGATCAACACCAACACCTTGAATCTGGCTCGATATGCTATAGGCAGCCAGTGCAGAGTGCAGAGTACAGGTGTTATATGCTCCCGCCACCTCTTCCCTGTAAGGAGATGGACCGTCGCATTCTGCACCAGCTGCAGCCTCCTAACCAGAACCAAAGGAAGACCCATGTAGAGTGTGTTGCAGCAGTCTAGCCTCAAGGTGATGAAGGCATGACTTAGAGTGGCCAGGTCGGGCCCAGAAATGTATGGGTGCAGCCTTCGTACTAGATACAGCTGGCAAAAGGCACCTCCACCTGCCAATCCAGATGGAGGCCCAGATCCAAAACCACCCCCAGATGCCAAACCTGTTGGGCTACGGGAGGGCAGACCCCCCCCACAACCGAGGAGCCGTCACCTAGCCACCACCATTACCTCCGTCTTATCAGATGGATAATATTTGAAAGTGGGTGCTACTTGCACTGCTTGGACAACATGGGGGCATGCTGTGGGTTTGGCTTTGCCATGTGGCTTTTGCAGCTGTACTTTGGATTTGTCTTGTGATTATCTCACTTTTCCAATGGTTTTTTGGCACTATACTTTTGCTGTGGGTTTAACTTTGCCAAGATGTGTCCAGCTGGGGCACAGGGGAGGAGGGGGGAAAATACTTTCTGATTTATTTATTTATTTATTTATAAAAACATTTTATCCTGCCCTTCCTGCCCACATGGCAGCCCAGGGCGGCAAACAACAGTATAAACAATAAAACAATAAAACAATTTTAAACAGTTAAAAATGTACAAAATGCAGGAAAAGAGACCCTCCTACCCCCACCCCCCACTCTATCTCTATACCTCGTAAAGGCCTGGTGGAACAGCCAGGTCTTACATAAACGCTGAAATAACAGGAGAGTGGGAGCCAACCGAACTTCCTCCGGAAGCAAATTCCACAGCACAGGGGCAGCCATTGAAAAAGATCTAACATCGTTGACCACCCACCTTGCCCGGGGAACCTCCAAAAAGGCTCCCACGGATAATCTCAAGAGATCAATGGGCACATGGGGAGTGAGGCGGTCCTGCAGATAAGTAGGGCCCAGGCCATGAAGAGCTTTAAAGGTTAGAACCAGAACCTTGAACCTGGCCTGGTGCTTTATAGGCAGCCAGTGCAGAGCCCGGAGCACTGGTGTCATGTGCTCCCTGAGACCCACCCCCATAAGGAAATGGGCCACAGCATTCTGCACCAGCTGCAGTCTCTGGACCAGCTTCTTGGGCAGCCCCACGTAGAGCGCGTTGCAATAATCCAGCCTCGAGGTGATGAAGGCATGGATGACAGTGGTGAAGTCGGAGTCTGAAAGATACGGTCAAAGCCGCCGGACAAGATGTAACTGCCAAAATGCACACCCCGCCACGGCCACAACCTGAGATTCCAAGCTGAGCCATTAATCAAGGAGCACACCCAGACTCTGCACTTGAGAGACCATGAGAGAATGAACCCCCCTAACAAGAGGAGATTCAACCACCCCCAGGTCCCCCAAGTCCAAACCCACCAACATCACCTCCATCTTGTCAGGATTCAATTGCAGATGGCTCAACCTCATCCAAGTCCCCACAGCTGACAGGCACTTGGAAAATAGGGAGACTGTGTGACCTGGATCGATGGAAAAAAGAGGTAGAGCTGAGTGTCATCAGCATACTGATGACACTGCATGCCCTGCATACCCTCTCACGATCTCCCCTAACAGCTGCATATAGATATTCAACAAGACGGGGGACAGAATGGTACTCTGCAGGACTCCACACGTGAGGTCCCCGGGGAGAAAACATACACTCCCCCAAGACCACCCGGTGTGTTCTCCCAGCCAGGAATGAATGAAACCAGTCCAAGACTGTCCCGCCAATCCCAGCACGGTCCCGCAGGTGAGTCACCAACACAT
>QEPC01012435.1:4863598-4892482 GCA_003113815.1 Sphenodon punctatus
CTATACACCCCTCAACCCCCCCCCAAATGCCCCCCACCCTCCCCTACCCTCCCACACTCCCCTCTGAAGGCCTGGGCAAACAGCCAGGTCTTACAGGCTCGACAATAATCCATCAGACCCGGGGCCAGGTGAGCTTCCTCCGGGAGGGATTTCCAAAGTCCGGCCCAGCCTGGCCCGGCCGGGCCCCCAAGAATGCCCTATCCGTTGTGGCCCCCCGTTTAACATGGGGGACCTTCAAGAAGGTGACCTCAGCAGACCACAGGAATTGCCCTGAGGTGCAAAAGGCGAGACGGTCCCCAAGGTATGAGGGGCCCAGACCATATAGGGCTTTATAGATCAACACCAACACCTTGAATCTGGCTCGATATGCTATAGGCAGCCAGTGCAGAGTGCAGAGTACAGGTGTTATATGCTCCCGCCACCTCTTCCCTGTAAGGAGATGGACCGTCGCATTCTGCACCAGCTGCAGCCTCCTAACCAGAACCAAAGGAAGACCCATGTAGAGTGTGTTGCAGCAGTCTAGCCTCAAGGTGATGAAGGCATGACTTAGAGTGGCCAGGTCGGGCCCAGAAATGTATGGGTGCAGCCTTCGTACTAGATACAGCTGGCAAAAGGCACCTCCACCTGCCAATCCAGATGGAGGCCCAGATCCAAAACCACCCCCAGATGCCAAACCTGTTGGGCTACGGGAGGGCAGACCCCCCCCACAACCGAGGAGCCGTCACCTAGCCACCACCATTACCTCCGTCTTATCAGATGGATAATATTTGAAAGTGGGTGCTACTTGCACTGCTTGGACAACATGGGGGCATGCTGTGGGTTTGGCTTTGCCATGTGGCTTTTGCAGCTGTACTTTGGATTTGTCTTGTGATTATCTCACTTTTCCAATGGTTTTTTGGCACTATACTTTTGCTGTGGGTTTAACTTTGCCAAGATGTGTCCAGCTGGGGCACAGGGGAGGAGGGGGGAAAATACTTTCTGATTTATTTATTTATTTATTTATAAAAACATTTTATCCTGCCCTTCCTGCCCACATGGCAGCCCAGGGCGGCAAACAACAGTATAAACAATAAAACAATAAAACAATTTTAAACAGTTAAAAATGTACAAAATGCAGGAAAAGAGACCCTCCTACCCCCACCCCCCACTCTATCTCTATACCTCGTAAAGGCCTGGTGGAACAGCCAGGTCTTACATAAACGCTGAAATAACAGGAGAGTGGGAGCCAACCGAACTTCCTCCGGAAGCAAATTCCACAGCACAGGGGCAGCCATTGAAAAAGATCTAACATCGTTGACCACCCACCTTGCCCGGGGAACCTCCAAAAAGGCTCCCACGGATAATCTCAAGAGATCAATGGGCACATGGGGAGTGAGGCGGTCCTGCAGATAAGTAGGGCCCAGGCCATGAAGAGCTTTAAAGGTTAGAACCAGAACCTTGAACCTGGCCTGGTGCTTTATAGGCAGCCAGTGCAGAGCCCGGAGCACTGGTGTCATGTGCTCCCTGAGACCCACCCCCATAAGGAAATGGGCCACAGCATTCTGCACCAGCTGCAGTCTCTGGACCAGCTTCTTGGGCAGCCCCACGTAGAGCGCGTTGCAATAATCCAGCCTCGAGGTGATGAAGGCATGGATGACAGTGGTGAAGTCGGAGTCTGAAAGATACGGTCAAAGCCGCCGGACAAGATGTAACTGCCAAAATGCACACCCCGCCACGGCCACAACCTGAGATTCCAAGCTGAGCCATTAATCAAGGAGCACACCCAGACTCTGCACTTGAGAGACCATGAGAGGATGAACCCCCCTAACAAGAGGAGATTCAACCACCCCCAGGTCCCCCAAGTCCAAACCCACCAACATCACCTCCATCTTGTCAGGATTCAATTGCAGATGGCTCAACCTCATCCAAGTCCCCACAGCTGACAGGCACTTGGAAAATAGGGAGACTGTGTGACCTGGATCGATGGAAAAAAGAGGTAGAGCTGAGTGTCATCAGCATACTGATGACACTGCATGCCCTGCATACCCTCTCACGATCTCCCCTAACAGCTGCATATAGATATTCAACAAGACGGGGGACAGAATGGTACTCTGCAGGACTCCACACGTGAGGTCCCCGGGGAGAAAACATACACTCCCCCAAGACCACCCGGTGTGTTCTCCCAGCCAGGAATGAATGAAACCAGTCCAAGACTGTCCCGCCAATCCCAGCACGGTCCCGCAGGTGAGTCACCAACACATTATGATCGACTGTGTTGAATGCAGCTGAAAGGTCTATCAGGACCAGTAAGGTCTGATGACCCTGTTCCAATGACAGATGGAGATCATCAACAAAGGCCACCAATGCAGTCTTCATACCATACCCAGGCCGAAAACCATCCTGAAAGGGGTCAAGGAAACCAGTGCGGCCCGTTCAATAACCTTCCCTAAAAAGGGAAGGTTAGAGACCAGGTTAGAGACCAGCTGATAAATGGCAGGAGCATCAGCATCAAGGGATGGTTTCTTGAGCAGGGGCCTAACCACAGCCTCCTTTAGACAGTCAGGCACCCTGCCCTCCTGAAGGGAGGCACTAACCAACCGAGCCAGCAACAGCCATAATATCTCCTGGCTGGCTTTCACCAGTTAGGACAGGCTTGGATCTTGTTCGCAAGTAGTGGCATGAACAGATCCCAACAAGGACTCCACATCAGCAGGTGACACCATCTGAAACTGATCCCACAAAACAGAACAGGACGGGGCATCCATAGCCCCAAGATGATCCTCTGCAATAACTGTGGTACTGAAATTGTGGCGGATGCGAGCAATCTTATCTACAAAGTACTCGATAAACCGGTCACAACAGTCACTGAATTGCTCCAGGTCCAGGTGAAGGCAGGCAGGACTAACCAAGCCTTTCACCATCTGGAAAAGCTCCACTGGACATGACTTTGCAGATGTAATAAGGGCAACAAAGAACTGCTTCTTTGCTTCCTGCACCACCACAGCATAGGCCTTTAAACTACTCTTATGCTGTGATTGATCATACTGGTTGCGAGTCTGGCGCCACCATCACTCTAACCGCCTGCTCTCCCGCTTCAAACACCACAGGCCCTCACTATACCAAGGAGACCTGTGGGAGACTTGGGAGCCACTCTGTCAATGGTCTCAGCCAACAAGGTGTTCCAGAAGGCTACGAGATCATCGACAGAGCGGGTGTCAAGGTCCAGGGGAAACTCCCCCAGAGCATTCTGGAATTGATCTGGGTTCATAAGTCTCCAGGGGTGGACCAATCTAATAGGTCCTGCAACCTGTTGGAGACTGATATGCGCCAGAATGCATGTCTTAAGGAGGTAATTATCAGACCATAACAAATGCTTTACCCCCGTGACTTCTTCTAACTGACCCCCCCACCTCAAGGACGGTGGAGAAAACCAAATCCAGTGTACATCCCTCCTCATGTGTGAGGGCATAGATAATTTGAACTCATGCCTTGCTCCTCCAAGATCGTTGTCAGCTTGCATGTTGAAATCCCCCAGGACCACTAATCTAGGGGTCCGGAGGATCACATCTGACACCAGATAATCAAGAGCATGTAGGAATGTCGCCAGGCAACTGGGTGCACGGTACAGCAGCAGCACCTCTAATCTGTCCCCAGCCAAATCCAACACAAGATGGAGGCACTCAACACCTGGTGGAGCCTGCACCAGATACCTCCTAAAAAACAATGCATCCTTGATATTTTATTTTATTAAGGCTCTAAGTTTCGCCTTGGCCGTTTCTCAATTCCAAAATAAAGGTGGAAATCTCCTCCTATCCATAAATGAAATACAACATGGTACCAACAATATGCACACCATATAAAATAGAAAATAACCTAAATTTTCATAAAAATTCAAACTCCCACACCCCAAAGGGGAGGTAATAACAAATTAATACAAAGCTGAGATTGCTATAAAGTAAAATTAATACACAGGATACTCATGGTTCATATTCCTAATAACGATCAGACAATGTTACGGCCATAAACTTGGCTTAGTTGTAATGCGACTAACCTACCAGTCATGAAGAATCCCCCATCCTAGATTAGACAAGTCATGTCCCCTATTTGGTGCTATTTTCAGCCTGTTGTAAACGCCTTTCTTTGGCAGCCAACCAGGTATAAGTGGCCACTGCCAAGAGTTCTTCTTTATCCTCCAAGATTAATAAAGTTTTAAGGGAAATTTCCCCTCATATCTGCTTCCTAGTACCCCTTAACGGGCTCAACCAGGTTTCCCATAAATGACGATAATGGGGACAGTACAGCATAAAGTGCTCAACTTATTCTATCTACTTTTGATTACTGTGACCGGGAGGGGGCAATGGCTCACAGACACCCGCATACTCAACCCTGGTTTACCTAGTTCAGGAGCAGGAAACAGCATGGAAATAACGCCCATCAGGATAGTGTGGTGTCCGTCACCTCTAATTAAAGAGAACAGGCCTCTATCATCATTGGGCACCACTGATCCGGGAAAACCAGGATCTGCCCCAAGGAACTCAATCACCCACACGCTCAGGTGCACAGGACCAGGGAATATCAGTGCAAGGACAAATGGGGAGGGGTGTGTAATGGGGCCTGACAAGGGGGTACATGGGGTACTCACCTCTGACAATAAGGACCCGAGAGGGAAGGGGGAAGGGGAGAACACACGCCACACAGTCGTTCCCAGATTCACTCACTCACTTATGACCAGGAAAGGGTTAATCTCCCAGGAATCTCTTGCTCACGGGGCTCCGGGCACAGTCACTGCTTATTCACGCTATCACTCGTTCTCAGTCAAGCACGATTCTCCAAATGGGGGGGGCAGTTTCTCCTAATCACCAGTGCCATTCTCTGTGCGGTGCTGCATCTTATCCCAAATGCCCCACCCCTGTGCGTGCTCACAAGTGCTCCGAGCGTCGCAATGGGGGTGGAGGAAGGTCCAGGTTTCTCAGTGGCGTCAGGGGCGTGGCCACTGATTGCGGCCCCACCGTGGGGCCCGGAGATGTCAGCGGGGTCGGTGGAACCCCCAGAGTGTCTGGGGGTGAGTACGGGGGGGCTCGGGGCATCAGGGGATGGTGCCGGGATGGCCCCCGGGGGGGCACGACTGCATGCCCGTGTCCCCTCCTGACAATTACAGGTACATAAATGAGTATAATATGACTTTTTCTCATACCTTCCCTCAATAACTGTAGTTTTAATCAGTTGGAATCTTAATCTGGTAAAGCTCTTCCGTAAAACAGGGCTTATTATTAGAGAGAGATAAGGTTCTGGAGAAAACATGTTTTGCCTTTGCCAGCCACGGAGCCACCTTCAAATTCTCCACAATACCCAGATCTTCTTGTTTAGAAATATCTTTAACCCTCAAGAGTATTTCCTGTCTTTTTCCACCTATGGATTTTCGCTCGAAAGAGCTAAAGGTAAACCCCAAAGCATGTAGCAAAGTAGACAGATAAGGTAACCAGGGATAAGTTCTCACTCTTCGATGCTCTAATTGCTGTAACAGGCATTTCGTCGTTAAGGCATCTTCTTGCTGTTCCGAACCTTAGCCAATATTTTACCAGAGTCAATTTCCCATCACAGTTAATAGAATAGACTCCTGTTTCTGTCCGTACCACCTCTCCTGGGATACTATTTCCGACTCCCAGTGCCCATCGCAGGAACTGATTTTGGACTCTTTCAATATCCATTAAGTTGGGGAATGGAATAATTTCTAGTCCAAACGTTGCCATAGTCTGGGTCTTTATGGTATATGATTGCAAGATGGTAGAAATTGGGACTCCCTTGGAGACACTTAATGCCTTAAGAATTAGCCCTGAAGTTCTGGCCACTTTTTGAGCCCTTGATTTAATATGTTGGACCCACGTACCAGTTTTTGAGAAGGTAACACCCAGATAGACGAAATTGTTAACTATTGAAAATTGTCTCCCTCTATTACCCAATTTAACTTTGGGTTCCTAGTCCCCATAATCATAATATGGGATTTCTCAACATTAACACTTAGACCATTTATTACACAAAAGTTTAACATTTTCTTAATCTGTTCTTTCAACCTCTTCTCGGTCTGTGAGATCGATACCACATAATCCGCAAATTGTAAAAGTTGTAAGGCATACGACTTTTTTTTAGGTTGGCAACTTTCACCCTGGCTTAAATGCCTGGCCATATCTGCCACAAATAAATTGAAGAGCAAGGGGGTCAAAACGTAGCCTTGCCATACCCCATGCCTAACTGGAATGGGCACACTAAGCACTCCACTTCCACCTAATTTGACTTGAACTTCATTATCAGTATGAATTTTGATATTAAGGCTAATAAATTCGAGTCAATACCCCACTTCTTCAACTTTTCCCACAATAAATTGCAGGGGACTGAGTCAAAGACTTTCGTGAAGTCTATAAAACCAAGATACAAGTTTCCTTTCCTGATTTTTGTATATTTGAAAACTGTATGTGCTAAGATAAAACAGTAATCGAGCCTAGAATGCTTCTTCCGAAAGTCGAACTATTCCCTAGAGATAATTCCCCTTTCCTCCACCCATTTCTCTAGGTGAACTAATAGCATCTTAGCATAAAGCTTACTGGCCACAGATAATAGACTAATTGGCCTATAATATGATTTATTTATTTATTTTATTTATTTATCAATTTATACCCCGCCCCTCCTGTAAAACAGCTCAGGGCGGCTAACAATTGTAAAAGAGTAAAAAATACAATAATGTAGATATAAACAATTTAAAACAGGGTTAAGACAAAATCAAAGAATAAATAAGGGTAGAGTGGTGCTAAAACCCTAACCCACCCTCCCCCAAGGCCTGGGCGAACAGCCAGGTCTTACAAGCCCGCCGGAATGTTAAAAGGTTAAAAGGCTGGCAATCTTCCTCTGGGAGGGAGTTCCAAAGATGTGGCCCGGCCACTGAGAATGCCGTCTCCATTGTGGCCCCCCACTTAATACGAGGGACCTCCAAGAAGACACCCCCGGCAGACCAAAGGAGCCGCCCTGGGGTGCGGAGGTCAAGGTGGTCCCTGAGGTACGAGAGGCCCAGACCGTGAAGGGCCTTATAGGTCAGTACCAACCAATACCTTGACCCTGGCTCGGCATGCTATTGGCAACCAGTGCAGAGTCCAGAGCACAGGTGTTATGCGCTCCCGATGACCCATACCCAATAGGAGCCAGACCACCCTATTCAGCACTAGCTGCAGCCTCCGAACCAGGAACAAGGGCAGCCCCATGTAAAGTGCATTGCAGTAGTCCAGCCTCGAGGTGAGGAAGGCATGAATGAGGGAGGCCAGGTATGGCCCAGAGACATATGGGCGCAGCCTCCAGACCAGATATAACTGGTGGAAGGCGGTCTCCACCACTACCTCCACTTGTCAATCCAGGTGGAGATCTGAGTCCAATATCACCCCCAGACTCTGAACCTGCTGAACCAACACTATCACCTCTGTCTTATTGGGGTTGAGTTTCAGCCTGCTGTGCCACATCCACTCTGCCACGGCCTCCAGACAGTGGGATAGCAATGAGACAGCAGGGTCTGGCTCATCTGAAAAAGAGAGGTACAACTGAGTATCATCAGCATATTAATGACATCGCACCCCGAACCCTCTCACGACCTCCCCCAAGGGCTGCATGTGTACATTAAATAATAATGGAAACAGAATGGAAACCTGCAGAATGCCGCAGGACAAGGAGTGGGGGCAAGATGTTTCAGTTCCCAATACCACCCGCTGGCTTCTCCCCGAGAGGAATGAGTGGAAGCATTCAAGAACAGTCCCGTCCAGACCCCCCAGGTCACGCAGCCGTCTCAACAGAAGCCCATGGTCCATGGTATCAAAAGCAGCCAACAGATCTAGCAGGATAAGAAATGTTGAACATCCTGTGTCCATCTCCAGGCGAAGATAATGGACCAAGGACACTAACACTGCCTCAGTGCCATAGCCGGATTGGAACCCAGATTGAAAAGGGTCCAGGAAACCGATGCTATCTAGATGCGCCTGGAGCTGGATCGCCACCGCCCACTCAATAACCTTCCCTAAAAAGGGATGGTTAGAGACAGGTCGGTTGCTGGCGAGTGCGTCCACATCCAATGATGGTTTCTTCAGCAGGGGGCATACCACAGCCTCCTTGAGACTAGGCGACAACCTCCCCTGCCGCAGGGACGCATTAACCACCCTCGCCAGCACCATCCTTAACGTCTCCCTGGAGGCTTTCACCAACCAGGACGGGCACGGATCAAGTTCAGAACTGGTGCCTCTCACAGACCCCAAGACATCCACTGCATCGACTGGCATTACTTCCTGAAACTCCCCCCCCCCCCATGTTGGACCAGACGGGGCCTCCATCACCTTGTGCTCTCCACCTAGTGCCCCCAACCCAGCATCAAAGTCGCTCTGAATCCGAGCAATCTTGTCTGTGAAGTAGGTGGCAAACTCCTCACAGCGGGCCTGGGACAAGTCCCCGTCCAGGCGGAGGGAGGCCGGACTGACCAGCCCTGCACCACCCGAAACAGATCCTCCCGGCGTGATTTTGCAGACACTATGAGGGGAGAAAAGAACTCCTTCTTTGCTGTCCTCAAAGCCACAACATAGGACCGCAAATGGGCCCTATGGAGAAGTCGGTCGGGGTCAGATCGAGTCCGATGCCAGAGTCGCTTTAGCCTCCTGCCTGCTTGCTTCATACACCGCAGCCCCTCAGTAAACCAAGGGGCACTGCGGTGACAAGACAGAGCCTTGGGGCGTCTCAGAGCCACCCCTGTCAATGGCTTCCCCCAGCAAGCTGTTCCAATGCTGGTCTAGCTCATTGACCGAGTGGCTGTCTGGGTCCAAGGTTAATTCCCTCAGGACCTCCTGGAACCACTGGGGTTCCATCAGCCTCTGAGGGTGGACCAATCTAACTGGTCCCATCCTCTTCTGGAGGTGGCACGCTGAGAGACTGGCCTGGAGGAGATAATGGTCCGTCCATGACAAGGGGAAAGCCCTAACCTCCCCCACTACTGGAGCACCCACCTCAAGGGCAGAACTAAAGATCAGGTCAAGGGTATGCCCCCCCTCATGGGTTGGGCAGTTGACGATTTCGGAAAAATCCATGGTTGCCATGGCAGCCATGAATTCTTGCTCTGCTCCTACAAGGCCGGAATTGGCATGGACGTTGAACTCCCCCAGGACCAAAGTCCTGGAGGAGCCCAGCGCCACCTCCAAGGCCAACTCTGCTAGAGCGGCAAGGGATGATGCCAGAGAGGAAGGGGCCCGGTATACCAGCAGCACCCTAACTTGCTCCCAGCCAAATCAAACACCACATGGAGGGCCTCAATACCTGCAATCTCCTGAACTGGATATCTCCTGCCAGGCCAGTCCTCTATATAAAAAAAATTGCTATGTCACCTCCCCGGTCGCCTGTGCGGGGCTGGTGCTGCACAGCATACCTGGCCAAAATGGGATCCGCTAAAGTTGGTCCAGCCATCTCATCCAGCCAGGTCTCCATAATACACGCGAGGTCCACAGCCCCGACCAAGATTAAATCCCGGACAATTGTGGCTTTGTTGACAATGGACCTCGCATTTAGCAGCAACATCCCCCCACAGGAGGACCTTGGACCTAGATCCTTCCTCCACCCCAGAGGGGGAACGGCATGCCGCACCTCCTGCAGGCACCTAGGTTCCCTATGGGCACGAGCCATCCAACCCCGTGGACCATACTGTCCACGCCCGAGAATCACCCATATGGCCACTCCTTCCCTCCCGTCCACCCAATCCTGGCCCCCTAAATCTGGCTGTTCGCTCAACGGACCCTCACCTCCCTGATCAACCCCTCTCACCACATCAAATCCACCCCCCAGTCTCACCTGGCTATCCTTCTGCCACCAGGGGCCTGCACAAGACATACCCCACCGACTTCCCTCTCTCACAGGGAGTCAGTTTCACCCCCCAGTACCACGAAGGGACCTCCCTGCACCTCCCCCTGCTGCCACCAGGGTTTTGCACAGACCCCTCCTCCCTCACCCACCCTATCCTTTAACCACCCCTCCTACACTCCACCACCCTCACTCCCGAACCCTGAACAAACAGTTCCCCTACCTGCCAAAAAGTCCCCCTGGG
Organism: Sphenodon punctatus; assembly: GCA_003113815.1. NCBI lineage: Eukaryota > Metazoa > Chordata > Lepidosauria > Sphenodontia > Sphenodontidae > Sphenodon > Sphenodon punctatus. The sequence continues at coordinate 4,873,689 of QEPC01012435.1, forward strand.
TCCCCTATGGTCCCCAAAGTGCCCCTAAGTGCTGCACCCTTTGGCCGCAGCCCTTCGGCTCACAGCCTACAGCTTGCAGCCTGTGGCTGAGCTGCTGGCAGCTGGCCTAAATAGCCCCCAGCCACTTCCTGGTGGGGGAGGGGAAAAGCGGGCCCACATGACCGGCTTCTTCACTCCCCCTCACCCCCTCCCCGGAATTCACAGTTCTCTATTTCTCCCCTGCAGGTCCCAGGGATCCTGTGGAGTAGCGGAGCAGCAGAGTAGCAGTGGCAGTAGCAGTGACAGCAGCAGCAGACCCCCCCTCCTCGGCGAGCAGATGGAACAGTGCAGGTAAGTATGAGAGTCCCTCTGGCAGCTGGGCTAAATGGCCCCCAGCCACTTCCAGGTGAGGGAGGGAAGAAGTCAGCTCACGTGATCTGCTTCTTCGCTCCCCCTCACCCCCCCCTGAGCTCACAGTTCTCTTTTTTTCCCCCGCAGGTCCCGGGGATCCCAGAGGAGGAGCAGAGCAGTGGCCCCCAGCCACTTCCAGGTGAGGGAGGGAAGAAGTCAGCTCACGTGATCTGCTTCTTCGCTCCCCCTACCCCCCCCCTGAGCTCACAGTTCTCTTTTTTTCCCCCGCAGGTCCCGGGGATCCCAGAGGAGGAGCAGAGCAGTGGCGGCAATGACAGCAACAGTGGGGCCCCCCTCGGCGAGCAGATGGAATAATGCAGGTAACCACAGGCAAGATGGAACAGCGCAGGTTATAATGGATTATAACTATCTCCCTTTTTGAAAATTGGGACTATCCAACTGTGTTTCCAGACTATTGTAATTTCATCTGATTTATTAATCTCTTGGAACAATTCTCCCAATATTTCTGCCTACCAACTTGGTGCTGTTTTGAGAAGTTCCGCGGTAATCAGATCTGGGCCAGGCGATTTATTGCTTTTAAGCGCTATAATCATATTGTGAATTGTTCCAAACGAGAGACTAAGCTCTTGGGAATCTTCAGTTAACTGCTGGTCAATAATAATATCATGATCTATCGATGGCTTCTCGTACAGAGATATGAAGAAGGTTTCCCATCCCACACTAGGTATGATCGAGGGGGGAGATAACTCATAAAGTTTAATTAATGAGTTCAGAATTTTCCAAAACTTTTTAGCATCCCCAACTCAGCCAGCTACATTTAATGTGGCCCAGATCTTGTTGTAGTACATAGCTTCTTTCCTTTTTAAGAGGCATTTATAGTCTCTCCTCAGGGACAGATAAAGCTCAAGCTTGTACTGCTCTTCACTGGTTGACCATGCATTTTTAGCTCGGATAAGCACCCTCTTTGCTTTCCTGCATTTGCCATCAAACCCGGTCTTCCTCTTCCACCGATAGGGCTTGTTTAAAGTTACAAGGAGAACATCTCTAAAGTATTGCATCATCCTAGCCTACTTCACAATCTGGGATTCCTCCTTATGATTGGATCGAATGCCCTCATATAGGATTTTCACCTTGCCTGTCTGGTAAAGCTCCTGGATCTCTATAAATAACTAGGTGTTCCATTTCTTTAATTTCTGTTAATAACAGGGCGGTTCACAATCCATCCCATTCCTATTGGAGACACCAGCAACCCTAAAACTTAAAAGTACATGATCACTATCAGGCTGAACTCTGAGCTGCAAATTTCCAACCTTCCCCCACAAAGTAGCTTCCATTATTACATAGTCAACAACACTATTGTCTTGTGGTCCCTGGAAAGTAAAATCTCCCTCTAGATCATTGTGTAGTTTGCCTTTCAGGATCACAAGACCTAACTTACAAAGAAGATCCAGCATCTGGCATCCCATGTTATTAACTACTCGATCTTTTGATGCCCTGCTTGATATCAGGGAAGGAATGCCATAGCAGTCATTCAGTTCTTCTTCCCTGCTCACCCCTGTCCTGGCATTCCAATCTCCCATTAACATGACAACGGCCCATCGATAACAATCTCCTAGCCTACCAATGTCCTGTTCCAATGCCTTCCAGATGTCTTCCTTATAATAGAGGGAGGTAGAAGGGGGAATATAGACATTAAAGATCAAGAATGGGCCACCCTGGGACAGATCCAAAAGTCCAATCTGATACTCGAATCCAACAGAGGAAAGGGGACGATAATTATGAGCCTACGGATATTTGACAAAAAGAGCCAAATCTCCTGATACCCAACCCTTGCTCCCCTCCTTCAAACTCCCTTGGAAGTCTCCCCTGAATTTTTTCTAAACAAACAGTCTCTCCTACCCCCAACCATGTTTCCTGGAAACAAATCATATCAAACTGGGCTAAAAAATCCAGCCATTCTAGGTCACGCACCTTGGTTTTACACCCAGCTATATTCTAGGATGCATTTTTAAAGGAGTCATCAAGAGATCTGTTTGGCAGGCTTATAATTCCTAAATTAATTCCTAAATAATTCCTAAATTATCCTTTTTAGGTTCCTTCATCTGGTTAAATGGCTGACTTTATAGGAATAAATGCCCCCTTTTTCCCGGAAGCATCAGGAACAGTTAGCGAATCTTCTATTTGGATTCGATCCAATTTAACCACAGCTACATTACTTCTACATAGTTCAGATTGCTTTCCAGATGGAAACATAGAAACTCCTAAGTTCTCCTTATCTTGTTGCAGGCATTCTTGATAACAATCGCTACACTGCCTCCCCCCCGTCCCTCCAGCTGAGGCTGATGCTACACAAAGAACCCAGCCGGAACAGGATCGGCCAAGATAGGACCCGATTCATTGTCCAACCAGGTCTTTGTAATACACATGAGGTTGGCGTCCCACTCTGGTATTAACTCCCAGATGGTAGATGACTTATTGACAACATACCTCATGTTCAGCAGCACCCAACCAAGGCCTGGGGTCATCTGGGTCTTGACCCACAACTTACCCGCGTGGGGGGTTGAGAAGGGAATGGGCACAAGGCACCACTCCCTCCTCACTGATGGAACACATTTCCCCTTTGGACCATATCTCCCCCAACCTGTAACAACCCCGATAGCTGCGGAAGCCCTCCAGTCCTCAGAGAACCCCGTTAGACACCCACCCTCCATAGGCTGCCCCAACAGGCCAGCGAGAGGGATGCCACCCCCCCACCCCCCCCTGCCTTCCTCTGTCACCAGCGGGCAACCCTCCCCTGCTCACACCAGGGTTTCCCCTCCACACCACGCCTGACCTCCCTCTCCTGCCACCAGAGGGAGGTCGTAAATCCCCACACCACACCCATCCCAACACCCAAATTTTACCCCTCCACACTCACAGTTCTCCACAAAGTACGTATAGGACCCCACCCCTCAGTCAATATCTTCACCCCCCTGCTCCCACCCACATAGGGGGGAAGGGGGGCAAAGGTACCATCTGGGCTGCTGTCAGTATGCAGGGGCCGCTCGGCAGAGAAGGAATGATATCAATGGTGGCCACCTCTGCCAACTCTGTCCACAAATGGCCCAACAACGGCATTTTGCCCTTTGGCGGCACCCTTCGGCTGCTGCCAAGAGGGCACTGCCCTCAGGGCATCTCCCCTTTGTACTGGATGGTTACCTGGAGGGGAAGGGACAGCAGAGTGGTCACAGGTGGGGATGATTCCCAGGGCCTTGGCACCAGGGAGCCAACACCCCACCCCCCTTTCCAGTTATGGTATGTGGGGTAGGGGCTTGACTTGCATAGGGGGGCATAGAGCAAAGGAGGCATATTTTTGGGTGGGGGTGCATGTCTGGTTTCAGGTGGCTATGCCTCTTCGCAGGTGGCATGCATCACCACTTTTGGGGCCAGGGCCCCAAACTTGTTGGAACTTGATATGCTCTGTTTTGGGGCACCGCAGTGCAACCCACCCACCAGAGATCTTGCATGTATTTATGGGGTATGCTTGTGGGCATAGGGGTGGGGAGGACTTGCTGGTCATTATTTAAAATGGTGGGGTTTTTTGTGCTGACTTTTGTGTCTTTCTTCTGCCTGATGGCAGGGAAGGGAGTGGGACCATGTGCTCTCTCTCTCTCTGGGGCACCCTAATTCCAGTGCCACCCAGCTACCTTGCATCAAATATGGGGCAATTGACCCAGGCAGAAGTCCCTTATATATACTGGTGGGAGGGAGTAATATATACCGCTGCTTATATATACTGAAGGGGGGAGGGGGAGGAAGGGGTGGATGTCTGCTGTGCACAATGATTGGATAAGCAATTAAATGGCAGCACATGGTGCCACATGCCAGCTCGGGTGTTGAGTGTTTCCAAGTTTCTGAGATTTTTAGTCCAAGGTTCGAGTTCTTAAGTTTTCAAAGGTCCGGTGTTCCAAGTTTCCAATTTATGAGTCCTCAGAAAACGTTCTGAGTGAGTTGAAAATTCGGCCCCAGGACTTGAATCCTCAGAAATCCTTGCGAGGATTTTTTTTTGTTATTCAGTTCATCATGTGTTTTAATGTGGAGGTGTAGTTATAAGATGATGAAGAAGTTGCTTATGGACATCATTTTAATATGGTCTGACATGTTGTGTTACATTGGTATGAATGGGGGAGCAATCCACAAATCAGGCTTTGTGGACATGTCCAGAAGAAAGAATGGTGTTGCCTGAGTGAGGAGTCCTGAAGCATGGCTTAGCAGGAACCCTTCACATCCTTTAATCCAGTCCTTGATTGATCTCTTTGGTTGGAAAATATCAAAGGAAGCTGAACTTGGTGCTGGCCACCATACTATAATTGGCAGAACTTGCAGAAATTGGTGGGACTTGCAGAAATTGGTGGGACTTGGCCCTGCTGGCACAATAATCTAAAATAGGAAACCTACTGAGCAAGGAAGGGAATGGGCCACAGATTTTGCTACAAAAGAAACCTGAACCCACCCAAACTCCCAAAACAGCTCCCAACCAAACTTAACTCCTAATTGGGTCCTTTTTACACAAACACTCTAACACCCATAAAATGGGTGTTACATTTTATTATACATGTTTCAGGGCACCACTGCAACCAATCACCATGGGCCCTGTGCACACATGATTCCTCCACCCAGTTCCTCTGGGTGGAGATGGCTGCTGGCCGGTGGGTGGGGAGCATTTCCCTGGGAGGAGATGGGTGGGGGCGTCTGTGTAAATGCCACTTTCAGTGGGTGTTGGTGAGTGTTTTTCTCCCGGCCAACACCCATCTCCACCCACACCCACCCACGGAGCAATGGACGTCACTGCCGGTTTACACAGTGGCATTTACACCGACGCCCCCACCCATCTCCACCGAGGGAAATGCTCCTCACCCACCGGCCAACACCCATCTCCACCCAGAGGAACTGAGTGGAGGCATCATGTGTGCACAGGACCCATGGTGATTGACTGCAGTGGTGCCCTGCAACATGTATAATAAAATGTAACACCCATTCTATGGGTGTTAGAGTGTCTGTGTAAATAGGGCCTTAGTGACCATAAGATTTTTTTTTAAAACCAATACATTTTAATTTCCCAGCTCTCTTTTGCAACTACTTCTAAAGCTGCCTATTTGTTATTATAAGCAAGTCATGGAAAGAGCACAAAGCAAAAGGGAAGAGGCATTTAGTGGGGAAAATGCTGTTTTATATAAAGCCCATAAAAGCCTCAACCATTGTCGTGTCCTAAATCAGAATGAAATATCCAAATTACAAAGACGCAATGTTTTTGTTAAGTATAGGCTGTTGCTGAAAAAACACAGTCATATTACCAACCGCAGCTGTTCACAAATATATATATATATATATATATATAATGTTGAAATAATAATTTCAAAGGAAGAAATCTGCTTGCAATAAGAATTTTGAACGGATGCCACCACCATACATTAACTCTGTCCAAGAGAGGAACTGATCATCATCCAACATATTACTGGTTTCTCTTATATTTTTCAGTTCCCAGAAGAACTTGGCAAGCCAGCCCTACTTGTGAGCACACCACATAAACAACCTTGGCTTGTGGAGGAATTTTAGTTTAATGTGATCGCAGATGGGCCAAGCAGTGTTCCTTAACAAGTGGGATTTTTACTTTTTTTTTGTTTAATCTACTATTTCAAAACTAGTCCATGCTGTCAATTCTGAATTATGTGACTTCAGAAAATTATGGGTTCATTTGTGAGCTGATCTTCAAAATCACTTTTTTATTACCTCCCTGGATTATAATTTGTGGATTAGCCTAATTACACATCCAAGTATCCAGCCGTTATACATGAACAACATTATTTCTGTATTTACTTAATACTGCAGATGTTCTTTAATCTGGAAATCATAGTTTCTAGTATGAAATATTGTAAATTATTACCATTTTCCAGACTGTATTCTATACTATTTGAACATTGTGGAGAATGTCACATTTGCTAATATGTTTTATTTCAGTTTATAACCTGCCCTTCCCTGAAATCTCATGGTGAATAAAAAAAGCATGCATAAAAACATTCATAGGATAAAAACCAAAACTGTATACAAATATAAAAACTCTCAGTTTAAAAAATAGTATTGCAAACCATATGCCCACCTGCCAAATGCCTGAAATTGTTGAACTGACAAGAGAACATATCTACCACCAAAATGGGTCAGTCTAGCTTTTAAATGAGTAGGCAATTGCTACTCGCAAGTAATTTCCCCATCACAGGAATTAGGATCGATTTCTTGACCATTTACCAATACCGATCAAATTTCTTGACTCTTGAAATACCACAAAATACCATCGCGATTTACCAACTTTTCATTTACCATTACCATTCTTTTACTGTTTACCACAGTATCGAGCATACCATTTTTATTCCAGGTTTCTGTCTGTTAGGGAATTGTTGTCCCCTTTGGCCAATCTGCAATTTGGACTGGAGATTTGTAAAGGAATCTGAGTACCAGCCAATGAGTGACAAGGAAGTACAAGGGAGAAGGGAGTGCAGAGAAAATAGAAGAAATACGGTATTACATTGTTATTATGTCTCAGGATTTGAAATTGACCAGTAAGTGGGATTCCAGTAAACATTGTTGGTAAAAAAAAAATTTTTAATGACTACACATGCATAAAATGGCCACCAGATCATTTCACACATGTGCGCCCTTTCCCAAAATGGTGCTAGCAGTCTTGGCACCATTTGAGAATAGGGCTGTGCATTTTCAGAATGGCCATTTTAAGCATGTGCAGTCATTTTTTCAAGTTTAATTTAATTTTAAATTTTAATTTTTTTAAAAAAAATCACAGTGCATGCATGAATTGACCACCAGGGCTATTCTATGGATGCACCCCGTTCCCAGCCAGCAGGGTCATTTTGGAAAAGGTGTTCACAGAACATCCCCGGTGGCCATTTCACGCACACACTGTCTTTTTAAAATTTGTTTCAAAATTAATTTTTTCTTCAAAAATTGACTGCACATGCGCAAAATGGTTGCCACACCATTCTGCACAAGTACACCCTGTCCCCAAATGACACTAGTCGTGTTGCCTCCATTTTGGAAAAGTGCTGCACATGTGCAGAACAGTCCGGTGGCCATTTTTGCATGCACAGTTTATTTATTTATTTATTTATTGATATTGTTGTAAGCCGCCCCAAGCTGTTTCTAGGAGGGGTGGGGTAAATATCTAATAAATGAAATAAATGAAATGATATTGATTCTTAATTGGAAAAAACAAACAAAAATGAAAATGGTAGGATGGTTTACGAAAACCCCTGAAAACAAAGGGGGTTTTCTAAATGAGAATGAAAACTAAAATGAAAATGGTAGCGGTGCCTTCTCCACGCCCCTAGAATTTTGTTGTTATGCTGTTGATTAGCAGAGTTTTGTGGTTTACAGTGATGGAAATTGTGTGCTCAAGACTTTTTTTTTTTTTAATTTGGAAAATTACTCTGATTCAGCATTCGCACTGGAGAGAAAGGTTCTAGATTTATTTACCATTAGACTTTTATGGGTCATACATGTAAGCCTTTATCAAAAAATAGGGACAGAATCTTGGACTTACTTCCTTATATAGAGAAGAAACATGTGTTTTCATACTGTGAATTTAATTCCACACAGTCCCAAACAATACAACCGTAATCCTGTGAAAGTACCCTGGTGGTTCCAAGGATCTTTCCAGAAGAGGACAAAGAACTGAACTACAGGAGGTCTTTTTGTCAGAAGGGAGGAAATGTAGGAGATTAAGTTTGCAGCAGTTCTGAAGGGAGTGGGCAGTGGCTTTTGGTGTTAGTAAAAATACTTTTAGCATACTGGCGCAATATGAAAAATGTCTAAAAAAGAGCTTTGGTATAAGATAACCAAGTAAACCATGCTGACTTTACCTTAAGTCTACTCCTAGAAAGTCAAATATAATCCTTCACAGGATTGCACATGGTACATGGATTACACATTTCACATGAAATCGTTCTTTGATGGTAACTCTCAGCAGTTGCCTAATACATATGCAAAATCAACCAATGTTAGAGCTTCACTAAATTTAGAAATGCTAGTACAGAACTGCAGCAGCGTCATTTCAATTATTTGCCACCTTTCGGTTTGGGAAGATGTTCTCAGCTGGCACAACTTTACTGACTTTGGAGGAGTTATGTCAGCAGAGACTCTGCCCTCTGGTGTGAAACACAGAAGTATAAAAGTTAAACTCAAGATGGTTATTAATTAGTGCTTACAGAATAACTCTTACAGTCTTATCTAGTTTGAACCAGGAAAGAAACACATCAAGCTTGATTCTCCATTGTTTCTTACCTTGTGAAGCTATTTATTCTAGCAAAAGAGAGGGTATAAAGTCTTAGAGAATCTGGTCAGCAATCCTTACACTCACTCTGCACTTGTGAAAGTGACTACATAAGACTACCAGTGATGAAGAATCAGACTGTTCATGTGAAATGGGGACATTTACAATAAAACATTTTTAATACATTTGTTGTCCAAGCTCGTTCGATTCTGAATTCTTGAATGAATTCACAATATTGTGCTGTATTGGGGTAATTTCAGACATTACAAAATTGCCATTCACCACAGTGGATCACAGTGGATCCTGTTGGTGGTGGCAAGTCCGTGAACATGTTTGATCAGCGCAAGATGTTCACCACAGTGAATCTCTGGCGGGGGTCAAAGCTAACCACGGTTCTGGACCTGAGGCTGGCCTCAGGTCCAGAACCATGGTTAGATTGGCCACGATCAGGAAAGAGGCAAAAGTAACATCAGTTACCTTGGCCCTTTCCAGAATCATGCCCTGAACCATGATACGGGATCATTGGCCTCTACGCCCGTCTCCCCGTGGGCGGGCGGCCAAGGGAGTGCGGGGGGGCGGGGCTGAGTGGTCGCACGCCACGCAGACACGCCCCCTCCCCGAACCCCGTTAGCAATCAGGCCGGCACGTCTAAAGGACGGCCAGTCTGATCACGGACCTTGGACAATAAATTGCTCTATCATAGATCTTAATCAAAATCTTACATCAGACTGCAATTAATGTACATACTGAATGAATGATTCTGACAGCATTTCTATGAATAATATGGCCCCAAAAGATATTTACAGTCTTTTTTCTTTTCTATTAATTGACAAAATAACACTTTGTGCCTTTTAAAAATATAATGGAGTCGATCCTAACCTCTGCATGTGCACCCACATGACATGCACACAGCGTGCACCCCATGCACACCCCCACTGCGGGGACTATGGAGCATAAGCAGCACATGTGAGGGTTTAGGATTGAACCCATTAGCAACAAAATCAATGTCCTCTCTTCCAAAATAGCCACCAACTAGACTGGTTGGGTGCTTCAACTAGACATGGTTGCTGAGCCATATCTCTAATGATCTAGGGTTCTTTGAAAAAGTGCCATTATGGGGCCTGTCCGGGTGCACACACACACATGCAGGATCTGCCTGAACAGTGCAGGCCTAGAATAGAAAAAAGGAGGGTGGAGAAGATCTGAAATTGGTACCCGCTAGTCACCATTGCCGTCCATGGAATTCAATCCTTCATAGGATGCTTAAACCAGATAGACAGAAGTATATGAACTCGGATTCAGAACAAAGATGCACACTTTTTTAACACATGATCCTCTAGTGAGAGCACACTAGGGGTTAGCATAGGCATGACTCGCACTGAAGTGAATAAGACAAGCACATGCAATATCCACTAGTGTATGTGATATTCTGCACGAGAATCATGCTGTGAGAGTTATTCAAACAACTTACCAAGAATTACAAAGAGTTACCTGGGGGTTGGGGGCAAAGGGTGTATTCCTGTCAAATTCATGGTACCAGATCTGTCTGATGATGGATCAGGAATCATGGAGTACCTGCGAGGGAACCCATTCAGCTGTTCCTTACTCCTCTTTCCTCCAGGTTTTCTTGTAGGAATGTGCGAACAGAACGCAGTTTGGTTGTTCAGTGGAGTTAGGTTCAGTTCGGCCGTTCAGAAATCAGTATCAGTATCAGTATCGGTTGTGGTATCACGTGATCACGTGATCCCGTCGGAAACTGGAAACTGGAAATTCGAGTGTGTGCGGAGCTTGTGTGGAGAGAGAGCGTGTGTGTTGTGGCTGGCTGGGTGTCTGGTGTGGTTTGGCTGTTGGTTTGGCTGTGTTGGTTTGGCTGGTTGGTTGTGTGAGTTGGTGGGTGTTTTGTTTGACTGTTTGTGTGTTGGGAGAAAAAAAATGAAGATGCGGCTTAATAGGAACTGAAAGGTCAAGGTGGAGGAGGTGGAGGAGGAAGCGGCTCAGGCTGCTGTGCCTGAGGTGGTGGAGGTCAGCTCCTCATAGAAGAGCAAAAGGGCACAGGAGGTGCTGCCAGGTTTGTAACATTTATTTTACTTTGAGGACAAGAAGAATACTATTCCTCAGAGCGAGTGCACTGGCGTGCCAGTGGGTGGGTGGTGGGCAGTCAGGCACAAACAGTGGGCATCAGTACGTGGCAGCAGATATCTGCCGCAGAGAGGGAGGGTGAGTGGGGGGCTCTTCCAGCAGTCAGGCACGAGATGAAGGAAACACTCCCACCCAAACGCGTGCCAGCTATCCCTAGCACCCCAAAAAGGGCAGGATTTGCACATGCCAGCTAGGGTATCTCCATTGCCATCCCTAGCACCCCAAGAAGGGCAGGATTTGCACATGCCAGTCAGGGTCTCCCATTGCTATCCCTAGAACCCCGAGAAGGGTAGGGATGGGCGAACCCGGTTCGGAAGTTCAGAGTTTGGATCGACCTCGACCAGTTTGTTCGACTGAACCAAACTTCCGAACTGAACTCAATTTTTGAACCGAACCGAATTTCCAAAGTTGGTTCTGTTTGCCCATCCCTATAAGATAACATTCCATTTAGTTTCAATGGGGTTTGAATTTCCAAACTTTGTTCGGAAGTTCGGAGCTCAGACCGAACTCAAATAGTTCGGTCAACTGAACTGAACTTCCAAACCAAACTCGATTTTCGAACCAAACCGAATTTCCGAACTCGGTTCTGTTCGCCCATCCCAAGAGAAGGGCAGGATTTGGATGTGCCATCCAGGGTCTCCCATTGCCATCACCCTAGCACCCCAAGAAGGGTAGGATTTGCATGTGCCAGCAAGGGTCTCTCCAGTTTCCAATGCCATCCCTAGCACCCCAAGGAGGGAGGACTAGAGGCATCATCATAAATGCATGATATTATTTATGTGTTGTTTATGTGTTCCTGTTTCAGAGAGGGTGATGATGCCGACCTCGCCACTGGTGCCAGGTGCAGGACACCATCCAGGCCGAGGTCGCCACTGCCAGAAAGTGGGCGCACAAGATCTGATGTCTGGCAGTGGTAAGATAAGCCTAAAGGCGAATTCGCTGTCTGCATGGTAAGGCACGGGGGCTGGAACAAAAGGGAATGGATTGCCCTATGACCTGTTAGGAAGTCCCCTGCAGAGAGGATTGGCCACCCAGCCACTTGTGGAGACAGAATGAAGGCAGAATTTGACAGACCATTGGTCTGACACAGTATGGCACTTCTTATGTTACTATCTTTTTATGTTCTTTAGATATGCGGGGAAAAAAAATCAAAAGGGGCAACCAGGGAACAACATCAGGGCTCATCGCCCACACTGAAAATGTGCACCTGTAGAAGGTGGCGTGGTGGGACTCTGGCATGGAGGAGCAGCACTGGAAGACGTGGGGGAAGGCACACCAGAAGCAACACCATCAAAGACCTTCCCCCTCCTCCAGCTCTGCTGAGGAGTCCCCCCAGGAGGAGTCGGAAGTGGTAAGGGCTATTTGGGCCCAAGTTGAGAGGCTGACCCAGGAGTGTCTGGCGGCCCAGAGAAAATACCTGGACAGGCTAAGGGTCCAAGCCCTTACAATGGAGAACCAGCTGGTGGGACAGTTCCAGGACCTGGAGACACAACAACGGGAGGTGGAGGAATACTCCGAGTATGCATACTCCGAGTATGCTGAGGTATACTACGCTTGGAGGTTGCTGATGTGGAACTGTATAGCCAGTTGGTCTCCATATGGCAGTAGTTGTTGGTGGAGGCCCTGGACTATGCCAAACAACACAGCTTTCAGCCAAAGGAGGACTTGATACCCACCCCTTGCTCCCGCTCTCCAATTTCCCCTTACCCCTATGTTCCCCCACAGACCCCTAAGTTAGTTTCCTTTGTTTGTATGTTTGTTTTCTGTTTGATAAAGTTGAACGTTTGTAGTTAGTTTTAAAAGTTGTTATAAAAGTTAAATTTCTTACCTTACCAGCTTTGTTTCACCTGTCAATCTTTTATCCCTCTGTGCTGCTTCTGGCAGGTTGCAGAATCTCACTGTATATACAGCTTGTCAGATCCCTACCTGACAGCAGTAGCACATGCAGTGTATTATTATTAGCCCCAAAATGTGCCAGCAACAGGGTCTCAACTTGCAGACTGCCCCCCAGGAGGGGCAGGGCTTGTGTCTGTGTGTGTGTGCCACTGTGCCAGAGAGAAAATGAGAGAGGCTCTTTGGCAGCAGGCGCCAGGCACAGGCAGCAGGTGCTGGTGGTAAGAGGGGCTTTTTCAGCAGCTTCAGCAGACATCTGTGAGTGGTTGCAGAGGAGTAGGCTGGTGGGGGGTAAGGCTAGCAGGCGAGCACCAGTGTCCACTGACCAGTGAACAGTCAGGCTCGAGCAGTGGCAGCATCCAGATGATGGATCCTAGGACTGGAGTGACTGCCTTTGGATGCAGTGGAATGGAATGACAGCCCCCCGCCCTCCCATGACTGGAATGATGGTCCCAGAGTCTCGAAGATGGTTCATGGGACTGGCTTGACTGCTTCAGATACAGTGAAATGACAGCCTATGGGAGTTGAATGATGTCCCTGGAATTAGTGCTTCATTGGGCACACTTCATTCAATCATGTGATAGGTGGTAGCAGGTATAGGAACGCACACAGGCAGGCAAATATAATACGTTGTGTTATTTCCATCTCATTCTGGTAGGTGGTTTAGGGATGTGCCCGGGGGTTCGGGGTTCAGCCTGTTTGGCCGAACCTGAAACCATTCGGTTTGGCCCATTCAGGACTAACTGGTTCGGAGGGGCCAAACCCGTTCGGATGGGGGGGCGTAGTTTTCCCTCCCCCCTCCAGGCTTCATGGGTGGAAGGGGCACCAGGGAGCACCTCCCTCCTGTCCTGATGAGCCTGGGAATTATTGTTTTTAACCCCACTCCCACCCCAGGGATTGCCCTACCTGGTGGTGCCGGGGCTCCGGCCCTGGGTGCTTCACCGGTGGTGGTGTTGGCAGCAGCGGCAGCAGGTCCAGTGGTGGCAGCACTCTGGAGTGCTTTAGGCTGCTACTAGGCCTTCCAGGTCAAACTGGAAGGCCTAGTAGCAGCCTAAAGTGCTCCGGACCGCCACCACTACCAGACACACCACCGCTGCCACCACCAGACTGAGGGTCAAGGCCCCAGCACCACCAGGTAGGTCGGGATCTGGGTCTGGCAGTGGTGGTGGAGTCAGCGAGTCCGGTGGTGGCGGCACTCTGGAGCGCTTCAGGCCACTACTAGGCCTGCCAGTTTGACCCAGAAGGCCTAGTAGTGGCCTGAAGCACTCTGGAGCACCGCCACCACAGGACCCATCGCTGCTGCTGCTACCGGACCCAGGACCAGAGCCCCGGTACCACCAGGCAGGGTGATCCCTGGGGTGAGGGTGTGTTAAAAAAAAATCCCAGGCTGGACGGGGGGGAGGTGTTCCCCGGTGCTCCTTCCACCTGAGCAGCCTGGAGGGGGGAGTGTAAACCGGGTTCCTCCCTGACTCCCGCCCCACTCCCAAACACATTTGGAACCCAAAATTTGTTCGGTCAGGTCGGGCGGGGGTCAGTTTGGATTCGGGGTGTTCGCGAACGGGCCGAACACACCGAGTTTGGGCTGAACCCTGAACTTCAAAACCACATACGCACATTCCTAGGTTTGCTGCTGGATGTGGGCATCAGGCATGGGCACAGATGAGAGCTCTTCCTGGTTCCGGCAGGTGGCAGCTTGACCTGGATACACCTCCCCACCTCCCCCCCTATTTCTCTCATTCTAGTGGAGAGCCTCTCTCTCTCTCTCTGACAGTGCAAGTGACAGCATGGGTGGGATCGTGTCTATTCTCCTTCTAGCAGTGGGGAGACTCTCTCTCTCTCTCTCTCTCTCTCTCTCTCTCTCTCTCTCTCTCTCTCTCCATGAACAGCAGGTTGCTAACCCGTAAAGAAAAGGTGGAATGATAACTCCCCATGAGCGGAATGACAGGGTCCCAGGGAAATGTGAGGGTTGGTCCAGGGGCTAGAGTGGCAGCTTCTAAATATTGGACAGCGATCCCTGCCAGTAACTTAGGCCCCAGAACCCTGATGGTGGGTCCTGGGGCTAGAGTGGCAGCTTCTAGATATTGGACAGAAAACCTCCCTGCCAGTCATGTAGGCCCCAGAACCCTAATGGTGGGTCCTGGGACTGGAGTGGCTGTTTCTTGATGACATGGAATGACATGCCCCAGAACCCTGTGGGAGGGTCCTGGGGATAGAGTGGCAGCTTCCAGATATTGGACAGCCCTCCCTGCCAGAACCCATGGACAATGGCAGTGAGGCACATCACCCAGGTTGCCAGGGCAGGCAGACAGGCATTGTGGCATGAGAGGCAGCCTGGCAGGCTGAGGCAGGTTTAGAGCTTGGCAACCTGGGTGTGCAGACAGGCAGCATGGAATGAGAGGCAGGCTGGAGGGCTGGGGCAGGCTTTGAGCTTGGCAGCAACCTGGGTGGGCAGACAGGCACCTTGGCATGAGAGGCAGGAAGGCAGGCTGAAGCAGGTGTTGAGCTTGGCAACCTGGGCAGGCAGACAGGCAGTGTGGCATGAGAGGCAGGCAGGTGGGCTGAGGCAGCCTTTGAGCTAGGCAACATGGGCGGGCAGACAGGCAGAGTGGCATAAGAGGTAGTAGGGAAGGCAGGCTGGGACCTTGGCAGGGCACTCAGATAGGCTGGCCAAGACTGTGCAGCGAGCGAGAGAAAGCCAGTCAGATAGGCGGGCTGAGATCATCTAGCTAGAGGTCCGATGGCAGGATTACAGTTTCCCAATGCCACCCTGTGTCATGCGGTCAGTCAGATAAGCTGACCGAGGCCGTCTAGTATGAGAGAGAGAGAGAGAGAGAGAGGGGGGGGCAGGCATCAGGCATTGGGAGGGAGGGACAGCACCTCAGCACAGCAGCAGTATCCAGGATTAAGGAGGACGAGCCCCGTCCCAAGATTGCCCATGGCATTGGATGGCGTGTGCCACTGCACCATCAATCCTTGTACACCAGGGGCAGCTCGGGAAATCCAAGCAGTGGAAGATTCACCTTCAGGAAGAGCAACTGCTCCACCAACTTGTTCCCCAGTCTCAGGTCGTGTGGGGAGCAAATGTCCCCCGACATGGAGAACACCCACTCACTGGGGACACTGATTGGTGGGTAGGACAGTATACCCTTGACCACTTTGGACAGGGCCAGCCACATGTTGTCCTTGCCAGACCAGTAGGCCTAGGGATTGTTGCTAGGCTCAATGTATGGCTCCTCCTCCAGGTAGGTCTCGACGGCTGCTGAGGCACCATTGTACTGCCTCTAGTAGCTCTGCGTGGGCACCACCTCCACCCCTGCCCTCAGCCAAGCTTTGGGCAAGGTGCCCTTGCTCCCCAGAGTGGCCTGCACATAGAATGAGCTGCTTCTGCTGCTGCTGCTGCCAATGGGGGTGGGGGTGGGTTTGATGCTGCTGGTGCTGCTACCACTAGGGGTCGGGCCAAGAATATTTATTTATTTATTTATTTAATATATTTATACCCCACCCCTCCTGCAAACAGCTCGCGGTGGTTAACAAATCCAATATAAAACAGTATTTAAAATATTTAAAACATCATAAAACTAACAAAAAAATTAAAATAGGGATAGACAACATTGTAACAGAAGATAAAAAATTGTAGAGGGAGAAAAAAACCCACTAGTCCCCCCCCCCCCAAAGGCCTTGGTAAACATCCAGGTTTTACAAACTCACCAGAATGTTTAAAGGCTTGGGGCCAGGCAATCTTCCCCTGGGAGGGAATTCCCAAGATGCGGCCCAGCAACCGAGAATGCCCTCTCCATTGTGGCCCCCCGCTTAACAAGGGGACCTTCAAGAAGGCACCCCGACAGACCGAAGGAGCTGCTCTGGAGCGTGGAGGGCGAGGTGATCCCTGAGGTATGAGGGGTTGAGAACATGAAGGGCCTTATAGATTAATACCAATACCTTGAACCTGGCTCGGCACGCTATTGGCAGCCAGTAGGGATGGGCGAACGCGGTTCGGTAGTTCGGTGTTCAACCCGAACTCGGCCTGTTCGGACAACCGAACACAAACACGAACACTAACACACCGAACGGACCGAACACCGAACACNCTCTCTCTCTCTCTCTCTCTCTCTCTCTCTCTCTCTCTCTCTCCATGAACAGCAGGTTGCTAACCCGTAAAGAAAAGGTGGAATGATAACTCCCCATGAGCGGAATGACAGGGTCCCAGGGAAATGTGAGGGTTGGTCCAGGGGCTAGAGTGGCAGCTTCTAAATATTGGACAGCGATCCCTGCCAGTAACTTAGGCCCCAGAACCCTGATGGTGGGTCCTGGGGCTAGAGTGGCAGCTTCTAGATATTGGACAGAAAACCTCCCTGCCAGTCATGTAGGCCCCAGAACCCTAATGGTGGGTCCTGGGACTGGAGTGGCTGTTTCTTGATGACATGGAATGACATGCCCCAGAACCCTGTGGGAGGGTCCTGGGGATAGAGTGGCAGCTTCCAGATATTGGACAGCCCTCCCTGCCAGAACCCATGGACAATGGCAGTGAGGCACATCACCCAGGTTGCCAGGGCAGGCAGACAGGCATTGTGGCATGAGAGGCAGCCTGGCAGGCTGAGGCAGGTTTAGAGCTTGGCAACCTGGGTGTGCAGACAGGCAGCATGGAATGAGAGGCAGGCTGGAGGGCTGGGGCAGGCTTTGAGCTTGGCAGCAACCTGGGTGGGCAGACAGGCACCTTGGCATGAGAGGCAGGAAGGCAGGCTGAAGCAGGTGTTGAGCTTGGCAACCTGGGCAGGCAGACAGGCAGTGTGGCATGAGAGGCAGGCAGGTGGGCTGAGGCAGCCTTTGAGCTAGGCAACATGGGCGGGCAGACAGGCAGAGTGGCATAAGAGGTAGTAGGGAAGGCAGGCTGGGACCTTGGCAGGGCACTCAGATAGGCTGGCCAAGACTGTGCAGCGAGCGAGAGAAAGCCAGTCAGATAGGCGGGCTGAGATCATCTAGCTAGAGGTCCGATGGCAGGATTACAGTTTCCCAATGCCACCCTGTGTCATGCGGTCAGTCAGATAAGCTGACCGAGGCCGTCTAGTATGAGAGAGAGAGAGAGAGAGAGAGGGGGGGGCAGGCATCAGGCATTGGGAGGGAGGGACAGCACCTCAGCACAGCAGCAGTATCCAGGATTAAGGAGGACGAGCCCCGTCCCAAGATTGCCCATGGCATTGGATGGCGTGTGCCACTGCACCATCAATCCTTGTACACCAGGGGCAGCTCGGGAAATCCAAGCAGTGGAAGATTCACCTTCAGGAAGAGCAACTGCTCCACCAACTTGTTCCCCAGTCTCAGGTCGTGTGGGGAGCAAATGTCCCCCGTCATGGAGAACACCCACTCACTGGGGACACTGATTGGTGGGTAGGACAGTATACCCTTGACCACTTTGGACAGGGCCAGCCACATGTTGTCCTTGCCAGACCAGTAGGCCTAGGGATTGTTGCTAGGCTCAATGTATGGCTCCTCCTCCAGGTAGGTCTCGACGGCTGCTGAGGCACCATTGTACTGCCTCTAGTAGCTCTGCGTGGGCACCACCTCCACCCCTGCCCTCAGCCAAGCTTTGGGCAAGGTGCCCTTGCTCCCCAGAGTGGCCTGCACATAGAATGAGCTGCTTCTGCTGCTGCTGCTGCCAATGGGGGTGGGGGTGGGTTTGATGCTGCTGGTGCTGCTACCACTAGGGGTCGGGCCAAGAATATTTATTTATTTATTTATTTAATATATTTATACCCCACCCCTCCTGCAAACAGCTCGCGGTGGTTAACAAATCCAATATAAAACAGTATTTAAAATATTTAAAACATCATAAAACTAACAAAAAAATTAAAATAGGGATAGACAACATTGTAACAGAAGATAAAAAATTGTAGAGGGAGAAAAAAACCCACTAGTCCCCCCCCCCCCAAAGGCCTTGGTAAACATCCAGGTTTTACAAACTCACCAGAATGTTTAAAGGCTTGGGGCCAGGCAATCTTCCCCTGGGAGGGAATTCCCAAGATGCGGCCCAGCAACCGAGAATGCCCTCTCCATTGTGGCCCCCCGCTTAACAAGGGGACCTTCAAGAAGGCACCCC
>QEPC01012435.1:4920265-4950098 GCA_003113815.1 Sphenodon punctatus
AGATAGATGCTTCCCACTAGAACGAGAGAGATGGGGGTGGAGGGGGAATGGTGTATCCAGCTCAAGCTGCCTGCCACCTGCCAGAACCAGCGAGAGCTCTCATCTGTGCCCACATCCAGCAGTAAACCTGCCAGAATGGGATGGAAATAACGACACACAACATATTATATGTGCCTGCATGCCTGTGTGCGTTTCTGTACCTGCTACCATCTACCGCATCATTGAATGAAGTGTGCCCAACCATGCACTAATTCTAGGAACATCATTCAACTCCCATAGAATGTCATTCCACTGTACCTGAAGCAGTCATGCCCGCCCATCCCAGGAACCATCAACAAGATTCTAGGACCATCATTCCAGTCACTGGGGGCTGTCATTCCATTCCACTGCATCCAGAAGCCTGGTGCCTTCATACCAGCCTGCCCCCCCCCCGAACTACTCCTCCGCACACACCCGTGGATGCCCGCTGAAGTTGCTGGGGAAAAAATCCCCTCTGACCACCAGGACCCGCAGCCTGATGCCTGCTGCCCGCTGCCAAGGAGCCTGTCTGTCTTTCTCTCTAGCATACCCACACAGACACAAGCCCTGCCTCTCCTGAGGGGCTGTCTGCAAGTTGAGACCATGCTGCTGCCTGGCACATCTTGGGGATAATACGCTAACACTACATCTGCTGCTGCTGTCAAGTAGGGATTGGACAAGCTGTATATAAAAGGAGATTCTGTCACCTGCCAGAAGCAGCACAGAGGGATAAAAGGTGGGCAGGTCAAACAAAGTGGGTAACAACAACAAATTGAACTTTTATAAAAACTTTTCAAACAACAACAACACATTTATAAAACCAAAACCAAACATTTATATATATGAAAAGAAAGGAAACTTATAACTTATTGGTCTGTGGGCCTGTCCCCCAGAACATGGAGGAAAGACGAAAGGGGTGGACTGGACCTAGGAGCGGGCAGCCCTCCCTCCTCCATTTGGTACCCATGCTCAATGGAAAATTGCATGGCCCCTTCCCCGGATGTCTGCCACTTTCAGACCGACTGGCAGTGAAGCTCCACATGCGCGATCTCAGTCTGTAGGTACTGGGAATAGGCCTTCACCCTGCGTTTTCGTACCTCCAGCACCTGAAATCGCTCCACCAGTCGGTCCTCCATAGTCAGGGCTTGCATCCGTAGCCCATCCATACATTTTTTCTGCTGGTCCAGAATGTCCTGAGTCGACTTCTGGACTTTGGCCCAAAAGGCCCTTGCTGCTGAAGACTCCTCCTGAGGTTTCCAATCCCTACACACACGCTCTCTCTCCACAAGTTCTGCACACACTAAAATTTCTGGTTTCTGATGCGATCACAGGATCATGCGATACCTAGACCGATTTCTGAATGACCGAACCAAACCAAACTCTACTGAACCAAATGACCAAACCCAAACTTGGTCCCTGGACTGAACGACCAAACCCGAACTCGGCCACCGAACCGAACGACCGAACAACTAGCCATGATCTGTTTGCACATCCTTAGGAGGTTATCAATAAAAGACTGGACAGTTATCTGTTGGGGATGCTTTCAGTAAAGGATATCTTGCCTCAAAGTGGCGGGTTGGACTAGATGGCCCCTTCCAGTTCTTCATTCTATGATTCTAGGAACATTACACATTACAATTTTATGATACATTCCATTGCAATAAGTAACAAAACTATGGTTAACCCAACTTAAGGTCTGTTGATTTTTCTGTTTTTCCAGCTTCAAATGCCAAAAAGACTGGGAAGAAATGTAACTGCTGTGGTGGATGAACTACCTGCCACTAACACTGCCTCATTATACCTATCTATGCAGTATGCACATCTCAATATTAAATACATTTTTAAAAAACCCACAGAAAACTAAGGCCACTTTCAAACCTCCCCCCCACCCCCATGCATATTCTGGCTGTGGGAGGGAATGTTTAGCCAGGATATGCGAGGGCTGTCACCGGTCTGAAAGCCCCCACCCCTGTGTGGCTTTACAGGTGAACACCTGCAGAGCAGGAAATTTGTATCGCTACCCTGTATTGCTGCTCTGTATCACTGTGGGTTTGTGACAGCAAAGCCACGTGAAGGAGAGCGGCTTTCAGACCAGTGGCACCCCGCGCATATCCTGGCTGTGCATTCCCTCCCACAGCCAGAATATGCCCGGGGTGTGGGGGTGTCTGAAAATGGCCTAATTCAGGATATAAGACACACACCCTCCATCCCCTGGATCAGCATCAGGATCCAGGCACTTGCTCACTGCTGCTGGGGAATCCCTGCACTCTAAGCGGGACTGAGACAGCAATTAGTGCGCAAGGAGGGATAACAAAAATCCCTTCCTCAAAGCTCAACTCTGGGTGCTGCCCTGTTTGTTGTCCCTCCTTGTTAACTAGTCTCTGTCCCGCTTAGAGTGCAAGGATCCCCAGCAGCAGTGAGCGAGCACCTGGCTCCTGATGCTGATCCAGGGGATGGCGGGGAGGAAGTCCCTGCTCTTCTGTGAATTCTCTTGTGCGTTAGGGTGCCAAGGACAAATTCTTCCCCTTTGCTGGGATGGCTCTCTGCCTCATTGTAGCTGCTCTCCACCCCCATTTCTCTCTATGCAGTGATCACAAAGGGAAGAGGGAGGATCTGTCCATCCTTCTAACATAGACAGCAGTGAACAACCAACTCTCCCCCAGCTGAATGGACACCCCCCCCCCCAGAGCAGACTGCCCCCTGTCTGCTGCCCACCTCCGAGGCTGTGGCTTAGGGTTGGAAGGAACTGTATTGAGTTTAGGTACCTTATATAGGGTGGGGGCATGTGGACGTCACATGTTTTTTTTTTAAGCTAGTGAGCTTGGTATATGCCAGTAAGAGAAGGGCACATAAGTGAGAATGAAAGGAGCCCCTCGAAGAAGAACTTTGTTTACAGGCATCAACTTTCCGGGGAAGGAGGGGACAGGGGGGAACTCTTCCCCCACCTGTGTAGCAGCGCTGCGAGGCTACAACTGAGCTGTTTAAAAAGGTGGTGCCGGTGGTGCAAGAGAGACTTGGAGAAGAGAGAGACTTGCTACTAGCAAGTAGCAGATTTAAAACAAATCAAAGAAAGTATATTTTCAATCAATGCACTATTAAGTTGTGGAATTTGTTTCCAGAGGACGTGATCAAGGCCAGTAGTATAGCTGGGTTTAAAAAAGGATCGGGCTATTTTCTGGAGGATAGACCCATTAGCAGCTATTAGCTAGAAGTGGGTTTGGGGAATGTAACCTCTTCCTGCTGGGAGTTGGGGGTAAATAGGATGTAGATTGCCTCATTGTGACCTGTTGGGTATTTATTGAAATGACCAAGATTGGCCACTGTCAGATCGATGCTGGTGCTGGGATTGATGGACCATTGGTCTAACCCAGTATGACACTTCTTATGTTCTTATGTAAATCTACAAGGAAAATCCTACTTTTATTGAGGTCAATTGTAAAAACTGCAATACCTAAAGACCAGGATTTGTTCCTTGAATGAAACATGGCATAGGACAGTTCTTTTGAGGGAAGTTGGACACCTGTGGAGGTTGAAAACAAGGCAAACCCTTTATAAAGTTGATATTATTAGGGTTCATATGGACTTATCCATGGGACCCTCACCTCTGAAAAGAAAATGTATAGGAGCTGCAGCTATCAAATTGCAGGACAAGGAATTTCCCCCTCACTTTTCAGGCTGAACATAGCCTGGGTGTGGAGTACAAAGAAGCGTGTTGGGGTGTATGGCTGTATGAAGGGAATTATGGAAGCTAGGGAATACTGAGGCACATCTAGGGAAGATGAGGGGTGTATGATGTTTTATATGTGGGGATTTTGTATTTTGTTTTTAGAGTGTTGTGAGCCTTCCTGGCACGTTGGAGTTAGGCCGTGATATAAAAAATAATAGTAATAATAATTAGTACCCTCATGTTACCC
This sequence comes from Sphenodon punctatus, assembly GCA_003113815.1. Classification (NCBI taxonomy): domain Eukaryota; kingdom Metazoa; phylum Chordata; class Lepidosauria; order Sphenodontia; family Sphenodontidae; genus Sphenodon; species Sphenodon punctatus. Next base: position 4,924,198 of record QEPC01012435.1, read on the forward strand.
CGAAGGCAAACCATCCACGAAGCTCTTACAGGTGAAAATAGCCTGTAGAAGTCGAACAGGATCCACATAAGCAGCATGGGAATGATTGTACTGTTGTGCTCATGCTGTATCTAACCCAGAGAAAGATGACTCTGAGTAGCTAAGTATGTTGCTTTCATTCACACGCAGTTTGCTTTAAAAATAAACCAGAAAAGGGGTCTTTTCTCTCACTTGTTTTGGAGCTGAATTAAAAGGAAGTGACGTGTAATGGTAAAAAAAAAAAAAAGTCTCTTTATATAAATAGCAAAAAGTCAGAAAACTGGATTGCTGATAAGTGACCATTGCTTTATGTACAGTATTACTGCAATGGAACCCTCAAACACTTTCTAATTCTTTTTTATTTTTATCATAGCAACACCTTGAAAAAAAAATCTACCACAATTAACTAATGTTTACTTTCACTTTCATCCTTGACAGGAGGAAACACATGCCAAGTATCTTTATGAGTTCACCATTTAGAAAAAATAAACAGCTATTTGTTAAACAATATGGTCACCTGTTCAGGATTAGAAGCATATGGTAAAAATAAAAGCCCCCTCTTAGCAACAGAATTTTCTGTTGGATGCTTACATGGGGCTTTTCATTAAATTCATTAATCTTCAATAATGTCTGTGCAAAGGAGAGAGATAATCCTTAATGAAAAGGTCTTTTCTTAGGATCACTTGGACTAAAGGTATTGAGTTTGCATTAGAAAAGAAAAGTGTCTGTTTTGAATTACTGTTATCTCTTGAGAAGGCTGATGTGATTTCATTTTCTTTGCTGAGCTAAACTTCACCTTTGCCTTGTCTCTTTTTCAAATATATATAAGCCACCAGCGTAGCTTCCCCCCACCCTTCATGTCTGAGGAACTCGCTATTCAGCTTGCTAAACTATGCACATCAGCAGGAGCATGATTGGAATGAGATGAGAACAGGACAGTCCTAAAATCCGGTTTGAAATGTGCACACGAACAATGCAGGTGACTTGTTCTATGCTGCTGAAATCTGTACTGCTATTTTGCAGACGGAAGATATTCTCACTGCATAAATTGCTTGGCATAATGTATAATTTAACACTTATCAAACTACCTTAATGTAGGTTTGTGCAACAGCTTCTTGCATTAGAGGCATATTAATGCTTATCACTATGCGTTAAATAACCTGGCTAATGTAAGAGCCTTGTTAGTCTACAAATATAGCCTAATACATGCAAAGTATGGCCATTATCATGCTTGTGATAGTACTGTACATGATCAAAATGGAAACATGAAATCCATTTATCCAGATAACTTGCTATTTATCGGCATTTGGATTTCCGTCGAGCATTACCTGATGAAATGATGATCAGAATAATCAGCTCCTGTCAGTAGAATTCTGCTTGACATTCACCATGAAAAATCCATTAAACCTCCTCTACATTTCAGAGAGATATCCTTGAATTACTTGGTGGCTGGATCTGTTACCAATGGCAAAACTCCCATGGATTTCATAAGTACAAAAAGCAACAAAGTGTTCTCATTATTAGCAACTAGTTCTAAAAATTTGGTTTTCAAGGATTTTATGACAAAATGAATGTCATTATTCACATGATGTATCCCATGATAAGGCTCCTAAAGTTGCAAGAGCTGCAACAGGGAGCTATTTGATTTAGTTGTGTTCAGTCACTATTATGTGACCTTTAAACCTATGCCTGTTAAATATTTATTATTGTTGTTGTATATATATCACTTTCAGTGTTCAGAGAATTTTACAACACTTATCCAGTTCACGCTCATAACAGCCCTATAAGGCTGGTTATTATAAATCCCATTTTACAGATTGAGAACTGAGGCTGAGGGTGATTTCAGACATGACGGGGCTGGTGGTGACCCCATCACAGAATCACCAGGTGATTCCCCACTGGGATCACACTGGCACGTCCAACAGACATGCCGGCTGATCACGGTGGGGAATCAGGGAGAGGGCGGGGTCACGCGGCGCAACATGCGGCCACACGCCCCCCCCACGCTCCCTCACTGCCCGCCCTCCTGGGAGACGGGCGGACGCCGTGGCCAATGTGGCCGCAGCACCCGCCCACATTGACCATGGTCCGGAATCCTGCCACAGATTCCGGGCTGTGGTAGCCATCCAAACGGGATGGGCCCTTTCATCGCGGCGAGGAATCACATTCACCACACGATCGGGGCCAGCCCTGACGGGACTCCATGTTTGTCTGTTGCCGTGGGTTTGGCTGGCTTCCTCTACAAGGTGTGCTCCTGCATTTTCTGGATCACCTCATGCAGGGCTGTCTTGGAGAAGCCACAGACTACTCCATGGTGAACATCTGGGGGGGGAAGTCCCCAACAGACGTGACGAGACCTTGCTCACCCAGTGGGAATCCACCGTGGTTGAGCGTGATCTCGTCACGTCTGAAAATATCCTGAGACACAGGATGTAAATGGATGGACAGCAGCTCTGGATTTGTCCATGGATACCCTCATTACACATGGGCTTCCCTGTCTGTTAGAAGAGTGGCCACCAGTTGTTCACCATGGAGTAGTCTGTGGCTTCTCCAAGACAGCCCTGCATGAGGTGATCCAGAAAATGCAGGAGCACACATTGTAGAGGAAGCCAGCCAAACCCACGGCAACAGACAAACATGGAGCCCCTGTCTGTCAGACCTGCCCCCCATGAGTCAAACAGCCAGACTATCTCCCAGAGCAAGCATGGCCATCGTGGCCCCCCACACCTGTCGCCCCACCTCCACAGCCTTAAATGAACATGAAAAATCCAAACCAGCATTGGTCTTACATGGGAACCCTGAATGGAGGCGAGCACCCACAGACACCCCAGGGGGATGGAGGAGCAGCAGTGCCGTTCAGTTCTCAACCTGAAGAATCTGGTCTCCAGCTCTTTCAGCTGTGTGTTTCCATCCTCCCTTCCCCTTTCCTTGTTTGTTCTGGCCACATTAAAAAAAAAAAAGTCAATGCAAAAACCCTAGAGGAAAAAAAATAGTGCAAAAAAATGAAACCAAAATGAGAACCAAAATTCTTGGAGAACCAAAACAAAAAGACAACAACCGGAACTGATATTGGGCCATTTTTATATGGACGAAGGTGGGTGGGGGTATTGGTGTGTGGCCACATTGGACAGAGGTGAGCAGAGGTGGTTTTCTGGAGGGCTCTGTGGGTAGAGATGGGCATGCGATGGGTGGATGTGGGTGTTTCGTGGAAGCACGCACACACTCGCACCCATCCTGTTCAGTGTTCACACAGGTGAACACTGAGCAGGAACCCATCTCCCTACCCACTGCTAGTTGTTTATACGGACACCCCCATAACACCCACCTGAACACTGAGCGGGGGTCCATATAAAAACAGCCTTGGTTCCGGAGTCCCATCCCTAGTTGCCATAGTTGCCAGACCTGGGCTCCTGACAAGGGGTGGGCTCCTGGGTGGGGATGGAGTGGGGTAGAGAACGACACAGGCCAGAACCGGTGTGTGTGTGTGTTGGCCCACCTGTCTGTGTGTTTTTGACCCAGGGTTTTCCCTAAGTGGGGGAAATGTGTATTTTCTTCCCATATGCCGGGCTGCTTCCTGTCTGTCTGAAAACACCAACTGTGACTTGACCAAGGCTAAGTTGGTATTTGAACCCTTGTTTTCCAGCACCAGTGCTAATAACTTATCTATTACACTACGGCAACCCTTTGGTTCCAAAAACTTCTCATAAATTGATATTAATATGAGCTGGATTGTGCTCATAGTTTACAACAAACAGACTAACTAAAAAAAGAACTTTACTTTTTGAATAAGCCAGTGACTCAAGGTTCCCATGAAAGTAGGTTGAAGCAAATTAAGTTATTAGACTATAGTAAAATGCCCTATGTTACTTCATAAATTATCCTGCCTTAGGGCAGGAGGTTGCGCTAGATGACTCTTTAGGTCCCTTTGAAGTATTCAGTTCTATGAAAACAGGAATGTTTTGACTCTATTGAGCAGTGATTCCTTTTGAACCAACAAACCATTGTTAACACCGTTCATTTGCAAGGGCCGGCTGAAGTCTTGCACAAGCTCATTATGCCTATAGAAAGCACATAGTTTAAGTTTTGGCACCTGCCAGCACCACAGCCATCGGTGGGAGGGAACCAATGGAGCAGTCTCAGACCTGCATTGTATTCAGGTTTGTATGTGCATTAGGGATGTGTAGTTCATATTTATTTTTGTTTTTTAATTATTAAAACAAACAAAGCTCCATTTGTTTTAGTAATTAAAATACAAAAATGGATCAATCATCATTTTCTTTCAACCATTTTCATTTTAAAAATAAAATTAAAATTAAAATTATTCTTAAGAAGTGTGCATGTGCAAAATGGCCACTGGGGGCTGTTTTGCAAATGCGTACCTTTTCCCAAAATGGCACCAATAGTCTTGGTGTTATTTTGGAAAAGGGCTATACATCCACAGGATGGTCTAGTGGTCATTTTGTCCTTGGGCAGTTATTAGTATGATTATTATTTTTAATTAATAAAATAAACAAACAAAAAAGGAAAATGGTAGGGTTGTTTACATAAAACCCGAGAAACAAATTGGTTTTTGTAAATGAAATCTAAAATGAAACCTGGATGCGTATCTACAGCACACCCCTAATGTGCATATGTTGGTCTGCAAAGTCCTTATGCATTCCCTGCTTTTGCATTGGCAGCTACAATGCTGAATGAGACCAAATTCTGTCTTGTTTTAGCCATTGTCCACGTCTAGAAGCTGAGGATGACCACTTAACAGAACATCCATAAAAAGGACTCCTCCAAAACATTTTGGCATTATGTCATCCTCCTGTTTTATCCCACATCTATAGTTTTAATTCCACATGCAGTGCATGATCCTATTTATTATTGCATTTCTCATGTCTGTACTATATTTCAGTGTGACCTTTAATGTTCACATTGTACCTCTGCTGTAGTCATCTGTGCAGAATTCAATAAAATTCTTACTAAGAAAAAGCTCCATTACCTGCTTCGCGAGAGACAGAGGAACTGCTGGCGGGCAGCCAATTTTGGGTCAGTCTGTGTGCTCAGAATCCCATTGTCTTGGAAATTATTCTTTAAATGCAAATGATAATTAAAGAGCTAAGAAAAGTAGATGAGGGAGGAAGCACATTATACCCTGAAAGCTAGTCTAATTCAAGTATGTGCTCATATTATTTAGAGGTGTGCATCTGCAATGTTTTCTATTATTTAGTAAAACAATTGGAGCCCCATTTGTGTTTGTAAGTAATGTTATAAAAGCCAATGAATAAGCAAACAATTCTATTTTATTTTCATCTGTTTTCATTTAAAAATTAGAAAATAAAAAATATTTAAAAACAAAACAAAAACACCACCCCATGCATGTACAAAATAGTCATTGTGCGCACGTCTACCCTCTCCCCAAAATAACACTGGCATCTGCAGGCTGGTTTCAAAAGGCTCCGGCTGCCATTTCACTTTTTTTCTTTTAAATTAAAAAAATCACTGCACATGTGCAAAATGGTCACTGAATCATTCTGTGCATGCACACTCTTTTCTAAAATGGTTCCACCAACGTTGGTGCCATTTTTGAAAAAGATAGCCACTCTTCATATGTGCATTGGCCATTTGTGTATGCACAGAGCAGCTGCCCTTTTCCAAAATGGCGTCGCCACCGGTGGCACCATTTTGGAAAAGGGTGCACATGTGCAGAATGCTCCTACAGCCATGTTGTGCATATTCACTGATTTTTTTTATTTAAAAAAAAATCTTTTAATAAAAATGAAAGGAAAAAACCCAGAAACAAATGGGTCATTTACAAAAAATATATAAAAATGAAGGGGATTTTGTAAACAAAAATAAAAATGGAAATGAAAATAAAAATGAATGGTGTGCCTTCTGCAGCATACTTGTTATTATTGTTATTTATTATTTATATAGTGCTCTCCGTGTTCAAAGTGCTTTTAGTCTTCAACTTTCATGCTTTTTTCCCTTCGTTTTCATCCATTTTCGTTACCATATCCTGTTGTTTTCATAATTTAATTACTAAAAGGAACTGGCCATCATTTGTTTTAGTAATTAAACAAAATAAAAATGAATTTCACACCCCTTGTTCCTACCCAAGCACTGAAAACCTGAGCTCAGTGTAAGAAATCAGAGAGGAGGGCAGGCACATAAGGATAGTGGACAGATCCATGGCACAATTGCTTCATCTGGACTAGATCGGAAATGATTAACCATGAGTACCTGGTATCCCGCCAGATATCATGGTATCCAATATCCAGTTAGGTACCAATGATATCCAGTTTAGTATCTGGAAATGTTCTGGTTAACCAGATTACTGTTTACAGCATTACTGTTTAATTATAATTTGACTTTAACGAACAAACAAAAAACCCACCTTCCTCCCTCTCTCTGGACTGGTGGTAATGCGGTAATCCAGTTAATGGTAATATCTGGTGTATTCCAGTGTGGTGATTAACCTCTGCAGTTACCAGATTGTTATCAGCTAATCACCATCAGCTATCTAGAATACCAGACATACCAGTTGTTTTTTAACCTATCAATTTCAGCTCTAATATGACCCCTCCTCTTCCGGAGTGTATCCTTTATGCACTTCTGCCTCCAACTTCTAAGCAGCCCTTAGAGTTTGTACTAATATCTGAAGTGGAAATATTGGCAGGAAAAGGTTCTCCACCATAGGTTTAGAATTAAATAAAGATAAAGGGAGGATCAGTTTGACCCAGTGTATAACATAATTTGGACAAATATAGGTTGCAGGCATTACATATACCTCGTTTTAACACTTCATTGCTTACAGAACTGATGTTTGTTTGCTGTCAAGCAATGACAGTTTTTGATGTCAAATGATTTATAAAGGTTGTTGTTATGCTAAAAGTAAAGAAGTGTGGTAGTGAGTGGTGAAATTTGTTAGATGTACATTAAACATATATGAGCATGTGAGATGGTGGGATGTAATTGCTGAGTGATATTTTATTTATTTTTTCTTGGTTTTGGAAGGAAAAGAGAGAAATTCTCACAGCAACATGTTGAATATGAGCCAGATTCAATAAGAAAACACGTCTGGCTTTCTTACTGACAAACACACACTATGTTTTGGTTCATTCCCCCACCCCAGAGTCAAGATGCATTTTTTATTGGAGGGCAAGACCTCCTCCTCTTCCTTTCCTGGGTCCCCTTTGCTGCCAAGGCTGTTCCTCCATCTCTTCGGGGTCTACTCCAACAGCTGACAGAAAAAGGCAGCTGCTTCCTCCAGAAGCCCAGTCCTTGTCAGCACCATGACCTCTTCCACATTGCGGTGGACCTGTATTAAAATGGGGGTGCCAGGGGTCTTTCAAACAGAAGGAACATACCTGATGGTATGTTCCTTATTTCTGGGGATGATGCCTTGTGGAGCTGTCCTGGCCGAACCCAGGGCGAACACCTGGTAGCTGCCGTTCACATGGGTAGGTACATCTGGGGCAATGAGGGGCCAATGTGGAGCCCCATCTCATGTGATAACACCAGGTGTTTGTCAAGATAAGACAATCTAAGAAAGGTGGGAGAGGAAAGACACACTGATACTTGGAATCATCTTTGGAATAAGCCATAGCACTTGTAATTATCACTCATGAGTGTCTCAGCTGAGTTTCTCTATCTCCCAGTTTCCTGTTCCTTCAGTCTGCCCAAAGACCAAACTCAGATGCCAGAAAACATATTGCCCTTCCAAAGGCATATGCAAGAAATGGAAATAACCATAAAAATGCCCTGAGACAGTTACCAGTACTGCAATGTTAAAGATGATTGCACTAAGCTTACAGCATATAAGGAAAGAACATTTGACATTAAAGTAAAAGATATCATCTGAACTACTTTGTCTTCCTCTCACTTGGCATCCAACTAGCATATTTATACAATCACAAAAATCCTTTTCAAATATAAGTGTCCTTGAAATATAACACATCGTCACAGAAACTGTTGTGGGGAAGCTTCATTAAAAGGAGTGTTTGGTGGAACAGTCCATGACTAGAAACATCTGGAGATGCTATCAGCCATAACCCCTTATATCTTTAACAGTACACAGAAAAAGAAACCCAACAACTCATTCTTCTCACAGGTGATGCTGTTGAAAATCCACAGAAATTGGCTTTCATCCAAATATGCTATTTTCATTTTGAAGTACATCTCATACAACTCCCTTAAGGTGCTAAACAGAGATAATTTGGGTGTGAATTGCCAGGGTTATCTCTTTGTTTTATTGTTTTGGACAATTCATCATATATAAAGAAGGCACTATATGAATGAAAGCTCTTCCTACCTACTGTTTTTCCTCATTACTTTTGCATCCATCTCTTGACAAAGATGATCTAAACTGTACATGCCCACTGCTTCTACAGATGGAGTTTTACTAGGGTTTGCATAGCTACAAGAGGCATCCCATCAGTCGCAGTGCTGGGCAATGGGCAGCCACCCCTAATTTCACCACTGCAGTGGCCAGTATGAAGCCCAAGATTGGGTGCATGGCAATTGCACAGCTTGCTGCTATAAGCTACTGTGTCGCTGTCGCTGCCATCTGTGTTCTCTGGAGCATGCTAGGTAATGTGGTCCAGCAGCTACAGAGAGCAAAGATGACATCAACTATGGGTGAAAACAGACATGATGCTAACCACCCTTTAACCACCCTTGGTGGTCATTTATGCATATTTCAGGGCTGCATAGGGCACCAATACAGCCCTGCAACATGCATAAATAACCACCAAGGGTGGTTAAAGGGTGGTTAGCGTCATGTCTGTTTTCACCCTATGTGTGCATGCACAATAGCACATAGCAGCAAACTGCACAATTGCACATGCATCTGATCCCAGGCTTCATACTGGCCACTGTGACAGCACTCAGGGGGGCAGGGGCAACCTGGTTGGCACCACAAGCCCCTTCCCATGCTTCTACATATGCATGGAGGGGAGGCAGGCCGAGAGGGAACCCAGAGCAACCCAAGGGAGGGAGGGTGAGCATGGGGTCAGCAGCATGGCCCTGAAAACACAATGCATGAGTTATCTCATGGCTGCAAAGGGTTTTTGTTGAACTTCAGATATTTAATTTGCCTGGCATAGTTTGGTGGGCCCATAGTTTATGTAGTTATTTATTATTTATTTATTTTAAAAAATTTCTATCCTGCCTCTCCTACCACAGGCAGCTCAGGGCAGCTTATAAATATTAAAAACAATACTTAAAACAACATTGAAAGGAGTAAAAAAATCACACCACACCATCCCCAAACACCACTACCACCCAATTACCCATCTCCCCCACCAAATGCCTGGTGGAACAGACAGGTGTTACTTTTCCAAAAGGAGAGAAGATCTGGGGCCAGCTGGGCATCCACCAGAAGTAGAACCTGGAAAATCACTGGCAGAGAACGGAGCACTGGTGCTCCCGGCAGCCCCTTCCCACAAAGAGAAAGGGCACCGCATTCTGCACCAGCTGCAATTTCTGAGCCGTCACCATGGGTAGCCCCATGTAGAGCACGATACACTAATCTAATCTAGAGGTGAGGAAAGCATGGATGACAGTGACCAGGTCAGAGTCTGAGACAAACGGCCGAAGCCGTCACATCAGATGTAATTGGCGGAAAGCACTCCTCAGCACAGCCTCCACCTGGGGGTCCAGGCAGAGCTGCGCACTGAGGAGCACCCCCAGACTCCATACCTGAGAGCCCAATGGGGGGCAGACCCCATCAATAATGGGGGCTGCCAACTCCATCGCCTTACCCACTAGCATCACCTCCATCTTGTCAGGATTCAGCCTCAGTTGATTAGCCCTCATCCAGTCCTCAGCAGCTTCCAAATACCAAGTAAGCACCAAGACCGCTGGGCCTGGGTCTGTTGAAAAAGAGAGGTAGAGCTGAGTGTCATCAGCATATTGATGACACCGCACCTCCTAGGCACCTCGCCGAGCAGCTGCATGTACACATTAAAGGTGTGCACCAGGGGCCCATGTCATTTTTGTTTTTGTTTTTTGTTTTTGTTATTTAAATATTATTTATTTTCATAAATATCAAATTTTCTTTTTTGCTTTTTCTTTTGTTTTTGTTTTCCATTGGTTTCAATGGAATACACGTTTCCAGCTGTAACATTTTTGTTTTTCATTAGGTGTGGCTGAAACTTGTCATGATTATACCTCCAATGGAAAGCATTAAGTGTACCAAATTCCAAAATGATTGGATAAAGGAATCCGATTTTATAAGCAGTTTAATTATATTATTTTGCACTTTATTTACTTGTGGATGCCAGGAAGATTGTATAGTTTTTCATTGTGCATGTTGTCTTTTTTCATTCATTGTTAATTCTATTCCATTGATCAAGTAAGTGTGATATTTTTATGCTGGCCCTTCCCCTTGCCGATCCTGTCCACCACCCTACCAACTTAGAAGTCTACCAGCTGCCAGTGAAATCTTCCTCCGTGATCTTGCCCTGTATCCCATAGAACCAATTACTGGTGCTAGATATACAGCACCTGAAATGCACAATGGAGCTACAATTCAGTGCTGCAATCCTGCCATAAAATGGGCACGTGGAAGAACGGGACATCTCTGTGGGTTTTTTTTCATTCCGACTAGTCTTGAGACATGATCCCTGTACTAGGACAAAGAATGTTATAACATTGCATATCACTCCACTGACTGTGTGTCCTACACAGAACACAACTGTTTTTCTCCACATTTAGTGCCTTGGAATTAAAGAAATTTGACCTGATACTTATCTGTATTTCTACTAATAACCTAACATAGGGGCTACATACAACTAGGGCTGATGCGGCAGCAGCTTTTACTGCATCGCGATTCCGTTCTGCCATTTCGGAACTGCCCGCGCCACACCGTGACTTTTCTGCGGATATTCCGCTAATTCCGCTGGAATTCTGCAAATCGCGGAATTGCGGGAAAATTGCGGAAATCGCGGAAAACCGCTATTCTGCTATTTTTTGGCACTGGAGGAATTGCGGAAATAGCGAAAATGTCATGTTTCCACGATTCCACTAAGTTGCAGAATTAAATAAGCGGAACCGCGGAACCGTGGAATGAAACCGCGGAATGAAAGCCTCTGCCATGCCGTTCCACTAATTGCGGAAACACTGTTTCCGCCAGAAATAGCTACCGCTGCGATATTCCACTACAGCCCTACATACAACCACAGTGAAGACTTGAACTTCACACTCTCCCATAGTGAACACAAAGCTTAGCTACCCAGCCATACTGCTGACTGTAGTACAACCTTGGATTGATAGTTGTGAGTTACTGAATACATGTATTAACTTTTTATCCCCATTCTACTCAGCACTGGTTAATTTCACTCTCCCTATCCCCCAGTATAAAAGTCAAACTGCATCAGTGTCTCTTGGTGTAGTAGGGTGTGTTCTGCAGAATAAGGTTGAGATCACTCAAAACTCTTAGGAATCATCCAAACAGTCTTTATTCTCTAACACACTGGGTGATTTCAGATGTTACGGGCGGGCGGTTCATCACAGTGAACCCCCAGGGGGGGTGAACATCACAACCACGGGCCGGGGTGGAAAAACGACCCAAACAGACGGGATGGGACCTGGACCACGGCCGGGAACCGGGCCGAACCATCACGGACCGGGGCAGCACAACAGACATGCAGCCGAACCCCCGCCGTGGTCAAAACACCCAGAAGGCAGGGGCATGACACAGACATGGCCGCCTGAGGGCAAACGAAGCCAAAAGGCACACAAGGGAACGCCCACACAAGGGAAATGGGAAGGGAGGGGGGAAGAGGGAGAACAGGCTGACAGGCACCACACACAGCACACGCACACACACACACAGTGGACCCACAGCGGGACACACTGCATGACCACACGCCCGGGCACACACACACACACACACACCACACACACACAAGGGAAAACTCGGGAAGTGGGGGCAGGGGCGCCTGGAACACAGCACGAGGAACAATGGGAGGGATGAGGGGGGGCACCGCCAAGGGGCAAGGCACAGGCATCAGCAACCCCCACCCCCACACCACACCAGTCCATAGAGGTGCCCCCACAGCAACAAAGGCAGTCTCGGGGGGGGGGCTGGACGCCCGGAACAAGGCACGATGGGGGCCCGCAATGCACAGCGAGCCCGGCGGAGAGGGTCCAGGAGGAGGAGGAAGGGGGCCCCACATGGACCTGCCTGCTGTCATTCTCATTGTAACCAAGCCAAGCACGTGCACTTGAGACCTCGCATCTTCATGAATGTTAGACCCCTTGTCTCTCCCTCTGTTCCCCTTCCTAAGTCTCTCCCCCAGCTCCTGTCTCTCAGATTGTAAGCCCTAGGGGCAGGGACCGTGTCTATTTTATTACTTTGTAAAGTGCCAGGTACACTGCTGGTGCTATATAAATGTTTGTTAATAATAATAGGCCTGAGCCACTGGCACTAGCAGCAGCAGACAATGAGTTGCCAGGGTTAGGGATGTGCGAACAGAACCGAGTTCGGAAATTCATTTCATTTCGGTTCGAAAATTGAGTTTGGTTTGAAAGTTTGGTTCGGTTGACCGAACTATTTAAGTTTGGTCAAATTTCAAACTTCTGAACCAAGTTCATACATTCAAAACCAGTTTTTTGGCCTTCTGAACTGGTTCGGATTCGACTGAACAGTTCGGTCAAATTCAAGTTTGGTTTGAAAATTCAGTTCAGTCGACCGAACTATTCGAGTTCGGTCTGAACTCCGAACTTCCAAACCGCGTTTGTACATCCCTAGCCAGGATACAGAACCCTTGGCAAAGAAAGCATATAGTACTGGGGGCCATTGGCACTAGCAGGAGCAGACAGTGGGTTTCCAGGGTACAGAACCCTTGGCACAGATAGCATATAGGGCTGGTGGCCATTGGCACTAGCAGCATCAGACATTGGCTTCCAGGGTAAAGAACCCTTGGCACAGACAGCATATAGGCCTGGGGGCCATTGGGAGCAGAAGCAGACAGTGGTTGCCAGGGTACAGAACCCTTAGCACAGACAGCATATAGGACTGTGGGCCATTGGCAGCAGCAGAAGACATTGGTTGCCAGGGCAGGCAGGCAGGTGGCGTGGCATGAGAGGCAGTCAGGAAGACTGAGGCAGGGTTTGAGCTTTGCAACCTGGGCAGGTGGGCAGAAAGGCAGCGTGGCATGAGAGGCAGTAGGGCAGGCAGGCTTGGGCAGCCTTTGAGCTAGACAGCCTGGGTAGGCAGACAGACACCTTGGCATGGGAGGCAGGAAGGTGGACTGAGGCATGCTTTGAGCTTGGTGGCAAGCTGGGCGGGCAGACAGGCAGTGTGGCATGAGAGGCGGTAGGGCAGGCAGGCTGGGACATTGGCAGCAGGGCACTCAGACAGGCTAGCAAAGACTTTGCAGTGCGAGAGAGTGAGAGCCAGTCAGTGTCACATAGGCGGGCCGAGATTGTGTAGCCATAGGCCGGCTGGCAGGATTACATTTTCCTAATGCCACCTTGTGTCATGAGGTCAGTCAGATAAGGTGGCCAAGGCCATCTAGTGTGAGAGACAGATGGGGGGGGGCATGGCGGGAACCAGGCTTTGGGAGGGTGGGACAGCACCTTAGCAGCACAGCAGCAGTAGCCGTAGCCCATATTGAGGAGAAGGAGCCCCGTCCCATGACTGCCCCTGGCATGGGATGGTGTGTGCCACTGCACCATCAATCCTTGTCCAGGGGCAGCTCAGGGAATCCCAGCAGCGGAAAGTTGACCTTCAAGGAGAGCAACTGCTCCACCACTTTGTCCCCAGTCTCAGGCAGTGCGGGCAGCAAATGTCCCCGCCATAGAGAACACCCACTCACTGGGGACACTGGTCGGTGGGCAGAACAAGAGACCCTTGGCCACTTTTGACAGGGTCGGACACACATTGGTCTTGCCGTCCCGGTCAGCTAATGGATTGCTACTGGGATAAATGCATGGCTCCTCCTCCAGGTATGTCTCCACAGCTGCTGAGGCGCTATTGTACTCCCTCTCGTAGCTCTGCCTGGGAACCACCTCCTCCACTGTCCTCAGCCAAGCTGCTTGCCCTATTGTGCACGTGCCCCAGCGTGGCCTGAACTTAGATCAAGCTGCTTCTGCTGCTGCTGGTAACAGGGGTGCTGCTGCTGCTGGCACTGCTGCTACTGCTACCCCTAGAACTGGGGGTAGGGATAAACCCACATGGCTAACAGGGGTGTCTGCTCCCACTACCACCATCCCCAGGGGTGTCCTGCTGCATAGCCCGTTCTGCCTGCTGGACCCTCTCCACCAGCGTATCCTTCCGGAAGGTAGAGAGCACTGTCTAGCATGCCATGCTGCCCTTGACCCTGGGGTCCAGCATTGTTGCCAGGACATATTGCTCCTGCTGCAGGAGCGCATCAAAATGCGCCTCCAGGCCAGGCTTCAGTTTCCACACCAGGTCAAGTGCCTCATCGGCCAGCTTCCTGCCCACAGGACCACAATCCCACCCCCCGAGAATCTCATCCACCTTCCTCTGGAGACTCCAGACCAGAGGGGTCACCTGGCTGAGGGTGGCGATGGAGCTGCTCACGGTCTCCGTCACGGCTAGGGATGGTCCCAGGATGAAGACCATTTGAGCCAGGATCTCCCATTCCACCCAATTAAACTCTTCCCGTGCCCCGCAGTCCATCTCCAGTTGAACCTGATGCAAGGTGGCTTTCTGCTCAAGAAGACATTCAAGCATCAGGAAGGTGAAATTCCATCATGTGACCACATCCTGGACAAACTAGTGCCCTGGGGAGACTTGCTCGGCCTGCTTCTCCTGGAGGAGCTCGCTGCCCTTCACGCTCCGGTTGAAGAACCCCGTCAGCTTCCTCCCCCAGTCAATCAGGGAGCTAAGGGTGCCTTCCCCAATCCCCTTCTCCCCCAATCCCAGAGCATCCGTGACCACCAGGTGAAGGGTATGTGTGGCGCAAGGGATGCTGGTGAAGCCCCCGTCATGGACTACCTGTAGTACATTTGCGGTGTTGTCCGCATTCACACACCCCTTGGTGAAGGCCACACCTGGCGTAACTCACTCCCTCACCATGGTGGCCAGGGCTGCCTCGATATTACTGGTGGTGTGGGAGCTGTCCATGACTTGTGCCTGAAGCAGGGGCCACCTATACCCTGCTTCAGGACCCCTTATGCCACTCCCAAAAGCTGTCTCGGGGTCCTGCCACCAGTGTGCCGTTACTGCCAGGTATGTATGCTGGGCGTTCCTGCTGGACCACAGGTTCATGCTGAAGTAGACCGTGGACACCCCCCCCCCCAAGCCCCTTCCAGCTGCTCCCTTACCCGCTCCTTCAAAACTCTGTAAACTTCTGGTACCGCAGTCTGACTGAGGGTGGTGCAGGATGGCAGCTTAAACTGGGGGGCCAGGAACCCAATCAGCCGCTAGAAGCCTTTGTCCTCTACAATTGAGAAGGGCTGCCCATCCAGCACAATCATTTTGACCAAAAGGCACTTGGTTTTCTCTTGAAAGATGTTACACCGCTCTCCAGCACCTGATGGCCTTGGCAGCTTCCCCAACCTGAGCTCCTCCATAACGGACTGACGCTGCTGGGGAGGCTCCTGCTCTTGTTCTGCCCCCATACTGCTCCTGCTGCTAGGGGCAGCAGCAGTTGGTGCAGGACGCTTGACCGCTGAAGGAGCTGGGTGACTGGCCACTGCAGTCGGGAACCTGCTGGCATCCACTTCCCCTGCCTTCCCACTTTGCAGCAGAGCACTCTGGCATGACATCAGGTGCCTCGCCATTGCAGTTGTCCCAAGGTTGGTGAGCATCTGCCCACGTTTCACCAGCTTTTTGCACAAAGTACACGGCACCTCTCTAGGATCATCTGCCCGCACCAGCTTAAAATGTTCCCATACAGAGGATTCCAACCCCCCTCCTGCCTTCTGGCCCACCCCAGGTAATGCACTGCTGCCAGCGCTGCTGGAAGGGGTAGAACTTGGTGGCACTGGTGACACAGCTCTGGAAGAAGGATCAGCCATCGCCTTAGCTCCAGACATCTCTTCTGCAGCACTAGTGTCTGCCTCTGACTCACTGTCCATGATCACATTGATGTCCCGTGAAGGGGAGTACTGGGACCCTGAGGCTAGACTGCCCGTGCCTGCCATGCTGCAGGCACTCTCCATGTGCCCCCCTCAATAGCTGCTGCTGCTGCTTCTACTCCTCTCCCTACTGCCATTGCCCAGGGATCAGTCCCTGCCTCTAGCAGCTGGGTGGCATTCACCAGCTCCGGACCTCTCGGGATCGTCTCCACAATGTGGGACATTGGTGGCCCTGGAGGAACATCGGAAGCAGCAGCACCTGCTCCTGCAGCCACAGCAGAGACAGCGGCAGCCTCATGTACTGCAGACCTTCCAGTGCCCTGTGTGGCAGTGGAGGGTACTGCCAGGAGGCACCGCTGACCCGCTGAAGCCTGTTGCCCTAAAGCTGGCCTGCGGTGTTTGGGGCGTGGTGATGTGCTTGCGCTGCTGCTGCTGCCTGCTGCCGTTCTATGGGCACGACCCCCACCACCATACACCCAATTATCTGTCTTACGGCAGCAGACCGACCTCTCCTACTTCCCTTCCCCAAGATTTTATTTTAAAAAATGTACTCAATTTTTAAATCTAATATTAAATCTCTCTCTACACTAAATCTAACTGCTATTAACTATTCTAAAACTTATTGAACTAAATGGAATATCCGAATAGTAGTAGTAGTAATATTTATAAATTTTTGACCATAGGTCATAACAAAGTAAATGAAAAACAGTACAAAAGATAAAATAAACAGACAACATAAACATAAAACAGAAGCAAGTGATCGTAGCTGAATTAAGCTATAGGCATAAGAGAGCAATTGATAAAACTAACAAACTAAAAATTGCCTTGCTCTTCATGGGGTTTATGGCGACATATTTGACCCCTTTAACTAGATTCTATCTTGAGATTGGAAAAGGTAATATAGCAGAGAATTTTAAATTCTGCTCAATTAGCTTAGTGTCAATGATCAGGGGAAGGATTTAACATCCTTCCGAACAATTCCACACACAAGCCAACCAGCCGGTACCCCCTTCTGTGATGGTTAGGTCCATGTTGGAATTACTAGTCACTAAACAGGGCAATTTTGGCCACAAAAGAGAGCCCAATACCTAGCATAGCTAATAAGACCTAAATGCAGTATAATAATCGTGGGGCTAACCAAAAACCGAGTGGCAAAGGGGATAAAAAAATTAAGCAACCCAGCCACCCTGCAGATGGAATTACCTGTAGAGTTACTTTCTAATAAATCAGATTTTGTCAAGCAGGTCACAAAATAAATAAATGGCTATCCCAAATATCGACAAGGCTTAAAATTGCTAGCCCACTCAATGATCCATCTTTCTTCTTAATTCTGCCTGCCAGGCGAAATTCGCCATGGGTCTTGTCATTGAGATTTGTGTTTGCCAGTAAAAATGTCAGCTTCCAATTAACTGGCCAATGTTCTTTCCTAATCAGCAACATGTCAATGTATTTAGTATGCAGGTTTTCATTAAATGGGAAGTTTAAAAGGTAGTGCAGGATGTCTTCTACCTTGTTTTGGGTGCAAGAACAAAATCTCAAATTATATGGAGTACCTAGAGTTCTTCCTTCAAAACTGCTGATGGAAATAGCTGGAACCGCATTCTAGTGAAGGCCAATCTTGCAGCTGGATTCTCCACTTGGAGCAGATAATCTTCAAATCCAAATACATTTTTACATTCCGGGTACCCAGGAGCTATCTTGCAAACCCTAATCTGTGCCATCACATTTTGGGTAAATACATCAGTAACTCTATTTTTAAACCAAAAGCTTCCTTTACTTTGAGAGCTAGACTTAAGTTCCACCATTGACAACCCATATGCAGATATCAGCCCTTCTGTTCTTTGGGCCCATGTGGTTTTCCTTTTAAAGCCGTCCTGTTCTTCATAAAATGGTTTGGGTAATCATCCCTTGGCCATCCCCTGAAGACATGACCAGTATCTGAACATAGCCAATTGAATAATGTTAGATTCCACAGGGAGCAGGCCAAGCTCTGCCCTCACCATGCTTGAAGGCATGAATAACGGGACCCCCAAAACCCTTTAACCAATTTTAAGAGGTGGCACTTCCAATCCTGACGAATATGCATGGCCCCAGATCTCAGACCCATATATCATTTGCGGGACAATTTTTTGATTTATTAGAGTCACAGCCGGTTTTACAAGCTTGGCACCAGCTGTCTTTCAAAATCGTAAGATTCCATTGGCTGTGCAATCAGCTTTCAATTTTACATCATCAATATGTCTTGTCCAGTGACCCAAATAATTAAACAGAATCCCCAGATAGCTGTACCATTTAACCTGCTCAATTACCTGAGACCCAATATGCCATTTGCTAGGTGAAAAGTGATTGGCAAATACCAACACCTTTGTCTTGGAGTGGTTAATTTCCAGATGATTAGAGACACAGTAATTATGTAGAGCTACTACAAATACAAATTAATTCAGCTAGCTTTCGCCATAGCCATATTCATAAAATATACAATATACAGAATAATATACAATGTGACAAAATAACATCACGAAATCCAACTATCAGAATAATCCAAAAATATTCCAAAAACCCAAAGAGTTATATTATACACTCTCCTACACAGAGGTTATGCAAACACAATCACCAAAAGCTGGGAAATTACTGCCTTGCTCTTCTGCGGGGGGTACCTCGGCCAGGCTTGTCCCCTGAAATTATAATACTAGGCTAACCCCCATTAGACTGCAAATACCATTTGAACAATGATTCCAATAATCAAATATGGTACACCCGCCTTCTCCCAATTCCACAGGTAGAAGACCACGGTATCCAACCACAATACAATCTCCCTCATAAGCTATCTTCATCACTTGCACTAAGCTCCTCCCTTTTTTTGGTGGCCAGGTAAACAAAGGTAGCGACCCCACATACCATTTCCTTACCCTTTGTGTTAAGTATTTTCTCTAGTAGAAGATAGTCAGACAGATATATATATGGGTGCTCTTGCCACAAAGGTAATAACCAAACCTGCCTAAGCTCTTCATAAAGAGAGTGAAAGATAATATGTAGAACATCCTCCAGATAACCGTCACTACATACACAATTATGGTTTGCATGAGGCTGTTTTATATATCTTCCATGTGTAATAGCAGATTTTACTAGTTGCATATGTACTTGTGTATATGCTCTCCGTATACAACATTTAGGCAGCCATTCCAAATAGGGCTCAAAACCATGTACTTGTTTAATTTGATGGTAATTAGGTGCGACTTTCCAGTCCATCAAAGCAGCAATGTCTTCTTGTTTCCCAATATCTAACACCCTGGATTTAATGATATTTCCTATTCTAACCCGATCTTTAGTGAGTAAGTATTCCATGTATAGCCCTATACTTCTCAGCTGTTGCAAAATCTTGCTTACCCATGAATACAGGGGGATCTGTTTCTGCTCTAGTTCTTCTTGTAAGAAGATGGATGTCAAGCATGACGCCTCCCTAGTGCAAAGTTTGGCCCAGTAACATAAACTCTTTATTGTGATCTGATTCAAAATAGAGCTTACTCCAGTTTCTGCCCTGAGAACTGATCCTGGGATTGCTTGCGGAAGCCCCAGGATACTACGCAAGAACTTATTTTGCACTACTTCAAGCTTGACACAGCAAGATCCATCAATTATCCTGCCCCATATGTAACCAAACGTTTAACTTTGGCCTTGTATACTTTAAGGGCTTGAGAAATTGGAGCCTCTAAAGACCCAGCAACAAACTTTATAATACCTCTGGATGCAACTGATGCTTTTATTGCCAACTCTTTTACGTGCCTATCCCATTTGAGGTTATTAGAAAAATTCAAACCAAGATAGACATAATTGTCAACCTGAAGTAAAGACTCATCACCAAGCTTCCACTGGTACACCTCTCGCTTGCCACCAATAACCACTATCTGAGATTTCTTAGAATTAACCTGCAGCATATTCGTATTACAAAACTCCTTCAATTTGTCCAATTGATATATCAAACCTTTCCTGGTTTGCGACAATAACACGATGTCATTGGCATACATCAAAGCTGGTATTGTCCTGTTCTTAATCTTGGGGGGAATGTAGAGGGAGGCGGGGATGCTGGACACGCTCCTCAAGAGGCCTCCTCCCGGCACCGACCAGCTGCTGCTACCCACTCTGCTTCCGGTGCTGCACTGCTCTTTAACCCCCAGGAGGGCGTGGGAGGGGGGGCGGGGATGCTGGGCACACTCCTCACGAGACCTCCTCCCGGCACCTACCAGCCACTGCTACCTGCATTAATTATCACCAAATTATATTATAAGAAGTTGCTGTCCAGAAAAAAAACTAATTTACCGGTATTCCCTTTGGGATAAATAGAGGAGTCCATGGCAAACAGGGATGCCAAGGCTTTTTGGAGACTTGTTAATCATGGTACTATGATTATGCCACCGTATCTGAACCTGGTATTAACAATATAATCTGGTTCCAACATTTTGATAGTATCTTAATAGGTACAAGGGCTCCAATTGTACCCTGGTGAGCGAATTGGTGGATCTTCCCAACTGGCCGCCCATCACTGACCATGAGATGAGAGTATTATTGAAGTCTTTCTCTAACAACAAAGCCCCTGGAGAGGATACACTCCCTGGGGAACTTTTCAAGCAGCATCTCGATTGGTCGGTTCCCATATTGTGTAGATTTTTCACTCACTTGAATTATTCAGAGGGTATTCCATCAGGCTGGAATTCAAATATAATAATTCCTATTTATAAAAAGGGAAATAAGGTCTCCCCCAGTAATTATAAGCCTATTAGTCTTATTGAGGCTTTAGCTAAGGTCTACGCTAGAGCTTTGCTAAATAGGTTGGAAGATTTGGCTGAGTCTAATCAGATTTTGGCTGAGGAACAAGCTGGCTTTAAGGCTGGAAGATCCACTATGGATCAGTGTTTCACCTTGGCAGATCTAGTTGATAAATATGTTGTATCTAAACGAACCAAACTTTATGCAGTATTTGTGGACCTGAAGGCCGCCTTTGATTCCATAGATAGGAATCTACTATGGGAAAAATTCAGACAGACCAATATAGATCGCAGGCTTCTAATTTTGATTGCATGTGAGGATCAGTAACAAAGGCCACCTATCAGATACCATTACTTCTGCAAATGGTGTAAAACAGGGCTGTGTGTTGGCTCCTTTTTTATTCATTTTTTTTTTGTTAATGATATAGTTGGCTACTTGACAAATGAGCAGAACCATCCTCCTTCCATCGCTCAGAGACCCATTTCCATGTTACCCTATGCAGATGACATGGTGTTTTTATCCCTCACTAAGGTGGGCAACCTCCTGGAGGTTAAAGAGCAGTGCGGTGCCGGAGGCCACGCCGGCGGTCGCGTACCGAAGGGTTGCGTGCACAAGGGCACGGCCCTTGTGAGGCCCTTGAGAGCTCTTGAGGCTAATAACTTATTTTTTGGCTGGTGAAACTTGGGGCCTGAGCTTCTCTCATTCCACATCCTCCTATGGGGAAGAGAAAGAGAGGCACAGTAACATCTCCTCTTGACTCGACTCAACCGAAAGGCAAGCAACCCAAAATTACTTCTTTTATAACCCCCACTGACCATTTGGATAATGAAGGCAATTCTTCTGCTCCCAGTCCCCCTCCTGCCATAACCAATCATTTTGCCGGCTTGGCTGAGATGGACACTACAGTGCTAATGAGTTGGCTGAGCCAGATCCCCAGAATATTTCCATCATCAGAGATCTATCCAGTTTTTTGCATTCATCACTGGTTGACCCTGGGCAAGGCTTTAGTGATGGATCATCTCAGAACACCTTTAAGAATCTTCATTGGCAGGATCTGGCTGAGTTCCTTCAGACCCAGCGTCTTTTGGTTAATCATACAGTGTCCTTATTGTTTGCGAATATTTTGGACATTGATAAATCACTAGTGGCTGTAAAGGGTCAGCTCCAAGAGCTTGTAGATAAATTTGACCATATAATTAAGGATAAGAAGGCCCAGGTTGAAAGTGATACAACCAGGCCTAAAGTGGTTCCTTTAAGGAGGTAGGGGATGGCCCCAATTAGGACATTTATTTGTTCCCCCCCTAGGTCTCTTAGGTTGGACCAGCAAACCCAAAATAGGAGGAAGCCTCCCCCCTCAATGGTTGATGACCAGTCAATTTCTTTTGGGGTTCGACCTCTCCTTAATGGGAAGTGCCCAAGCTGGGAAACCGAGTCTCTGATGTTGCGTAATCTTCTTCATTTGACTGGGCTGAAGCTAACAAACAAAAAGATCCTTGAGATGGAGGGCTCCCACTACCAAGGTTCAAATGTCAAACTAAGTATTAAGTTATCACACGCGAGCATTGTCAGAAGAATTTTTCTTGCGAGGAAATTTCTCCTGACAAGAGGGATTTCTATAGATAGGGTTTTTGTTTCTTTGGCTAATACGGCTAAGCCCTCTCCAGCACTCAACCTGGAGGAATCCCAGCTATATAAGGTTGGAGATTTAGCTTTGGGGGCCCAAGTACCTGCTGCAAACATGATAAGCCAACAATCAGGGCAATTACATTTGGGCTTATCTCAACTTCCAGAGGCCTCGGGTTCTGTAAGGGGGTTGGATTTAATGGATTTCTGCACTTCTACTGATGGGAACCAGAATGGAGAAACAGAATTCTGTTCTGTTTTTAACAAATTGGCTGTTATTGATCAGGATAGGATCCTACAGAGGATGGGCTCCTTACAGGCCAAATTGGAAAAGAACACCTTGAATTACTGTGTCTAGGGCATTGGCTTCTCTGAGTCGGCCCCAACTCCGCAGAAGGCAGACACAGAATCTAATAAAGAAGGGGGCGGAGTTTACGCTGTAATACATGTGAATAACACAAGTGGTGCCTTGGGTAATAAATCAAAGCCTAGTAAAATAGACTGTAGCAAGGGCAGTGGGCGGGCCCATGACACCTCCTACAGGATTGATAGTAACAGGACACTGCTAGTAATGTCCCATGACAGCTATGCCTTACTTCATCTGGTGGGATCAGGGGCATGGGCCCGTTCAAAGTGCTCTCTTGGAACATGGCAGGGTGGACTGCTAGTGCCAATTCTGACTTTATAAACCTGGTGTCTAATTACTCAATAGTGTGTGTCCAGGAAACCTGGGCAGATGGTACAGTTGATCTCAATCTCCCAGGCTTTAATGTGTGGACAAGCCCAGCGATTAAGCGGGCAAAATTTGGCAGACCTGCGGGTGGCCTGGCTATTTTTCTCTCCCATAAAGCACAGCTAAAAGCTCTTCCCCTAGCCAAAGCGCCTAAGAACACTCTCACTCTGACTTTTCTGGGGGGTTCGATTAGCCCTCTAATTATAATTAATATCTATCTACCCCCCAGTGGGGGCATAGGGTTGGCTTCTGGCTGCAGCTGGAGGAATTCCTCTACCTGTTGGAAGAGGAATACCATAATCCCCAAGTTTTTATACAAGGGGATTTTAATGCAAGGATTGGGAACTCCAATGCTGCAATTATCCAGTTAATGGCGATTGATGAAGAGGATGATTTCCTCTTTCCCATAAGGCACTCAAGGGATGCAAAATTGAATGCCGTTGGGCTACAGTTGTTGCAGTTCTTATATAAACAAAACTACAAAATGCTGAATGGTAGAACTAGTCTTGATCTCTTTGGGGACTGGACTTATATTTCAACAGTTGGGGCTAGTGTTATTGATCATGTCTGTGCTCCAGCTTCATTGTCGATTGTGTCATTAAACTGCCAGGTGCTTCCATTTGGCTTTAGCGACCACCAGCCTTTAGAGCTGACTGTAAATTACAAACATGATTCTGGCCAAGTGATGGCTCTCAATCTAGAGCCAGATCAACCCCAAGCCTACAGCCTTAAGCCACCATGGTGGAATGACAAAATAGCTAAGGTCTGCAAAGAGCTTCTCCAGAATGATGTTTTGTTCTCCAATAGGGATGAATTTTTGAAAATAGATCCACTTAGGGATAACTTAACTTCTCCATTTCTTAATATGGTAAAATTAATTTGTTTTTTCCCCCTCAACCTCAAAAAAATAATTATAATAATTCCCCATGGTATGATGGAGAGTGCAGACGAGAAAAGATAGATCTGGATGAGAAAGCCAAAAGAGCTAAAGATATCCTAATAACTACAAAGGCCTTGTCCTACAAATACACTATATCTCTATCTCTCTCTATAACTAAGCTAACTACTATGTATATCTATCTATCTATCTATATATATATGCAATATTACACAGGGGCAAACACAAAGAACGCAGGGAGGGGAACAAAACTGAAATGAAAATCAATCTAATAATACTCCTACTCTAAATAAATCCAAAACTTAAAACAGGGGAAGGGTATCAGGGATGGACTAAGAGGGAGAGGGAAAGGATCTAATGGAGGAGGGAGGGAGGAAGGAAGATTGAACACAGGGAACACAGGGAGGCGTAAAAACAAAAAATAACACCTAAATCTATCAAATATAATCTAAATAAATGATAATATGGAGGTAAATGGGTTGGATGGGTGAAATAGGAGGAGGATGGCAATGGATTGGGGAGCTGGGAACTGCTGGGAGAGAGGGAGCCTTCTGAAAACACCCGCTGTCAGGAACAGTGACTAGCTCAGAAGGTGTTGGGAAGGGGGGTGGGCAATGAGTTTTGTTTCTTGCTGCACCCGCTTCACCGCAAGCCCCATTGGCTCCTTGAAGCCTAGCCCGTGGCCAATCACAGACTGCGAAGCCAGTTGTGTGAGGAGAAAAGGGATGGTGATTGGGCCTGGCTGCTACTCCAAGCCTCTACACCCCTGGTGCCTGGAAGTCGTCTCCTCAACTGACCCCCCACTCCCTGTGCCTGTCTGTGTCAGGCAGTGCTCACCAACTGGCAGTGATCACATTTCTCTAACCGAACCATCTGAACTCGATCCGAACTGACTGAAATGTTCAGTTTTTTTGGAGTTCGAATTCAAGGTTGGTTCAGTCAGTTTGGGTTTGGGTTTGGTCGTCCGAACAGAGCGAGTTCAGGCTGAACTCCGAACTTCCAAACCGCATTCACACATCTCTAGTGGCCACCAGCCCTGTCCAAAGTGGCCAAAGGTCTATTGTACTTCCCACCAATCAGTGTCCCCAGCAAGCAGGAGCAGTTGGTGGAGCAGTTGATGTTCCTGAAGGTGAACCTTCCGCTGCTGGGATTCCCTGAGCTGCCCCTGGACATGGATTGATGGTGCAGTGGCACACGCCATCCCATGCCAGGGGTAGTCTTGGGACAGGGCTCCTCCTCAATCTGGGCAGTTGCTGCTGTGCTGATGTGTGCTCCCTGCCTCCTAATGCCAGGTGCCCCCCCTACCCACTCCCCCCCTCTCTCTCGCTCTCTCATACTAGACGACCTTATCCAGTTTATCTGACTGACCTTCCTCATGATGCAGGGTGGCATTGGGAAACTATAAGCCTGCCAGCCGAACTCTGGCTAGACAATCTCGGCCAGCCTATGTGACTAGGTTCCTCTCTCGCGTGGTGCACAGTCTTTGCCAGTCTATTTAAGTGTGCTGCCAAGGTCCCAGCCTGCCTTCCCTATTGCTTCTCATGCCACGCTGCCTATCTGCCCGCCCGCCCAGGTTGCAAAGCTCGGACCCTGTCTCAGTCTGCCTGCCATCTGCTCGTGCCATGCTGTCTGCCCACCCACCCAGGTGGCCTAGATCAAAGCCTGCCTCAGTCTGTCTACCTTCTTCTCATGTCATGCTGCCTGTCTGCCACCCAGGTTGAAAGCTTGAACCTTGTCTCAGTCTGCCTGCCTCTCATTCCAAGCTGCCTGTCTGCCCACCCACCCACCCAGTTGGCCTAGATCAAAGCCTGCCTCAGTCTGCCT
>QEPC01012435.1:4961713-4974249 GCA_003113815.1 Sphenodon punctatus
GCTCCTGCGGTCTGCCGGGGGTGCCTTCCTGGAGGTCCCCCGTGTTAAGCGAGGGGCCACGATGGAGAGGGCATTCTCGCTAGTGGGACCGCGGCTGTGGAACTTCCTTCTGGAGGAAGCTCGCCTGGCCCTTAGCCTACTAATATTCTGGCGGAACTGTAAGACCTGGCTGTTCGCCCAGGCCTTTGGGAGGGAGGGCGAGTAGGGTGGGGTTTTAATTCCCCCACCTAATTTTGGTTTTAGTCTGCCCTGTATTAATTATTTTTATAATATTTATGGTTGTTTTAAATTGTATTTATGGTGTTTTATAAAAATTGTTGGAAGCCGCCCCGAGCTGCGTGGCAGGAGGGGCAGGGTAGAAATTTTATAAATAAAAAATAAAAATGTCCTTGCTATATGAACCTGAATGGCAGACAATACCTGCAAGAGAGTGCTCCTGGCTGACTGCAGGGATCATGAGTCTAATGGAAGAGATGGCCTTTCAGGAATGGGGGGGCGGAGGGGGAGTACAAAAATAAACAAACATATAGCTGCCTTTAGGTAATTCTTTTTTACTATTTGGTTAAGACACAGACGGAATCAAGGAGACGATGAAATCACAAAGTAAATAGGCATCCCGGTATTCTGTCTTCTACAGATGACAGTGATGAGTTTCCAAATCGAATCCACAGACTTAAGTACGAGACTGATTAACAAATTCAAGTGGCAGAGGAAAACGCTCACTGATGAAGGCGTACAGGAGTACGGCACTGCTGGTCCACAGCATGAAAGAAGTAGCTTTCGGTGGATGGCACTAAAGTACTTTCTTTGCAACTGGAGAAAATGAAATCATTCCAATACATACTGTGGCGACTAAATCCATCTCTTCTAGTTCTGAGCGTAGGCATAAAAACAGACTTGTTAGTCAAAAGGTGTCTCACCAAAGTCAGTGGAGTTGTGAGGATGTGACTAAGGCAATATTTGACCTATATTGGCTAAGAAGGTTATTTTTATGGTTGTGCCCACAAATAAGATAAAGATCTTGTTGCTGTAACATATGCTGTCCTAGGTCTATACCCCTCTGTAGCTATGAAAAACAGAGAGAGTGTTTTTGCCGTACAGCTTGGATTTCTGACTTGCCTGACGAAGAATCCTGTGAGGTTCGAAAGCTTGCAAATCTCCACCAACCTAAGTTGGTCCAATAAAAGATATCTCTATACTACTTTGTCTCTACTATGAAAAACAACACTGGTTCCTTTCTTTGAGAGCTACTCCATCTTCTACCAAGGGTATAGAATCAGTATCCTAGGGGATCTCTCCATAGCGTCATCTCATCTTTTTTCAGCATTCATATATAACGACATGACCCTTTGGGCTTTTTTGAATAATCTTTCTGTGACTAGAATACTGCTACTTCCTAAAGGGAACCACAAATAACAGGAGAAGCCTGCTGATGCTAAGCCTGTCAAGTTTCCCTTAAATGGCTCGTTCTCATTTATTTATCTATTTACAACAATGCATACATAATAGGGCTGAATGAGAAAAATAATTCTCATGAGAAAATTTGCAATTTCGAGAACCAGGACAGAACTTGTGATATATCGGTACTGGAACAAGTTCTTGGGCGAGAAAATAAACTAATAATAAAAAATCATTGTGCATGCACAAAATGGCTGCCAGGGCTGTAGCTATAAATCTTGCAACAGGTGCAGCTGAACTGGGGGTCCATAATTCTGAGGGCCCCACAATGCATGTGCAACTCATATAGGAACAACAGGATGCGGGGAGGGGGGGCATTCCATCTTCTGCACCAGGGCCCATTCAAATCTAGCTATGCTCCTTTGTGGGACACAACAAGAAAGGACTCTGAGGGCCCTTCCTCCACGTTATAACCCCATATCTTCTGTAATGACAGTTGCCACTTGCACAGGAGATGGGAGGTGGGGGACTTCTGGGAGCCCAAATCACAGCAGGGGGAATTACATGAAGCTCTGCTCATGTGAGCCGAGTTTTAAACGCCATTAACCCATTTCTGCTGCAATTTTACTCGCAGAGGACAGGGCTGGATTTCTGAGCCCTGTCATCCATGAGTGAAATCACAGCAGAAATGGGTTAATGACATTTTTAAAACTCTGCTCACATGAGCAGTAGGGATGGGTGAACGCGATTCGGATGTTCGGAGTTCGGATCAAACTCGGTCAGTTCGGATGTTCGAACCGAACGTCTGAACCGAATTCTTGAATGACCTAACAGTTCGTTCGTGTTCGGATGAGTTTGGATGAGTTCGGGGGCAGGAAAAATGTCTTTTCAGGGCCAAAAATTAGGTTTTGGTTTCGTTTTGGGTTTTGAAAGCGGTATTTTTGACTGTTCGGCCAAGTTCGGCCAACCTGAACTTGGCTGAACCGAACCATCGAACCCGAACTCTGGTTTCGAACTGAACAACCGAACATCCGAACATCCGAACCGTATCTGTTCGTCCATCCCTAATGAGCGGAGCTTCACGCAATTCCCCCTGCTGTGATACTGGCTCACGACAGTTTACCAACCTCCACCCCATCTCTGTCTCATGTGCAAGCACCCAGAGTCCCATCATGGTTAGCACAGATCTTACTGCCTACATGAATAGAAACTGTAGGCACACCCCTGAGGTAATGTTTTAAGCACTCTGCAGGTTCAGATAAATACAAATTCTACACAGGTTATGTTTCCAAGCATTTATTTGCATCCTAGAGGGCTACAAATGCTTTTTTGCTGAGATATTGAACTTAAAAGATAACTGCAGGACCGTAGGCACTTGCTTATAGTACTTATCCCTTCATCAGGCCAAGGAGACTAGAGGCAGCCGGGGAGGGGGGAGGGGGGGGAGATGTAATCCTGATCCTGGGAATTGGGCAGGGCAAGTATTCAGGCAGACAATCTAACACTGTTGGCGAGATCTTGAACTCCTGACCTGTTGTAGGGTTAAAGGTGATTCTTTTCTTCTCGCCTTTTGTAGAGCTGCATTGCTTTTCTTTAAGTATTTATTATAAAAAAAATAGGGACCAGAACGGAGAGTCCCTCCCTGAAAAGACAAATATACTAAAAGGCAAATACAAAATGCCTTACACTCACAGGGTGCAATCCAATATCCCCGTGCAATGTGTGCCTACACCAGCTGCAAGTTACTTATGCCATCGCATGTGTGCGCATGCGTGACCCGCACACAGCAAGCTGCTTGGCACAATGGTACATCCGTGGCCAGTATGACTCCCCCCTCCCACCAAGCCTACACAGCCTGCAGCCCATGCGATGAAGCAGGCTCCGTTCCTGCTCTATCCCCTGGTTTGTGGGGTGTGTGGGCTCAAGGGGGAGGGGGTCATATTGGCAGGGGTATGCTGTTGTGCCGAGCGGCTTGCTGCACGCACGTGGAACATGGGCATCCACCGCCTAACCGAGCACTGCGCCAGCAGGTGGCGTATGCCACCACTTGGATAATTGCACCCACAGTCTTTCAATTTGAGAAAAAGAGAATGTGTATCTGTTTTATACTGATTCTTTGCCCCACGTCTATATTAGATTTTATTTTACCACCAGCAAAGAACACATTGCAGTTTGCATCTTTTTTTGTTTGTCTCTCATTTGATTGATGAAAAATGATAAAACTCAGTGTTTCCATAGTGCTTTTTCATCCACGGATTTCAAAGAATTTTAAATTATTATTTTATTTTATTTTATTTTAAAGTGTGTAACATTGCAATACACCAGAAGTGAGCAAACTGTGGCTCTAGACCCACATGTGGTTCTTTTGCCCCTTTGTGGTAAATGGGTGCAGCTCTTGGAATTAGGAAATGTTTCCCACCAGGGTAATACATCATTTAGGTACTCATATCCCCACCTAACAGAAGGAGCAACTCCGACACAGGTAGTTGTTTAACTGACTTACCCCATGCAAGTCACACAGGGAGTCATGATTCCAGAGCAGAAACCAAGTCTCCGGACACCAAGTCCAGTGCCACAAGTTTACCGATTCCAAAATAGTGCTGACACTGCCGGCACCATTATAGAAAAGGGCGAGCATGTGGAGAATGGCCCTGATAGCCATTTTGTGCATGTGCAGTGATTTTTATTTTATTTTTTATTAAATTAAATGAAAATGAAGGAAAGCAATCTTCATTTGCTTAATCATCATTTTCAGAATGTTGGTTACTAAAAGGAATGGGACTACATTTGTTTTAGTAACTAATACAAACTAAACAAATTGTCCATCTCTAATGCTTAGTGGGTTGTTTTTTTTTTTTTTTAAAGAAATGTTGTTTCTCACTGAGAACTCGTATTGGGATATCTTGGTGCCAGTACTTCACTTTGGAAGTTTTATTTGTGACAAAAAAATTGATTGCTTTTTCAGCCCTAAACATGACGATAGTAGGCACTAATGGTCTCAGTCTCAAAACACTTACTTCTGGGTAATCCCACTGACTGACACTGAGTACATAATTGGGGTACTGTGGCTAAATAGATTGTGTGCCAAGGACCTTCTTTTCATGTTCTTGAACATTGCCTTGTCCGACAAGATCCGGATGGATGATGAGTGGTTGCCATAACAACAACAATAATAAGTAATGTTCCAAGAGGGAAACAACCTATCTGCTCATAGCACAAAAATATGTTTTTAAATTAGTTTGCAAACATAAATTTAACTTTGGTTTGGTTCGGTTCATTTTTATTTTATTTTTTGTTGATGTTTACATCATAACTTGATTTCAGGTACCTGTACTTCTTTGCATGTATTCCATATCCGAAAAAGGGTCATGAATAAAGATCATGGACATTTATCAAGTTACTTAGGAAATATAGGATTGATCAGAAGAATCACCAAATTACTTTCCCAACCTATTATTAATGCAGAAAACTCCACCGTATTTGTCTTTATCTGTTAACTTGTTAGTTATTTTTGAATGTAGGTAGTTCAGTTTTTTTCTGTTATGCTCTAAAAATAGAAACCCCCCTGGGATTTTCAGAGGAAAAACAGAAACAAAATTACAGCTAGCTGTTGAGAAGAAGGGGCGGGGTGAGGGTGGGGGGAAGAAAGAAAAAGAGCTACGTTTTTAAAATGTAGCTTTTTCCAGTAGAATATACTCTACTTCAATAAACTCTACAGTTTGCCTCAATTCTCATGTAAGAAAACCGTTTTGGACACCCTAGTGTTGGGAAGGAGACTTGCAGGGCTTGACCCCAATGGCGTTCCAGAGGGGGCTTCATATGAGGCATCCAGATGTTTCATTTTGTGGAACTTTCCTATCTCCTGGTGAGAAGAGAAGGCAAGAGGGAGGTCAAGCCAGAGCCTTCTGTGACAGAACTTGCTGGTGTTCCTAACCCCACTGCATGCTGCCTGTCTCTGATTGGTGCATAACTCCCTATCTAGATGCTACCAAGCCTAAACAAGTACTGGCATATTAGGGGTGTGCAATTTGTTTTCCTTTCGCTTAATTACTAAAACAAACATTTTTTAGTAATTAAGCCAGCGGCCCAGGAGACAAGCAAACAGAACAGCAAACAGGGAGTTTGCCTAGGAGTGCTGCTGTGAGTAGGGGAGTGTACAGAGGACCCAAGGAAGGACATGTGCTCAGAGGGGTTGTTTCTGGGTGGGGTGATCAGGAAGCAGAGTGTTTGACTGCCTGTCCCTGATTCTCCTATTGTGTATGGAGGTTGCTGTGAATCAGGCTTGATTAGGGGGCGGAGCTACAATCTGCTGACTCAGGGTAAAAGCCACCAGAATATATAAGAAGAGCATACAGGCAACGGCCCAGGAGCTGGTGTTCCAGGAGACAAGCAAACATGAACAGCAAACAAGGATTGTTTGTCTAGGAGTGCTGCTGTGATCAGGGGAGCATGCTGTGGACCCAAGGAAGGTAGGTGAACAGTTTGTCTGGGAGAGGGGTCTGTGTTTGTTTGTGGACAGGCCGTGTGCTCAGAGGGGTTGTTTCTGGGCAGGGTGATCATGAAGCAGAGTGTTTGACTGCCTGATTGTCCTATTGTGTGCGGAGGTTGCTGTGAATCAGGCTTGATTAGGGGGCGGACCTAGAATCTGCTGACTCAGGGGCCAAACCAACAGAGTATATAAGAAAAGCAGACAGCCGGCGGCCCAGGAGACTAGCGCACAGGAACAGCAAACAGGGAAGTTTTCCTAGGAGTTTGCCATAGGAGGGTGCTGTGGGGGGAACACCCTAGACAGGTGAGCAACTGTATTCTCATAGACACCTACGCTTAGCTCACATCCCTTGTAGTTAGGCTTAACCCTAGTTATGTATTTAACATCTCACTAAACAAGAAGATGCAGACAGCAGACCAGCAGCGGGATGGGGGCTACCCAGTCTTTTGCACCGAGTGTCACATGTACGATTATCTTCCTGTTGGGGAGAGGTCATATGTGTGTACCTGGTGCAAAGAGCTCCTAGCTCTCAGAGAACATTTACAGTCTTTGGTGGCTAGAGTGGCCGAGCTGGAGGAGTTGAGGCAGACAGAGAGGTATATAGAGAAGTCCTTCAGGGACATAGTAGAATGGTTCCACCTCCACTCTGGCAGCCCCTGTGGTGCCTTGGAGGGGTGAGGTCTCCAGGGAGGAGAGCACAAACGTGAAATGGCAGGAAGCAATCCCATGGCTGGGACCTGCCTTCCAGATGATGTTATCCTCTTGCACTAAGGATTAGGGGTGGGAATACCGGCAAATCCGGAATCCGATAATGCCAGTACTGGGCGTACCGGCATTATCGGATTCAACCCGGTAAATCCGGTCTGGTTACCGGTTTCTGGGTACCTGATTTTTTTACATTGCAGCCATTTAAATGAATGGCTGCAATGTAAGTCCCAACAAAAAAGTAAAAAAAACCCCAACCCTCCCCGAGTCCAGGCTGCATGGGTGGAAGGGGGGACACCCCCCACCCACCCTGCCCAGCCTGGATTTTTGCTTAAGACTGAGGAAGGGATCAAAATTAAGGGACTTTTGATGGAATCCACTGGAGAACAGATAAATAACAATTTGAGGGTGCCTGATACAGTCCCCTATAATATGCACAGTAAGAAGAATAAAAAGAATACACATAAATGTCTATATGCAAATGCTAGAAGCCTAAAAAGTAAGATGGAGAACTAAGATTAGAGTGTCGTACACAATGCTGGGTACTAAGGTAGGAGTTACCACTCAGGAAAAGGATCCCAGCAGCAGCAGCAGCAGAGCAGTCAAAAAAGCAAACAGAACGTTAGGAATTATTCAGAAGGGGATAGAGAATAAAACTGAGGTCATAATAAATAATGCCTCTATACAAATCAATGGTGCAGCCGCATCTTGAATATTGTGTGCAGTTCTGGTCACTCCATCTCAAAAAAAACATAGCTGAACTAGAAGCGGTACAGAGAAGGGCAACAAAAATGATCAAGGCATGGAAGGGCTCCCGTATGAGGAGACACTTGGTAGGTTGGGGCTGTTCAGTTTGGAGAAGAGACAACTGAGAGGAGATATGATAGAGGTCTATAGAGGTCTATAAAATCATGAGTGGTGTGGAACTAATAAACAAGGAGCAGTTATTTACCCTCTCAACTAGTACTAGAATGAGGGGATATTCCATGGCTGGCAAGTTTAAAACAAATAAAATAAAATATTTTTTCACTCAGCATATAATTGGGTTGTGGAATCTACTGTCAGAGGCTGTGATAAGGGACAATACTATAGCTGAGTTTAAAAGAGATTTGGACAAGTTTCTGGAAGATTAGCAGCTATTAGCCGAACAGGATCAGGGAACATCATGGGAGCTGTGGGAAAACAACAAGGAATGGATCCCACATTGTGACCTGTTGGGTGCTTCTCCCAAGCCACCATGATTGGCCACTGTCAGAGACAGGATGCTGGGCTAGATGGACCATTGGTCTAACCCAGTATGACACTACTTATGTTCTTAAAATACGAATGATAGCCATGGTAAGGAAAACAAATGGAAATGAAGGAGGAAAGTGTCCATTTTCATTACCAAACTAAAAAATAATTGAAAAAATCAACAAACCAACAAAAAACAAAAACCCCACCACAAAATCTGTGCATGCACAAAATAGCCACCGGAACTGTTTTTCCTATGTGTGCCCTTTTCAAAAATGGCACCTGCAGCAAGAGTACCATTTTGGGAAAGGGCAGCCAGTCTGCACATGTATGGTGGTTATTTTGTGTATCCAGAGTTATTATTTATTTATTTATTCTTAACAAAAGCAAATGAAAAAATAAAATGATAAAACAAAAGAAACATTTTCCTTTATGGGAAATGAAAATGAAACTAAAAGGCACAAAGTGCCTGCTGCTCACTCCTCATATTTACCAATATCTCAATTTCACAGAAGAAGTGCTGGGCCTGGGTCCTAACAAGCCCATGAAAAAATTAAGCCTTGATATAAGGGCAATTGTCTGAAGACAATTGAAGATCCATGAGAATACCAGCCTTAGCTGAATTCTCATTTGACTACAGTTTGAAAATTTGGCCTTTTGTTCTTGTAGCCCTGATCCCCTGTATAGTGTGTTGGCTTCTCAAGTCCTTGTTCTCCATACTGGATGGCTATTAGGGCTGAAACTTGGTATTAAAATTGCTTGGTTTTAACCAAGTATTCTGGTACTTGACTCAGTTTTAACAAATACCGAGTAACCAAGGAATCGGCCCATTACTTGGTACGGTACTCTCAGTAACTCCTTGACTGAGCAAAGGGGGAAGGGAGGAAGGGACAGGGAAGGTGCTGCAGGGAACAGGGAAAGGGTCAGGAGCAACGGGGAATGGACAGGAAGGGGAGCCAGTGGCATATACCCCCTTATAGGGGCTTTTCCTGCCCCTATACAAGCGGTCTTTGTACTTGGTACTCATAAAAATAGTCAGCAAAATACTCAGTCTTTTACTGAGTACCAAGTACTGACTCTCATCCATCTTGATCTCTCTGGGCTTGATTTTGGCATGAGTGTGTCAAGTATATAGCACATGCCAGTTCATACACTGTGTGGAGAAGGGAAATTCATAAGAACCCCCTACAACACAGATTGATTTCCACTTGACCAGCCTGAATAGTTACAGATAGTGGGCACTATTCATAAATGTTCACCCACAGACAACTAGTTTCCCAGGCTGTGCTGTATGGCTGGACATTTTGTGCTTCAGTTGCAAAACTAGATGCTTATGAAATCTTTTGCTTTCATTCATACTGTTACATGTCAGCATTGTCCGCTGCCTGTTGTTCCACCTTGGGCAAAAAAAGAACACATTTCTAACCATCGTACAGACTTGACTTGTTTCAGCAACTAATCATGTGCTCTGAGTATCTTCCTGGTTCAGGTCAGAGAGGTTGGTAGAGAACTGAACCATCAGGCTTTTTTCGGCAGAGGTTCCTATGAGTGGAATCAGGATGGCTTAAATCAAAGAAGAGAGTATGATTAAGAGCAATGCTGGTGGACTGCACATAGAGGAAAAGCATTTTGCATAAGGCGCTAATGAACTTGGATTATTGTATTTGATAAAAGGCCATAGGTCATCGCAATGAAAACAAGCCATCACTGGCTATACCTTCAGAAAGCTTATAAAACTGCCTCATTTTTAATTTAAAGATTCACATGGTAAAATAAGCACATAAAAAAGTAACATAATTTTGAATAAGTATCATGCTAAAGGGCATATTTCTGCTTGATTTCCTTTAATAGCTCTAGTCTGCAGACTAATTCAGTCTCTGAAATCATTGCAGTGTGTGTGTGTGTGTGTGTGTGTGTGTACTGGTTTTTTTAAATAGCTGTACAGTTTGCTCTTTCATTCTTAAGAAGGTGCAAACACGATTTCCATTGCGGATTTTGTAAACCATAATCACATAATGGAAACAGCTGCTGGTGCTGGTATTGGAAAATATCCTAACAAATGTATTTGAGCTGGAGGATTTCAGATACCTGACTTGTTCCTGCAGTGTTAAAGGAAAGGGTAGAGTATGTTTTCCCTGATTTACCACATGGCTCATTTTGCTTTTATATTATCAATCAACAGTTAATGAAACTGTCAGAAGTTTTTATTGTGTAAGTTAGTCATAAATTCTCTAAGACTGAATAGGGGGGAAATTGATCAAATAGGATCTTTTTCCCTAGTCATCAGTCAGGAATAGAGCTGAAATGGTTAGTGGATTTGATGTTTGTGGGTTTCACGTTATCAGGTAGTCCTTTGAGTATATCAACAAAATAAATGTTGCCTAAAGTACCCACATGTCAATTTTTTTCACATATTCCATTTTGTTTTTGTTTTTTTCCAGTAGTGTCATTGTTGGCAACTGCTCATATGCAACAGTGAAAATGTTGCCGCAATTGGATCTCACAGGTTTAGAGCTCAGGTTCTCAGACCCCTCATCATAGAAGCTCAAAAACCGCGTAGAACTGGAGCGTCCTAAAACCAAGGGGTGTGCAGCAGGCCCATCATTTGTTTTCATTTTTGTTTTCATTTTCACTTACAAAAAACCTTCGTTTCGGGGGTTGTAAACAAAAATGTTTTGTTTTGTTTTGTTTTATTTTTCCAATTATTTTCCTTTAAAAGAAATAAAAAATTAATAAATAATGATACAAAAAAATCACTGTGCATGTGTAAAACAGCCACCAGACAACTCTGAACATGCAAACTCCTTTTCCAAAATGGAGCCGACACCATTTTGGGAAATGGTTTGCATGTGCAGAATGATCCTGGCAGCCATTTTGCACACACACAATGTTTTTTATTTTTATTTTTAAATTATTTTTATAACAAAACAGATGCTTTTTTCTCTCCATTTTCTTCTATTTTCATTTCCCTATTTTCATCAAAACTATCATTTTCATATTTTAATACAAAATACTTTGTTCGTTCTAGTCGTTTAAAAAACCCAAAATGAATTGCACACTAAAACTCTCTTCCTTGCAGCTACCTAACCCAGAATCCCAATTGGCCAGCAGGATCCTGACTTCTGATTGGCTCAGAGATATTATATATATTTCCTGTGTCAGGGTCAGCCATTTAGTCCTCTGGACATCTGAGCAGAGAGATAGTCTGCTAGCCTTTAGGACTCGGTTGCTTTTTGCCTCCTGCCTTTTTCCCCATTGAACCCACTGGACTAATATTTGGCTGCCAGACCATGCTCCACTCTCTGAACTTGCCTCTAGTCTACTTCATTAAACTTAAAGTCTTACTATTATGGGTTCCTGTGGTGAAGCCCTGTGGGCACGTAGTTGCAGGAGCAGGCCCACATCTTGGCAGATCTTCACCACTTACTCATATGGCCTGGGGTTTCAAAGGGTTAACCAAGTGCCCAGAAAGCAGAGCTCATGTGACTGGATGGGTAACATGATATGGGCTGGAGTTCAGTATGAAGTGCTCAGAGAAGCACCAATCACTTCTGGGTCCCACCCCTTTGCTTCAGCAGCCTGACATTATCTCCTTAGGAGAATTGGAAGCAGCTTGGCCCAATGCTTGTCCAGCACCGATTTGGGTTACCTATAAACACATGTGCAAGAGATCTGACCTGTTGTGTTTTCCTGGCTGGTGAAGTTTGGAGAAGTTCTTGACCTATGTCCTTTTTTAAAAAAAGACACGCCCACTCATGCTCACTCATGCCCATGCAGTGGACATGGGTGGGTGCTTCCTGTTTGAAAGCAGCAGTGGGTGGGTGGGTGAGCGTGCATGTGTGCATAGCCACTCCTGTCAAACAAACACCTCCACCCATCTCCACTCATTGCCCCTGAGTGGAGCAACTGGCAAAAACACATCTTGATCTGTGTGAGTATGATTGGGGATGGGTGGGGGATAGGTGTGCACCCATCTGCATCCGTCCTTCCCCCCACACCACCACTGCAGTGGCACATCCATTGACCGCCACTGAGGGGGCGGTCCATTTTTAAAAGGCCTATATTATGAGTTCCCACCCCTTTGTGAGGAGAAAGGAGGGTGGTGCCAATCCTAATTTGAGTGATCCCAGATTGGTGGCTGATTTGCCACTGGAAAACCGGGGACCCATTGGTTGTAAGAGCTATCTGGCTGGATAATATCTGGCTATTCCTGCCGCTGCTGTCATCTTCAGGAAAGAAAAGAACAGACTGTGAGCATCTGGGGGGGTAGGGGGGGAATGCAGAGGCCAGCCGAGAGGACTGACCTGTCCCCTCCTCCCACCCAGAAGCAGCTCGGTGCTTTAAAACCCTGCGCCCAGTGCCTGAGTCCAGGAGCCTGCTTTGGGGGATTTCACCTACCTGCCTCACTGTTGCAGGCGGTGTCTTCAGCTCCGCCGCCGGCGAGGAGAGGGTCCCTGTGCTCTGCTGCTGCTGCTGTCATCTGCAGGAAAGAAAAGAACAGACTGAGCCTAAGGGCCACGGCCTAAGGGCCGTGGCACTTTGGGGCACTTTGGGGCCACAGGGGGTTATTATTGTTTTTGTGGGCTTTTTTGTACAGGGCTAGGGTGGTAGGGTGGGGGTGTAGGAGGGGGGTAAAGAGGGGGTGGACCCAGTGACTGCCTTGGTGGCAGCAAGGGGAGCACTGGGAGGGTTGGTGGGGGTGGTGGCTTGG
>QEPC01012435.1:4978800-4992611 GCA_003113815.1 Sphenodon punctatus
AAGTTTCTTATACTACAAAGATCCAGGGATATAACAACCCAGGAGGACTGGACAGCCCTTAGGGCATGGAAAGTTGCCCCGGGACTAGGAGATGGAATGGTCCTGGGCAGAAGGGAACCATACTTAGAGGTATTGAAGAACCCCTGGTTGAGACGACACTACACATTATTTCGGTTTAACCTGACCCAGACAGCAGTGACAGAGGGCCGATATACCAGGATCCCCTATAAAGAGCGTAAATGCTCTTGTTCACAACAGGAGGTGGAAACGGTGGAGCATGTTATATTTTCATGCCCCTACTATGTACACCTGAGGGAAGCCTGGGTGAAATCCATTATTGTGAGTAAAGGGGAGAAAGTTGGGACGGATCAATCAAAAATAAGGATGGCCTTGGCAAACTTGACAAAAGAAAAAGATATTATCAATGGCAACATTTTTGCTTTTAGTAGAAAAACGGCGTAAAAAGATTAGGGAAAGGCTTAAGCAAAATTATAAGGGGCTAAAGGCCAAGGCCGACGATAACACTGAACTCCCGGATTTATTAGATAGTTAAAATGAGTAATAAGACAGTAGGTAGGTGGAAGTACTGGTATGAAAGAGGTAATTGGTAGGATTCTGAACAAAAAGAGTGATGAGCAGGTCCAATGGTGTAAGGTTATTGTTTAGGACGTTATTACATTATCATGATGTTGGTTTTGGTTGTATATATATTTTATATATTTTATATTTATATTTAAATGTTTGTCCTTGATGTGTTCGGCCATGGTGAAAGCCAGTGCCAATAAAGTTTTGACTTGATTTGAAATAAATAAACCAAGCAGTGGGTTCTAGGGATGGGCAAACATATCGTGGTTCGGGTTCAGCTGTTCGGTTCGGTCCAGTTCGGTTCACCCATTTCGTTGGGCCGTTCGGTTCACTCGCCATGTTCAGGTTCAGCTGTTCGCTTTGGTCATGTTCGGTTTGGGCGTTCTCAAAAAGTATCATGAGAGCCCGTGATCGCGCTGGAAACCGGGAATTCAAGTGCATGTGGAGCTTGTGTGAGTGAGTGAGTGTGTGTGTTGATGCTGGCTGGGTGTTTGGTTGTGATTCATGTGTTTTGGCTGTGTGGTGTGTGTTGGTTTTGGTTTGGGTGTCAGAGGTTTAGTGCAGAATCTATTTTCCTATTTTTGATTTGGGAGAAAGCGGAATTTATATAAAAAAAAAAAAAAAAGAGAAAAGAAGGTGACCAGTGTCACCACCATTAAACACCTGGCCTGGGGGAAGGCCAAGGTGGCGGACCGGTGGTGGAGGAAGAGATTCCCCCAGCCGCTGCTCGACCTTCGGTGGTGGAGGAGGAGCCAGAGCTGGTGGGCTCAGGAGGTGCTGCTGCCACTGCTGCCAGGTTTTTAAACTTTTTTTTACTTTGAGGACAAGAAACTTAAGGCTCTATCTGTTAGACTGAGCTCACTGGCGTGCGGGTGGGTGGGTGGGTGGGTGCGTGGGTTGTGGGCATCAGTCAGGCACAAACAGTGGGAATCAGCGGGTAGCAGAGGATGTCTGCCACAGAGAGCGAGGGTACTGTAGTGTGGGGGGATCTTCCAGCAATCAGGTACGAGCACGAGCAGCACCCCCACCCAAACATGTGCCAGGCTAGCAAGGGTCTCCACTTTCCAGTTGCCATCCCATTCCCTACGTACCCCCAAATAAGGGCAGGATTTGCATGTGCCAGCCTCCAGGGTCTTTCGAGTTGCCATCCATAGCGCCCCAAGTAGGGCGGGATTTGCACATGCCAGCAAGGGTACTTCCAGTTGTCATCGCTACTATCACTAAAAGAAGGGCAGGATTTGCATGTGCCAGACAGGGTCTCATCCCTCCACAGCACCCAAAGAAGGGCAGGATTTTCACATGCCAGCCAGCTAGGGTCTCCCCATTACCATCCCAAGCACCATTGAATTGAATTTTCATTCAATTGAATGAAATTGGGTGGCTGGATAAACCTGGCAGTGGGTTCTGTGCTGGTGGTCAGACTTCTTCGATCCACGCAGGACCTCTTGGGGCTATATGTGAATGAATTGGGTTGCCGGTTGGCTGACACAGTGGGGGAATGCCCATGTTATTATGTTTGCCAGTCTTGGTAAAACTGTGGCTTCTTGTTAAATTCCAGTCATGGATCTAGAGTCTTCTTTATGCTTGTCCATGACAAACTTTGCCGTGGCTGAATTGCTGCACCTCCGAAAGAATTGGATATGCTGCTTTGAATTCTCTGATATCCACATGCATAATCTTTTATAAAACCTGTATTAAAAAGCATGTAGAAACAAATTCCTTGTCAAATAAACAATTCTTTATACTCTTGAATGTATAAAAGCAGCTGGAATCCCTTGTTTTTATTGCTAGTAATATATCTGCATCATAAATTCCTTCATTAGGTAATACTACATTATAAAATTCAATTATCATTTCCAATCAGAATTTGGAAGCCAGGGTGTTTATTTGAAAACCTGGTCTCAAATGCAAACGAGGCCACGTATAAAATACTTGTCATTTCCATTACTAGAAAGCAATTGCCCACCTCAGCAAACCTCTATTTCATTTTAAGGGAATTGGAGCCGTATGATTGACAGCCCTTGATTAAAAGAAAGAACAATAAAATTAAATTAGTCTCTCATCTTCTGGTGCCACAGGTCAGCACTCAAGGGTAATGTACTGTGTGTTGGAAAATGGTGGAAAATCCATGATATATAGGCAATTTCAACTTAAAGATGAGGCAGAATTTCCAGTTCTCAGGTTTCTGGTAATGTTATAATGCTCACTGGTATAAAATATGTTACCTTTTCCCAATTGGATACTTACTCATATTTTATCCCTTTGAATTTCAGTTTGTTCTTTGTGTCCAAGACTGAACTACACATTTTCTAATGTTACCTCTCCATGGGCATCTTGGTAAGCTTACTCTGCACTTTGCCTCTTTTGGGTACCATTCAGTCAGTTGTCTTTTCTAGGGATGGGCGAACGCGGTTCGGAAGTTCGGACCAAACTCAGACTGTTCTGACGACAGAACCCAAACCCGAATCCAAGCACAAACTGACTGAACCGAACTAGATTCCAAACGTCGAAATGACCGAACAGCTAAGTCAGTTCGGGTGAGTTTGGGTGGCAAAAACGTGCCACTGGAAGGCTAAACGTGACAGGGAGGGGGAGTCAGCTGAGGAGCAGACTTTCAGGCACCAGGGGTGGAGAGGATTGGAGTAGCAGCCAGCCTGCCCAATCACCATCTCTTTTCGCCTCAGACCACTGGCTTTGCAGTCTGCGATTGGCCACGGGCTAGGCTGCACAGAGCCAATGGGGCTTGCGGTGAGGCGGGCGCAACAAGAAACAAAACTGATTGCCTCCCCCATTCCCAACACCTTCTGAGCTAGTCACTGTTCCTGAACAGCAGGCGTTTCAGAAGACTCCCTCTCTCCCAGCAGTTTTTGTTCCTTCCTAATCCTAATCCATTGCCATCCTCCTCCTATTTCACCCATCCAACCCGTTTAACTCCATATTATCATTTATTTTGATTATATTAGATAGATTTAGGTGTTATTTTTTGTTTTTCCCCCTCCCTGTGTTCAATCTTCCTTCCTCCCTCCCCGCTCCATGGAATCCTTTCCCTCTCCCTTTTATTCTATCCCTGATTATTCCATTCCCCTGTTTTAAGTTTTGGATTTATTTAGGGTAGGATTATTATTAAATTGATTTTCATTTAAGTTTTGTACCCCTCTCTGTGTTGTTTGTGTTTTCCCCTGTGTAATATTGAATATATAGATAGATAGTTATTAGATAGATAGTTTCTAGATAGATATACATAGTAGTTAGCTTAGTTATAGAAATAGGTAGCGATACAGTGTGTTTGTAGGACAAGACCTTTGTAGTTAATAATTAGGATATTCCATTTAGTTCAGCCACTCCAGTCCCAGCACCCACCGTCATGGGTCTGGGGCCATCATTCCTCGCACAGAGTTGATGTCATTCCACCGCACCAAGAAACAGCCACTCCAGCCCCAGGATCTGCCATCAGGGTTCTGGGGCCAAGTTACTGGTAGGGAGGTCTGTGGTCAATACCTACAAGCTGCCACTCTAGCCCCAGGACCCACTGTCATGGGTCTGGGCCCATCATTCCTCACACAGAGGCGATGTCATTCCAGCACACCAAGAAAAAGCAACGCCAGCCCCAGGACCCACCATCAGGGTTCTGGGGCCTATGTTACTGGTAGGGAGGACTGTGGACAATATCTAGAAGCTGCCACTCTAGCCCCAGGACCCACCGTTATGGGTCTGGCCCATCATTCCTCGCACAGAGGTGATGTCAGTCTACTGCACCAAGGAAAAGCCACTCCAGCCCCAGGACCTGTTATCAGTGTTCTGGGGCCATGTTACAGGCAGGGAGGGCTGTGGACAATATCTTGAATCTGCCACTCTAGCCCCAGGACCCACCGTCATGGGTCGGGCCATCATTCCAGCGCACCAAGAAACAGATACTCCAGCCTCAGGACCTGCCGTCAGGGTTCTGGGGCTATGTTACAGGCAGGGAGGGCTGTTGTCAATATCTATAAGCTGCCACTCTAGCCCCAGGACCCACCATCATGGGTCGGGAAATCATTCCTCGCACAGAGGCGATGTCATTCCACCGCACCAAGAAACAGCCACTCCAGCCCCAGGACCCACCGTCAGGGTTCTGGGGACAAGTTACAGGCAAGGAGGGCTGTGGCCAATATCTAGAAGCTGCCACTCTAGGCCCAGGACCCAAAATCATGGGTCAGGCCATCATTCCTCGCACAGAGACGATGTCATTCCACCACATCAAGAAACAGGCACTTAAGCCCCAGGACCCCCCGCCATCAGGGTTTTGGGGCCAAGTTACAGGCAGGGAGGGCTGTGGCCAATATCTAGAAGCTGCCACTCTAGCCTCAGGACCCATCATCATGGGTCTGGGGCCATCATTCCTCACACAGAGAGCCTTTTTCCGAACGCCTGAACCGAACCGAACATAACCAAACCGAACGGCCAAATCCGAACGGGGCGACCAAACCAAACTGTCGAACTGAATGGGCTAACCGAACCAGACCGAACCGAACAGCCGA
The DNA here is from genome assembly GCA_003113815.1 of Sphenodon punctatus. Classification (NCBI taxonomy): domain Eukaryota; kingdom Metazoa; phylum Chordata; class Lepidosauria; order Sphenodontia; family Sphenodontidae; genus Sphenodon; species Sphenodon punctatus. The sequence continues at coordinate 4,983,903 of QEPC01012435.1, forward strand.
CCCCAAACCGCAATGTGTTCGCCCATCCCTAGTCTCTTCCTTCTTCATTGGTTTTCTGCACAACACATTATATGATCCATCCATCTCCATTAACACTATATTTTTTGTGATTATCCTCTCATTGACACTGATAACTCTGTCCTATTAATCCTCCACCCCCCATTTTGTTTGTTCGTTGTGCTTTTCCCTAGTATATGATTTTGACTGGCCTATTGTATATAGCAAGCCAACTTGGACCGTTTTTAGATGGACCCACCTCTTGGCCAGGTCCATGTTGTGCTGAATGGAGCATCAGCAGACTTCTGGTGAGTGGGTTGGGCATTCACACAGTGGGGGATGGGTGTGCCTTGGGTATGTTCCTGTACCCACACACCGCCTGTTTATGCCCCTTCAAGGAGCAACTGGAAAAAACCCATGTTGCTTGATGTGGGGGAATGGGTGAGCAGTGAGTGGGTCATGTACCATGCCTCCACCCACGCTACATTCAGGTGTCCAGGTCCAAGGAGGATGGTTGGACCCACATGGGCCCATCCTCTCTAAAAAAATGGTCTCTGTCTTTCCTGTCTTTGTGGCACATCACTAAATAATTAAGTAAAGTAACTAAGAAAGAAAGAAAGAAGGCTCTTGATCCATTTATTTTACATGACAAAAGTAGTCAGGAGCTCTCTCATATAGAGCTGAAACGAGTACCTGAAAAAACAGACATACCCATCAAAATTGGGAAGCTTGACCTGACCTGGAAATTTTGGGTACTATGTATCTATAAAGCACTGTGTATGATTAGTAGTGCTATATAAATGATAAATAATAATAGTAGTAATAGGTACTAATTGATACCCAATTAGTGCTCAGTGGGCAACCTAATATACCATTTTTTTACTTCTAGTATGTTTTTTTTTACCTTCCATTCAGTTCCTGTACCAATTTACCATTTTAACTATCAGTACCAATAGGCAAAATGGTAAATAGGTAACTCAGGAGTGGTAATAGAACTGTATAAACCATAGTGATATTCCTCCTCCATTCATTTTACATTAGGAATAAGGCAGGGAGAGTCCCCTTGATTTACTGATCAATTTCAATTTACTGAACAATTAAATGAACTAGCAATACTAAAAAATGCCAGAATACTACCAGAAAATATAAAAAGAAATTGTGGAAAATCTGGTAACTTACCTCGTCCTGTGAATGACCTGTTTTGATGGAAACAGCATTCACTGCAATTTTTCGTTTTGGCTTTAGCAAGCTGGCTGAGGTGGTCTCAGAGGTGGTCTTGAGGTCACCCGGGCTTATAGACTTCAGAATGGGTGACTTCAACATATACACTGAGATGAATTTTTTATGACGCTAACCACCCTTTAACCACCCTTGGTGGTTACTTATGCAAGTTGCAGGGCTGTATTGGTGCCCTATGCAGCCCTGCAACATGCATAAATAGCCACCAAGGGTGGTTAAAGGGTGGTTAGTGTCATGTCTGTTTTCACCCATAGGCTCCATGGGTGATTTCAGATGTTACGTGGCCCCAATTCACCACAGTGGATTCCCGGTGGGGGTGAACCAAACAACCACCTCCCGTGGTAAAAAAAAACACAAACAGATGTGACGGGACCGGGACCATGGCAGGGAATTGGGCCGGCAGATCATGAGCCGGGGCAGCGCAACAGACGTGACGCCAATTCCTGGCCATTGTCAAAACACCCAGAAGGCACCAGGTCAGCCCATCCCGGCTGCTGCTGCTGCTGCTGCTGCTGTCCCTCCACCGCCTCCAGGTGCAGCATGACTGCCTTCTCCCCACCCGTGCCTCTACCGCCGCCTCCTCCACCTCCTCCTCCTCCCTTGCTCTCTCACCCTCCGCTCGCCTCTCCCTTCTGCCTCACTCCATCCCACCATGTCCCCCTGCTGCTGTGTGCCCTTTAGATCTCCCTCCATGGCCTGTGTTGTTGCTCGTTGCCTGGCAGTGACGCCACATGCTTTGTCCCTGGCTGGGAATCATTTCCTTTGATTCCAGCTGGTGGTTGCCGGCCAGACTTTACTTTTTGTTGGTTTCCGTCAGGAATCTCTTTGACCACGCTTTCGGAGATGGTCTGGTGGGGAGCTCCGGAAGCGTGGTTGATTTTGACCCCATGTGAGTATTGACTGTGGTGAACATTTGGAGGCCACTGAACAGATGTTCAAGGAGCTTTGGCCCCGTCGCGGGATTGACCGTGGTTCACTGTGGTTGAGCGTGATCTCGTAATGTCTGAAAATACCCCATGTCAACCATTGTTCTTTCCCAAATAACATCTGGCCCTACACGTGAGGTGGAACACACATTAAATTTGATGTCTTGCACTGGCCTGGAAATGGGTTCCACTTATTCACTTTTTGAAGACCCAGATCCCTGGTCTCATATGCCCCATGAGGGTGGTGGACCTGTTTGTTTATTTCATTTAATTAATTAATTAATTTATTTGTTTGTTTGCATTTATTAAAATTTAATAGTTTAATAGTTTTAAAATTAAATTACAATTTTAAAAAGTTAGGTTGTTCTGCCGCCAGAGCCTAATGGATTCAATTGCTTTCCAGAACTCTCTGGGGGATTTATCTTCTGACTTTGATGGCTATTCTGTTGATGACCTGGTTGCCTTGTGGGATGACATCTTGACCATGGCCATTGACATGGTTGTACCCAGGCATCTACTCCCACTACTGTGACAAGAAAGGTCCCCCAGGTATATGGGAACCTGAGGCAGTTGAAGCAAGAGGATAGGTGGTTAGAGCAAAGGTTGAGCTTGACTCACACTGGAGTCAGCCGATTGCAGCATAGAAAATTTCTGAAGGATGATGCTGTGGCTGTGTTGGTGGCAAAGAAAGCTTTCTTCTCCACTCCCATATCATCTGCAAAGTCTTATCCTGCAGCGCTGTTCCAGATGATGAAAGGTCTGGTTAATCCGGTCTGTCTCCAGCCATGAACTAGAGTCTTCTATTGCCCACTGTGACATTTTTATTAATTACTTTGCAGACAAAATTGCTTGAATTCACCACAACATGGGTGCTACTACTTCAGCTGCACAGTCAGAGTTTGGTGTTGTGAATGTTGCTCAGCCGTGTTCTGTTTGTTTGGATCAGTTTCAAATAATGTCAGCCACTGATGCAGAGGTATTGCTTGGAATGATGCCGTCCTGTTTGTTGAGAGCTAGCCAAGAAACATTGGTTCCATTGATTGCTGGGGTTCATAATGCCTCCATTAAAGGTAGGGTAAGTTATTGGACACCCTTAAAATTGCGGTGGTCTAGCCTCTGCTCAAGAAACCATAACTGAACACTATCTCCCTGTCTCTAACCTTTCCTTTTTAGGGGAGGTCATTTAATGGGTGGTTGCCCTACAGCTTCAGGCTCATATCAGTTTTCTTGGATATCTGAAACCATTTCAGTCAGGGTTTCATCTGGGGTATAGCACAAATACTGCGTTTGTGACCTTGGTTGATGATCTACGCTTGCAGATTGACAGAGGGAACTGCGCCTTGTAGTTCATGTTAGATTTTTCAGCGACTTTTGATACAGTTGATCACGAGATGTTCTTGACATGACTGCAGGACTTGCTGGATTATTGTGGACTGATTCCCTTCCCCCAGAGTTCCAACAGAGCCTGAGTATATTCTGGAGGCAATGTAAAACCTTACTTTTCAGCAAAGCATTTGGCAGGTGGGGATAGATGTTGGGGTGGGTGGATTTAGGGGTGAGGGTGGTTTAAGTTATTTAAATGTATGTTAATGTATTTTGTATTTTTAATATTGTAAACCACCCTGAGCCTTAGGGGAAAGGTGAGAAAAGCAAACAAAAACAAACAATTAATTAATTAATTAGAAGGGAGAGAACATGGAGGCACGTGAGAGGTGACATGGATAAGAAACAAATGGGAAGCAAGGAAGGACAATAAAATTTAGCCAAGGCAGCTAGAACCATGTACTAAATAATGGGTAGGCAATAGGGATGCGCGAACACAGTTCAGATGTTCGGAGTTTGGACCAAACTTGGTTCATTCAGATGTCCGAACTGAATGTCTGAACCGAACCCGAACCAACTGAACCTGAACTTGATCTGAACTTGGAAAAGACCAAACAGTTCGGTATCGTTCGGATGAGTTCCGATGAGTTCGGGCGGGAAAAACGTAACTGGAAGGCCCAGGGAGGGGGAGGCAGCTGAGGAGCAGACTTCCTGGCACCAGGGGTGGAGAGGCTTGGAGTAGTAGCCAGCCAGCATGATTACCATCCCTTTTCTCCTCAGACCACTGGCTTGGCAGTCTGCGATTGGTCATGGAGTACAGGGGGGCTAGGCTGCACAGAGCCAATGGGGTTTGTGGTAAGGCAGGCACAGCAAGTAACACAAGTCACTGCCCTCCCCCCTTCCAACACCTTCTGAGATAGCCACTGTTCCTGATAGCAGGCATTTTCAGAAGTCTCCCTCTCTTAGCAGTTCCCTTTCCTAATCCAGTGCCATCCTCCTATTTCACCCATCCCACACACTTACTTCCCTAGTATCATTTATTTAGATTAGATTAGATAGATTTATGTGTTGTTTTTATTTTTTACCCATCCCTGTGTTCTTTCTCCCTACCCTCCATTGAATCCTCCACTCCTCCCTTTATATATTCCATCCTTGATTCCCTTCCCCTGTTTTTGGATTTATTTAGAGTAGAATTACATTGATTTAGCTTTCATTTCAATTTTGTACCCCTCCCTGTGTTGTTTGTTGTGAGCTGTCAGTGTCCCCCCACATCCCTGTGTGTATATATATATATATATAGATTGACAGATAGAAATTAGATAGTTACTTGGATAGATAGTTGTAGGAGTTAGCTTAGTTATAGATAGAGATAGTGTGTAATGACTCAGTTTTATACTGTGTTTGTAGGTCTAGGCCTTTGTAGTTATTAGATATTCCATGTAGTTCCATAGGTTTTAGAATAGTTAATAGCAGTTAGATTTAGTGTAGATATATATAATATTAGATAAAGCATATGAATAAATAAATATATATATATATATATATATATATATATATATATATATATATATATATATATATATATATATACTAAATCTCTATATATAAAATCTCTCTATCTATCTATCTATCTCTATCTATCTATCTATCTATATATAGATCAAAAAACTTTGTGCATTCTTTGGGTTGTAAGACATGGAAAAGGGAAGCAGGAGAGGCCAGTCTTCTGCCCATAAGGCAGGCAATGGGGCACGTGGCAGAGGTGGTAGGGGCCATGCTGGAGGAGTTGCAGCAGGCAGCAGCCAGAGCCCATCACCACACCCCAAAGTCCACAGGCCTGATTTTGGATGACAGACTTCCAAGGGTCCCAGAAGTGGCACTAGCCTGGGGTTGGTTTGGTGGTGCCTCCTACCAGCGTCCTCCACTGCTACGCAGAGCACTGGAAGGCCTGCAGGACATGAGTCTGCGGCTGTCTCTGCTGCTGGAGCAGGTGCTTTTATAGTTCCTCCAGGGCCAACAATGTCCTCCATTGTGGAGGTGATCCCCAGCAGTCCAGGGCTGATGGATCCCACCCTGGCTGCTAGAGGCAGGGCCTGATCCCCGAGCAATGGCATCAGGGAGAGGAGGAGGAGGAGCATTCCTGGCCATGATGGAGACCATGAGCAACTCCACCACCACCATCAGCCAGGTGACCCCGTCTCGTCCAGAGTCTCCTCAGGAGGCTGGAGGAGATTCTCCAGGGATGGGATTGTGGTCCTGAGGGCAGGAAGCTGGCCAATGAGGTGGTTGACCTAGTGTGGCAGCTGAAGACAGGGCTGAAGGTGTGGTTTGATGAGCTCCTGCAGTGGGAAGAATATGTCTTAGCAACAATGTTGGACACCAGGGTCAAGGGCAGCGTGGCATGCCAGACAGTGCTCTATTGACAATGGTCCAATGATATTTCTTTCTAGAGAGACCAAAGACCAGGACCTTTGTCTTAGAAGAATTAATATACAGTTTTTTGAATTTACAGTATAGATCGGGGACATTAAGCTCTCTCTGTAACCTAACCTACGTCTGGGAGAGAACAGCCGTGTCGTCAGCATACAGAAGCACTCCGACTGAATGCAAGCCCAACTTGGGGGGAAACAAAGCACGCTCGGACAAAATAGGAACCATATCATTGATAAAAAAACTTAAACAATGTGGGGGCAAGCACACACCCCTGACGTGCCCCAGAAAAAATCCTAATCCGGCTCGACAATAGGCTGGGCTGACCTAAACGGACTGCCAGGGTGGTGTTATGGTGTAAAACCTGTAACAAAGTTAGAAGCCTTCTATTGATGGTCGACCTACTGAGCTTGTCCCAGAGGAGCGCTCTATGCACCGAATTGAATGCTCCCCTGAAATCAAAAAAAGCACAGAAAAGTCTTCCATTGAACTTGACACATTTTTCTGCTAAGTGAGCAAGGGTTAAGCAATGGTCCACCATAGAGTGTCCCGGCTGAAACCTTATCTGTTCCAGAAAAATGATGGACTCTGTGTCCAACCATTCCTCAAGTCTTAAAAGAAACTGCTTGGCGTACAATTTAGCAATGATAGAGAGCAGGCTGATGGGTCTATAATTCCCTGGTTGTGAGCGTAAACCACTCTTGTAGATCAGAACCACCAGAGAATCTTCCCAGCCCTCGGGTATAATGCCAGAGTTGTTTATATGCGTAAAGAGGGTGGCTAACAAGGGGGCCTGCTAGGGGTGGGAAGTTCGGATCTTCCAGTATCCGATACTGCCAGTATTTTGGTGTACTGGCAGTATTGAATTATTCCAGTATTTGGGGGGGGTACCGGTACCGGATCTTTTTACATTGGGACCATTGAAATGAATGGCTGCAATGTAAAAAACACCAAAAAAACCCAACCCAAACACTTTCCCTCCCCATTCCAGGCTGCGCGGGTGAAAGTGGGGACACCCCCCACCCACCCTGCCCAGCCTGGATTTTATTTAAAAAAAAAAAAATTCCCCGAAGTCCCTGCTAGTACAGGCTCTGGGCCGCCGCTGGTGACCCAGAGCCCACAACAGCAGGTAGGTGTACTGGTACTAGCGTGATTCCTGGGGTGGGGGGTGGCTTAACACACCCTGCACCCCAGCGATCACCCTACCTCTACACCCAGGGATCGTCTACCTTTGGTGCTCTGGGCGGAGGCGGAGGAGGCGGTCCGGAGGCTTCAGCTCTGGCTGTGGCTGCCGACTTCAGAGCTTTCTAGGCCTTCAGGGGAAACCCAGAAGTTCCATGGAAGGCCTAGAAAGTGCTGAAGCTGGCAGTCACAGCCAGCGCTGAAGCTGCCCAGAGCGCCGCCGCCCATAGCGCCAAAGGTAGGCGATCCCTGGGTGGGGAGGTAGGGTGATCCCTGGGGTGTGGTGTGTGTTAAACCTCCCCCTAGCCCAGGGATCACCCTAGTACCTGCTGGTGTGGGCTCCGGGTCACCGGTGGCGGCCCGGAGCCTGCACTAGTAGGAAATTGGGGTAACAATTTGTTTTATTTTTTTTTTAAATCCAGGCTGGGTAGTGTGGGTGGGGGGATGCACCCCTTCCACCCACACAGCCTGGGAAGGGGAGGGGGGAGGTATTTATTTATTTTCCATTGATTTCAATGGGGACAGTTCCCCATTGAAATCAATGCAATAAATCCGGCACCGGTAATCCAGTTTTAATCCAGTAACCTGGTATTTTGCATAGCCGTAACCAGTAAAACCGGTAACCGGTATTTTGCCTGATGTCTCATCCCTAGGGCCCACCAGTCCTCCTGGGCCTTCAAGAGTTCATCCGGTACAAAATCAGTACCAGGAGCCTTGCTTGATTTCAGTGATGCTATGAGATGAAGAATAGTCTCAGTTGAAACCGGGTCCCAGACCGGAAGATCCGAAGACAAGACAAAAGGATCCCCATGTCTCAGGAGAATGGGGAAACAGCACTCTATGGGCACTGGAAGGTTCAGCTGGTGGAGAGGATCCAGCAGGCAGAGTGGGCTATGCAGCAGGATGCCCCTGAGGATGGTGGGAGTGGGAGCAGCCACCCCTTTCAGCCAGCGGGGTCTATCCCTGCCCCCAGCCCTAGCAGTAACAGCAGAGCAGCAGGATGAGCAGCAGCACCCCTATTGCCAGCAGCAGCAGCACCTCCTCCTCCTACATGTAGACCACTCTGGGGAGCATGGGGTTGTGCACAATAGGGCAAGCAGCATGGCTGAGGGCAGTGGTGGAATTGGTGCCCAGGCACAGCTACCAGAGAGAGAATGATGGTACCTCAGTAGCAGTGGAGGCCTACCTGAAGGAGGAGTCCTGCATTGAGCCCAGCAGCGATCCCTTGACCTACTGGGCTGGCAAGACCAACATGTAGCTGGCCCTGTCCAAAGTGGCAAGGGTATATTGTCCTGCCCACCAAACATTGTCCCCAGCAAGTGGGTGTTCTCCATGGTGGGGGACATTTGCTCTCCACACCACCTGAGACTGGGGGTCAAGTTGGTGGAGCAGTTGCTGTTCATCAAGGTGAACCTTTCACTGCTGGGATTCCCCGAGCTGATCCTGGACACGGAGTGATGGAGTGGCACATACCATCCCATACCAGGCGCAGTCTTGGGACAGGGTTCCTCCTCAATCGGGGCTACTCCTGCTGTGCTGACATGATGTGGTGTCCCTCCCTCCCAATGCCTGGCACCTGCCCTGCCTCTCTCTCTCTCTCTCTCTCTCTCTC
>QEPC01012435.1:5014039-5031149 GCA_003113815.1 Sphenodon punctatus
GGGCCCCGCGCCTGCATCATGGCCTCGCAGGCCGCAAAGCGCTCCATGAGTTGTTCCCGGGTGGGGGCCCCGTCCCCCTCCCCCGTGTTTTCCCCCCGGGGGTTACTGCCCTGTCCTCCTTGTTGAGGCTTCTTTGGGGCCGCTTTCTTCTTTGTGCGGCCCATCTCGTTCTCCAACTCGGTTGGTTAAGTTGATGGCAGCAGCAAGCGCTCCTTGCTGCTGCTTTTCGCGTTCCCCCGATCTGCCGACCACGCGGCCGAGAACTGCTCCGCCCCTCCTAAAGGGGGCGGGGCTTGCCCTCCATTTCGGCGTGGCGTGCCTTCCCACCCGCGCGCCAATCTGCCTGGCAACAGCGTCTCCGGCCAGAGCGCTCTAACGCGCTCTGCCGGCAAAAAACCTCTGTCCCGTCTCTTCCCTCTCATGGAGGGGGCGGGACAATTACCCCATCGCCGACATTGCGGCGGCGAAGGGGACTTCCCACCCCCCTTGGCCTCCCATCCCCCTCTCACTGAGGGAGAAGGCCCCACCCCATCTATTCCCTGACCCCCTCTGCCACACAGGAGCATCCCAAAAATCAACCCCCCTTTTCCCCACCCCCTTCCATTAAGCATAGATTTATAAAATGGCAATTTTACACACAGAAATTCAGATGTTTGTTACATAGAAACAAGATTTTTTTCCTCTTTTCTTCTTTTTCGCATGGATGTCCACAACATCCAACAGGCATGACTTATTTAGCTATTACACTTTTCTAGCTAAAGGGAAGCAAAGATGGAGTTTCTTATAAAAGATTACATCTATTGGCTTCTGGTGAGGGGGGGAAATATCTGTGCTAAAGGCGAAGAGCTTTATTGAAATTCTAAAGGAGAAATCTGCAGAACCTCTTCGCTTCAGGCTTGTTATCAGCTACCTGCATTTGGGCATCCCGACACTCTATAATTGAAATTCATTGCTCGACCTTTAGTCTATAAAAATGGTATGCTGTCATTAGCACTGACTGCTTGCTATATTCTCTTGTAACTCCTTAGGCCAGCTTAAACCATCTCAGATGAAATAGCCTATTTCATGTCAGACCCCTGAGTTTGCCACTGTTAAAGTAGAAAGTAAGAGCAATGTTTAGCAATGCATTGAAGTATAATGTAATAGGATTGCTAGTAAAGAAGAGACGGCTTTTTTTTTCTTCCCTTCCCCAATCTCTCCCTTTTGGAATAAATTAACTTTACTGTGGATCTTACATTCCACATTAAGAATCCCACATCATTACTGGAATTATCTTTTTAATTGCATTTTAATTTAACCTCCTAATGGATTTAACACTTGAAGGTGAAAAAGTCAAATTGTCTTCCCAGCAATCAGACATGGCTGTGTGTGAATGAGTTTGAGTGTTACATTTTGCACCTAGTGTGTCAGGCATGGGAGCAGAGGTGCTGAAGACTTACCAGCTTTTTCATCAGTTGAAACAGGAAATTCACCCCAAGTGTAATGTGAAAATTGACCAGTGATAAAAATGGTCATACTCTTTGCCCATATGTTGAGTTAAGCTGAAACTATTCTCACATCATTCCAGCCTGCCTTTTCCTTCCGGCTGAGCTTTCTATATACAAGGAGAAAAATATACCTTCATTGTGAAACAACTTTTTTAGTTAGATTTTTAAAAGCAGCATGAAAGAACAAAAGTAAAGCTTCCACAAGAGATCACAGCATTTCAATATTCTCTCACACAAGTTACAATAATTCTGAACACAAAAGGTGTTGTAGGGAGAGTTTCTATAGGCTTAATGCTCTATTACAGTGAACAGAATTGTTTTTTAGCTAGACAAACCACACCCATCAGTGTAAATTGTAGACATTAAGCATATTCTTCTTCCTTAATGTTTCATGAGGGAGATAAGAACTATAACACACTTGGTTCTAGACCTTTATGTTTGATGGCCAATGTGAAATTAATAAGTGGAAAATAAATCACCTTTGAATTTTAGAGGTGTATTAAAAACCTAGACAGGCATATTTTGCCATCTGTATTTAATAAAGGTGAAGACAGCTTGTAAGACCATCTGGGTTTGAATATCAACCATTCAAGGTCGCTGACTTGACATGATCAACTGATAACTTAAGATTTCCATTAGATATCCTAATTAAGGATCATCTAGAAAGGCCTTTGGGAGAGAGTAACTTGCATTCATTCAAACGTAGATTAACAGTCCTGGGACCCATCAACCCTGCACCATCATCATGTCTCTAGTGTGGGGTGTACAGCTCATTTTAATTTTTTAAATGACTAAAACAAATGGAGTCCCCTTTGTTTTAGTAATTAAAATACAAAAACGGATGAAGAAGCAAACAATTTTCATTCATCCATTTTCATTTTTAAAAGAAAAAGAAAACCTGCACATGTGCAAAATGGCCACATTCTACACATGTGCACCTTTTCCTGAAATGGTTCTGGCAGCATCAGTGCCATTTTGGGAAAGGAAGTGTATGTGCAGAATGGGCCAAGGTGGCCATTTTGTGCTTGCACCGTGATTTTTTATTTTATTTTTAAAATAATTTTAAGAAATCACTGCATATATGAAAAATGGCCGCCGGGGCAGTCCGCGAATGTGCAACCCCTTTCCAAAATGGTGCCGACGCTACCTGCTTGTGGCAGGACCAAACCTGAGAATCATCCTGGACTAAAGACACTGTACCCTAAGCGCTAAGCCTTGAAAATCCCACAACATGGAAAAAACTGTGGGTGAAAACAGACATGACGCTAATCACCCTTTAACCACCCTTGGTGGTCATTTATGCATGTTTCAGGGCTGCATAGGGCACCAGTACAGCCCTGCAACATGCATAAATAACCACCCAGGGTGGTTAAAGGGTGGTTAGCGTCATGTCTGTTTTCACCCTATGAAAATTTACTCCAGACTCGACCCCTCCAGTAGGACATTCTCGCCTAGGTGAATAACAGGAACATTGGGAATGCATCCTACTAGCTTTGGTCTCAGCCATGCAACTGGCTGAGCCCACCACATTGCGAACGATACCGTTTGAACTCATTGCGAACTGCTCATCCAAAACTGAACCATACAACGTTGGCCCCCTGTTCCAGGCCCAGGTGCGGGGCGCACCACTACTGATATGCCTCCAGGTGGGCTCAGAATACTACGTTGTACCCTCGCATTCAGATCTGTGCTTAACAAGACCGGGCAGCTGTCCCTAAATGAAAACAGAAACAAAAAATGTTAACTATTAATATGCAAACTCCTGCAATGTAACACTGCCCTTCCGGTCCTTAAGGGCTACAGAACAGATATAACACTTATAAACTCTTGACCCCCAGTGCCCTATCTCCCTAATGCCCTGTTCATTGAAACCTGTTGCTGCCACTGTCATAGCTGCCCCAGTCCCAAAAGAATTAGACCTGAATTTTCCTGGGGGCAGGCCCAGTTCCACCATTCCTTTCATAAAAAACCCTATGAACTGATAGGTTGTCAATGGTGATCCATCCAAATGTACATAAAGGGGGACCAGGCCATCTGATCTTATTGACAAATACTCCTCCATTGTGCTCACAAGGCATAGCACTGAATCAGCCAAACCAGGGATTTGGAGCACCATCCAACTATCCCTCTAGTCTGTCTTAGATTGCCTTGCCTTAGATTGCCTTACTGCAACCAACCACTAGCTTATACCCATTATTAACAACATCCCCAATGGTAAGGGCATGTCCAACTGTACTTCTACTTGAAGACACCACAACTTCACCAATCCTAAGGCTTCCAAAAATGCTAGCAGCTGAACACAGGTACCTCTGACCTGTGCGTACATATAAAAAAGAAATTGCCCAAAGACAATTTCCCAACCTTACACTGTGAGGACCAGAGGTGCTTGGCCAGAACCTTCCTGTTCCCTACTTTCTACTGACTGGCAGGAGGAGGAGCTGGGGGGAAGCAAAGTGCTTTTGCCTCCTACTCAGCCCCTGTAAAAACACCCCTGCCTGCTCCACGCTGGGAAAGGCTTTTAAGCAATCACGCATCTTGTGAGAGCACCCACAGCTCCAAGAGACAGGAAAGCCAAGACACTGCAGCTGATCGGCTCAACTCAAAAGCCTCCGCCCACCCTTGGAGCTGTGTGCCGGGGATCTCCCAGAGCTTGCCAGGCACACCTGGGGTTTTCCTACTGTGTCTGGCTCCCTTCCTCTCTCCTGGCAAGGTAAGGGGAGGGGAGGGGGGCAGAAACCTCACTCTGTACCTAAGCTGCGGAATGGAGATTTTGGATGGGGATATAATTTGGTGGGCTACCCAAAAATGCAAATAATATCCAGGAATAAAACAAAAATAAAATACTGTTCATTTCTCCTCCAGTTTTTGCATAGAGTTTCTCTTCTAATACCATCCAGCATCTTGTTTGCCTTTTGAACTCCTATTGCTGTGCACTGGAATGATTGATTAAGCTGATGGTTACAATGACTTTTCTCCTGACGATGTCAAGTCCTCTTTTGATCAGTATTCTAGCGATTAGTTCCATTTAGCAGATGGTTCCTAGTGATGGATAATCCTCATTAGGTTTGTGGGGCTCAGTTCAGAAGAGTCCCCAAAAGATAAGGGAGCAAATTAATCTTTTGTGTATTTCCAATGAGCACCATTGTATACACTGGGGAGAATTGTGTTAAACACTGAAATTGCTATATAAATATTGCTGTTGTCTTCTGTCTGTCTTAGGCAGAGATGTGGGTGCAGGGGTGTGTGTGTGGAGGGAGGCTATGTCCCACTCCCGTTAGAGGAAAGGGGAAAGCACTTCAAAGGCTGCATTCCGCCATCAAGCTCCGGTGAGGGAGCCGAGCAGTGATGGTTGTCAGGGGCAACTGCTTTGGGTGCAAAGAAAGTTCTCGTGTTGCGAGTCTTGTGGACGCCATCTTTTTTCCTTTGGGGTTTGCACTGCAGAGTATGAAGCCCTCAGAGGACCAAACACCCACCAACCCTACTTACTGCAGTGTGGGCATATGCTGGTCACCTGTTTGTAGGGGTCAGGAAGGATATTTTTCTGCTGGTCCTTGTTTGGCTCCTGGAACTGGCCATTTTTTTTACCTTCCCCACAGTGCATTAGAATTGATTGGGAACTGAGTGATCTGTTTGGAGTTCGGGTCAAGGTGACAAGAATAAATTCTGACACACTCTTGCAGGGGTCTAGTGAGTTGTTATAAGTTTCTTTACAGAGGGTAATTTCAGACATGATGGGCCTTTAGACCTGCCATGCTGAACTCTGGAACGGGATCCATCTTGGATCCTGGTCCATGATCAGACCGGCTGTCCTTTAGTTGTGCTGGTCTGATCGCGGAGGCGAATCGGGGAGGGGGAGGGGCTTCAAGGTGTGACATGCGGCCACTCAGTCCCACCTACCTGCACTCCACGGGACATGCGGCCACTCAGTCCCGCCGCCTGCCCTCAGGGAGATGGGCGGGTGCAGAGGCCAATCCGGCCGCTGCGCCCGATCCTGTACCATGATTGGAACCACGCTCCAGAACAAGGCGAGGTAACAGACGTTACCTTCATCCCATTCCTGATCATGGTTCACCTAACCATGATTCTGGAGGTGAGACAGGCCTTACCTCCAGAATCATGGTTAGCTTTGGACCCCACCAGGAATTTACCATGGTGAACACCTGGTGGTGCTCAAACAAAGGTTTGCGCAATCACAGCCACCACTCTGAATCCACTGTGATTCAGGGTGGTTGATTGTGATCCTGTAATGTCTGAAATTACCCAGAGTTAATCAGTTGAGAAGTCATTTCCTTATAAGATGGGGCTGCTGCCTGAATCAAGAGCAAAGATGGCCAGGTTTTGTCATTGGCCCAGGGGAGCGAGTTGAGCACTGCAGTAGAGGACAAAGGTGATGCCAAGAGAGCCATCCCCTCCTTGCCTGCTTCAACATCACTAGCAGCATAGGAGTACATACCAAATAGCTGGATGGAGAATGACCTAAACTTTTTAGACTTGAATAGGTGAGTAGTTCACTGCACATCAGGGCCGCCCTTGAGTTGGTGTTGTTTAGCATGTTTCACTGGACCCAGGAGAGGAGATATCCCCTCCCCAGATAACCTGCATTGAAATTCTGAATAAAGAGTACGGCCTTTATATTCTATGTGCTTGTCTTCTTCCAGGGTGCAGCAACAAATGTAGAATTTTGTGGTACTATCACAACACAGGATTTATTCAAAGACATCACTGGCTTCTCAAAATGTCCTAGCAATCTTTCATTTTGGCCTTGAGAATATAATTGTCCTGTTAAACAAGGCGTTCCATAATAGTGGTGCTATTTTAAAATACGGTTTGATTGCCCCACTCCCCCCCACCCACCCTCTGCTCTACAAAATGAGACTTGCAAGACAATTGCCCTTTTGTAGTCTATATTCATAGCCGGTAGAGAGAAGTTCCAGACCACTAATCACCTCAATCACTTTGAACGCTTTTTCTTCCGTCGTTCTCCTCAGTGTCCTGGGTTTCCTTTGGTTTATTGTCTCAGTTATTTTTCATTACTGCAGCTGCATTTTCTGCAGCTGTCATCATCTCAGTAGTTGTTATGTTATCATCAGCATGGATTCACATTTTTACAGTCTCTTGTGGGTTTTCTGCCACGTCCAAGAGACTTGCTATTTCTTCAATTTTCTTATCAGCTTTTGCTTGTGGTTTGGGTATGGCGTCCGTCTCAAGGCCTTTTGTCTCATTCTTATTGGAAACTCCAGGGAGAGCACTCAGCTAACATCGCTCTACACTAACCCAATATTCTGGGCCACTGCAATGCTGAAGACAGCATCCCTTAATGTGTAACTAGCTTGGGGGGCTTGAGACTAAAGATAGGTCTGAGCTGTGAACTTTAAATACGTATCCTAACTTCTCCCAAGTTCCAAGAGAATTATTTGGAATGGCTTTTACACTACACTGGAGAACTAAGCGCTAGTTATGGAACCAAGCAGTATTTCCCCAAACGTTCTGAATATCCAGAAATGGGGCTTTTCTTTTCTTTTTCTTTTAAAGGTATTTCTAATCTCTCTCTAGAATAAAGATGTACCCCCATGAACAAGCATACAATTAGTGATTGCAGACTCAGTAACCTGGTGGTTTGGGGGCTTAAACCCCTGGCTACTCTTAGGAACGACACCATTTCCTCTCAAAAAACCATCCAGCAGCACCCCATGAGACACAGGTCAAAGGGTCTAGGGGAACAGAAGGGGAAAAGGAAAAAGAAAGAAAAAGCCCCATGCAAAACTGGTCTGGTCAGAAGGAATAAGAGAATGAAACAAGGGAGGCTCCTGAGTAAACAATGGAGCAGTCAAAAACAGGTGGTCTCCCTCTTTTGAAATGAGCCTTCCACGGCCGCCCAAAACTCTGAGCAAGCAATAGCTCGATGGTTAGGCTGATAGCTCCACACCTGTTTAAAAATAGCCTTCTTCCCCTGTCTATAGAAACTCCCTTTTGCCCTCCTGTTCCTCCTGCCATGCCTACCGATGAAATCCTCCAAGGCTTAATTTCCCCCAAAAAAATCATGCAAGGATTTCTTTTTCAGCCATAGCATTCCTGAATGCCTCTGGGATCCCTTTTTGTGCAAGAAGTGCCTTTGTGACCCTTTGCCCCGCCTCTCAGAAACCTGTAACTGCCCCTGCCCCCATGAACAAATTGGGTCATTCTTGAATGCAGACACAAGCAGGTTACTCTGTGTGTGCTTGCCTCAAGGATTTCTTCCAGACCAACACACACATCCCAGTCTGTCCAGTCCCCCCCACCCCCTCTCAAAACGTTGCTGGATCTACAGGGTTACCTCTCTCTTTTCAACAGGACTGGAGAGGTAATATTGCTTATTTTCCCCTTTTCCCTTTCTCTCCCTCTTGCAACGTCCACTTACACCAGGGTAACCAGACCGGAGTGTTTTTTCTCTGTGAATCATTGTATATGTATGTCAACTGTGCTTGATGGGAGGGTATAGAAAATTACTTGGAGCATCCGAATTGGCCCATGGGTGAACTGTTTATGTATTATATGTAGTTCTTTCTCAATAAATCTCCCTCATTTGTATCGGAATAACCCCTTTCTGTGTGGGGGTGTGGGAGGAAATTCCAGTCAGCTTGCAGTGCATCATGTCCTCTGACTGATCCCTGAGGTCATTTGGATATTGGGGTACCAGCCCCCAATATTCACTCATGGAGTGGGTCCATGTCCTAACACTACTGGTAGCTGAGAGCAGTTAGCAGGAGATGGGTCACACCTCCATGACCTGTACATGTACTTCTTTTGAACTGGCCACTATTGGGGACAGGATGCTTGGCTAGATGGACTGTTGGTCTGACCTGGTATGGCATTTCTTATCTTCTTAAGGTGTTGGACCTGGACCCTGGAGACTAGGTTCCAAATCCCTTCTGAACTATGAACTCATTAGGTAGCCTTCATCAAGTCACTATCTCTCAGACTCAGTTTCCCATCTGTAAATGGAAATAAAAATGGCCTACCACATAGGGTTGTTATGAAGGTCATCATCACCATCATCAACTTTTATTTATATCCCGCTCTCTCTCGCCTATGGCGACTCGAGGCGGCTAACAACAAAAGTAGAAGACATCCAGAAAACAATAACAATTATAAATTCAACACAAACAACACAACTGCAAGGACCCCTCAATTAACGCAATAACATACCATTTAACATACCATTTCATTTTTAACCATACCCTCCCTATCCCTCACACAATCTAATATAATAACAACAAATCAGTAATATTACAACATATCATAATCACACCAGTCCTTCCATATGCTCCATCCCTGCTGCCACCAAGGAAGGAGCCGATCACATCCCCCCTTACCCTCCTGCTCTCACCAGGAGGGGGGACCTATCATCCACAGCAATGCCTGAGTACAACAACAATCTAAATATTAATTAAACAGTTCTAAAACAAAACAAACCCCTCTACCCCTTAACCTAATTCCAAAAATCACCCCCCCATCCTAACCCCACCTCCCCACACACCTTCCCCTGATGCCACCAGGGGTTGGTGCTGGGGCTCCCCCCCTCAACACCCTAATCCTTTGTCTCCCCTGCCCCCCCAGCTGTCCATGTTGTTGTTGCCCCGTCGGTCTTCATCAGGGACTCACAGCAATGGCAGCGGCAGCGCATCCCAGCAGTAGCAGCAGCTGCAGCACAACGAGCCCCCTCAGAGGCCCAGCAGATAGAAAACCCCGGTAAGTCTGCTCCCCCAGGAGCCGCTGGCAGCATGGTGTCTGATACGGTGTCTGTCCGGTTGAAGGTCCCCCGGGCACCCCGGCTCAGCCAACAGCTGACACCCTTTGGTGTCGCCCTTCGGCTGGCGCCGAAGGGCTGACGCCCAAGGGCCCCAGCCTCTGGATATTATATCTGGGGTTAATGGAAAAGAGCCAATGAATAGGTGGGAGGGCTCCCGCAGTTGTTTCCCCTGCACTGTCTCCTGGTCCCACCAGGTGAACCAGATAAGGATTGTGAAGACTCTGAACACTGATAGGGCTATATAAACAATAAATAATAATTGTATCTACAGAGGTGGATTCCATAAATCTTTATTAGAGATGACCAGAAATCAGGCAAGCATTCCTTACTGAAAAGCTTTATAATTTTGCCAGAAAATATGATCCATTTCTAGAGGCCAAATTTCCTGTAGAAAGAAAACTACTGCACTATTCTAATATCCATCTAGTTTGTCAGTCAATAGGGCCAATCCGAAACCCTGTAGACAAGTGTGCAGGTGCAACCTCTTACACCTCATACACCCTCATTATGGGGACTGTGGCCTGTGCCCAAGCCACGTGGAAGTTATGTTGAAGGCATGTGTGTGCGATTTCTGGGTTGACCTCAATACAAGAAGTTCCTTTACTATGAGAAACATACTCAGCATTACCTAGATATATTGCATGGGTGGGAGGGGGAGTTTGACTATGGATGGAGAGACCCAAACCTTTTCAAACATGTCCTGTCTTAGATGGCAAACTCTATTCCTGCCTTGTTTGTCTCAGCTCTCCAAAAACAGATTGACTCTGTTGGGGTAGGGAATGGCAGAAGCCTCTACAGCTAATCAGTCACATTGTAGATGGTGATGACAGCTTCAGTGGCTGACAGCTGATCATCTACCCCACCAGGACTCAGGCAAGTAGGAGGTATGAGTCGGAGAGGCTGAGCTGCTTCCTCCTTGTTTCTCCTGCAAAGTAGTAAGTTCTTTGACTAGAGACTAATGATCCTCATTTGTATCCTGTAAATCTCAATGACGATCAACCTCTTTCTCCTTGCACTTCTGCCTTTAGAGAGACTGACGTGTAGTGCCTCTCCTCTGGGAGACTGCAGGCTAAAGCGATGGGTAATTTTAGACATGACAGGCCTGAAGGCCCACCATGCTGAACCATGGACCAGGATCGTTTCAGATCCCAGTCAGGAATCAGGCCGGCCGTCCTTTAGACGTGCCGGCCTGATTCTGGAGAGGGATCGGGGAGGCAGCGGGGCTGCGTGGGGAGGGGGTGGGGCTGTGCGGCATAATGTGCAGCTGCACAGCTCTGCCCCCCATGGTCCCCCAGCTGCCTGCCTTCCGGGAAATGCGTGGCCTGAATGGGAACAGACGTTACCTTCGGCCCTTTCCTGATCATGTCAAATCCAACCATGGTTGTGGCCCAATCCCACCATGATTCTGGACCTCTGGGCAACCGGAGGTCCAGAATCATGGTCATTGTGATTCCCGCTGAAGGTTCACTGGGGTGAACATCTTGCAGAACTCACATCAGACGTTACGGGAATCATGGCCACCACAGGGGATTCACTGTGGTTGACCGTGATCTCGTAACGTCTGAAATTACCCTATGACTTCTCAGAAGGTGCAGCCACACCCTCCAACAGCTAGAAAACTTTACTAAACCCCGAGTAGATTTTTTACAATATAATCAATTGAGTAGCTATTTTATACAGAAACAAACCTTTTCAGAGAAAGGTTCCCAAATTTAAAAAAAACCACCAACCTGTTTGACCACTATTTAAATAAGTAAGGTTTCCAAATTAAAAAAAACCCACCAACCTGTTTGACCACTATTTAAATAAGTAAAAATCTATCCTGCTCTTCAGGGATAGGGCTTAAGAATCAAAATGATCATATTAAAAAGTGTGAATAAGATCTGAAGCTGACCTTAGAAAAACAAAGCAGGTAGACCAAGTAAGATATCATACCTTTAAAGGTTTTAAAGCATTGGAGACAAAGATAACACAGATAAACATTTTGTTTCAATACTACATGACTCCTGCTCATTTGGAACAGTTTGGGACAACCCAGGAGGGGTTATGTTGGTGAGGCTGTGGGGAATATGTTTCCTTTTTACATTGTTGCTGGGGTTGTGCCTAAATACAACCATTTTGGAGATGGATCTGGGCCAAATCAGAGAAACTACAGGACTGAACATGCCTTTCCGTCCAGAAACTGGAATTCTTGGATACTATCCTGATCTCCTCTTGGTAAAGTATTATCGAGATGTGTCTGGAGTTCATCCTGTCTGGATTCCATACAATTGAGAGTAACTGGTTAGGAAAGACCAATCCCACCAGAGAAGAATGGACTGTATGCATGTGGCATAATGCTACTATGGAAATTACTCTGGCTGAACTGAAACAGGAGATTTCCTCCTTTATAATTAAGTGGTCACCAGGTCTGACTGCAATTTAAGGCAAGGAATATGCACAAACTGGGACTTCTTTCCTGGTTCCCTCCCAACTCTAAGTTGCGGAATCAATTGTACTCTATGGTCACGCACTGGGCATTTTTACACACACGTTAAAGTTCCGGATTTTTCAGTCTTCTGGGTTCACAAGTAAGTTCCGGATGCATTGTTCACACGCACACTGCCCTGAGGCAGTTCCTGGATGCATTCTTCAAACAAACATTGCCTTGAGGCAGCCTAAAGTAACCGCAGCTGTAGACGTGACAGGCTGCCATGGAAACCAAGTATTCACAGCTGCCTGGAGTAAAGCAGTTTACCAGGAGAACTTTTTACACACAAAAATTCTGGGAGATGTTATACTCAGAAGTTCAAAGATCTGGATGTTTAAGATCCAGGTGAGTGATTTTTTTAGACACACAGAAAGTTCAGGATGTAACAGCAAACATCCAGGAGAATGGATGTTTGCTGTAAAAACACCCACTGTCTGTAGATATAATCATGCTGTACTGTACACCCAAATGTTTGTCTGTTTTGTATATTGTTATTTGGTGAGCTAATGGGACTTTTGTTGTCTCTCAACATGTAATGAAGAAATTAAACAAAAATAAATAAATGCTTGGGGGAAAGAAAGAAAGAAAGAAAGAGAGGTGGTGAGGGTGGGGGGGCAGCCACGCAAGCTGCAGAGGGCTCTATCCCCACATGGCCCTGGGATGGGCAAGCTCTGCTGCCAGACTGCGTGGCCATCACAGGGAGTTCGGCAGATGGTTTCCCCATGTGGGGTAGCCGGATGGCTGGGCTTCTGTTAGTGCTCCCACCACAGCTGGGGTGGGCTACGGTGCCGGCCATATGAGCCCCACCTCCCTCCCACAGGCCAAACAAAATCCTGCCCCTGTAGAAGGGGCAAGACACATGTGTTACCACACCTTGGGCAGCCTTATTCCATTTGACATAAGGCTGCTACGTGGTGTGTCTTTGGCCTTTTTCTGGGGATGCATCTCATAGCATCCAGCTGCTCACCTCACCATGTGGTGGGGAAACTTCTGGTGGTTGCCGGCTACACAATGCATTGCATCACGTACTTACAGTGGGCTAAGGCTGCCCAAGGCATGATAGCCTTCCCAAGGCAGCTCATGTGGCTTTATCCAGTGTGCGGTGCAATTCCTTCCACTTATGGAATTAGAGCATGTGGTAATACAGTAATGCACTATTCCGCTTTTATCCAATGAAAACACCATCTTTGTAAATGCTACACTTGGTCATGCACGAGTGTTCTCATGGGGAAAAGGCAGAATAGCACATACCCACATGCATTAGTTGTCGTGAGAACAGAGCCAGGCTTGCTCTGCCTCCCCTGTAATGTGTGAAAGTGACCTATGTAATTAACAGAAATTCAGTAATGAACACTACCCAACTGCTCTTCAATCAATTACCCATTGTTGCGATTTCAGTTTGTTAGGTTTCTCTGATTTGTTCAATTTCCTGAGTTCATTCTTTTCTGCGATTTTAACGATTAATTTTTATTTATTTATTTTGCTTTATATCCTGCCTTATGCCCAAAGGCTCAGGGCAGCTTACAACAAACACATACAATACAAATATAAAATAAATTAAAACTGCACAAAACTAAAAACACCCCCATCGTTCCCGCCCCCGAAATCTATCCCTGCCCTGCCCATGACTGGCCAAATAAAAAGGTCTTACGCTGCCTCCAGAAGACTTTCAAACCGAAGCTCAGGCAAGCTTCCAAGGCAAGGGAGTTCCAAAGCGGTGAAACAGCCACCAAGAATGCCTCTCTGGGTACCCGGTTCATATGAAACTGGGCCGCTGATGGAAACTGGAATATGGCACCCTCAACAGAACTTAAGGTCTGTGAAGGAACATGAGGAGAAAGATGGTCCTTTCCACCACTCATTTTCATTGCTCCTAGCAAGAACAAATGGAAAACTGGAAATGAAAAAAAACAAACCAACAACTGAATTGAAATTATGAAAATTCAGTTGCTGTTTGAACATCTTGACAAATGTCATCCATGTTGACTATAACCTGTTTGAAATGGAAGGTCGGAGAGGGTGCTGGGGTGGGGGGAGAAGGCAATAACTATTCTGCTTGTTTCACCCCCACTCTGTACCTAGGTGTTTTAAATCCAATTTAATGAAAATGAATTGCACACACAAACTATTTATTTATTTATTTTAATAGTTTATAGCCCTCCACTTTCTGCCCAAAGGCAGTCCGGGGTGGCATACAATGAATAAGAACATAATAAAAATACAATATAAAGAAATGAGGCCCGAATAACCCAATACCCGCCCCCCATCAAAGAGAAAACAAAAACAAAAATGAAACACCCCTCACCCATCCACCTCACCGAATGTCTGCAAAACCAACCAGGTCCTACATTGTCTGTGGAAGGAGGGGAGGCCCGGAGAGAGGCTAGCCTCCACTGAGAGGGAGTTCCACAGCTGAAGCACGACCACCTTCGAACACCCTCTCAAATGTTGCCACCCGGAATACCTGAGGGACCTCTAAGAGAGCACTCCTGGCTGACCACAGAGACTGATCCCGGACAGAAGGGGTGAAGTGGTTCCACAGGTATGCAGGGCCCAGGATGTATAGGGCTTTAAAAGGTAATAACCAACACCTTGAGTTGGACCCAGAAGATAATAGGCAGCTAGTACAGTGAACAGACCACTGGTGTTATGTGCTTCTGGTGGCCCATCCCCATCAGGAGGTAGGCTGCTGCATTCTGCACCAGTTGGAGTCTCCGGGTCATCACCAAGGGTAACTTCATGTAGAGTGTGTTGCAGTAGTTCAATCTTGAAATGATGAATGCATCGATGATGGTGGCCAGATTTGAACCTGAAATATAAAGCTAAAGATGACATACTAGATATAATTTACAAAAAGCACTCCTTGCCACAACCACCACCCCGGCATCCAGGTGGAGCTGTGAGTTGAGGAACACTCCCAGACTTCGAACCTGAGGGACCAAGGAGGGACAAAATGATGGGGACCACCACTCCCTTGCCCCTTCCCACCAAAATCACCTCAGTCTTATCAGGATTCAGCTTCAGACAACTCGCTCTCATCCAATCTCCCACCAGAGTCAGGCACTGGGTAAACACCAAGACTGCAGGCCCTGGGTCAGATGAAAATGAGAGGTAAAGCTGGGTGTCATCAGCATATTGATAGCACCCAACTTCAAATCCTCTCAATCTCACCCAAAGACTGAATGTACACGTTAAACAGCAGAGGGGACAAAATAGATTCCTGCGGAATTCCGCACATGAGGTCCTGGTGGGATTATGTAGAATCCCCCAGTACCACATGTGAGTTCTCCTGGCCAGGAAGGAGCAAAACCATTCAGGAACAGTACTGCCCACTCCAGCATGGTCCCACAAGCGAGTCACCAACGTCTCATGGTCAACCATGTCAAAGGACAGATCTATACAACCAAAACAGTGGAGTGACCTCGGTTCAATTCCCAGCGCAGATCGTCGGCCAAGGCCACAAGCACAGTCTCAGTGTCATATCCTGGACAGAAGTCAGACTGTGTGGGATCAAGGAAGCCAATATGGTCCAGATGCCCCTGGAACTGCTGGGCCACCACCCATTCAATAATCTTCCCTAAAAAGGGGAGGTTAGAGACTGGCCAATAACTGGCAAGGGAGTCAATTTCAGGAGATAGTTTCTTGAGCAAAGGCCACACCACAGCCTCCTTCAGGCACCCCATAAGCTAACCCTCCATAAGGGAGGCATTGACAACCCCCACCAACAATGGCCCCAACGTCTCCCAGCTGGCATTCACCAGCCAGGACAGGCGGGGATCCAGTTCGCAAGTTGTGTCCCTCACAGCCCTGAGCACCTCCACTGCATCAGTGGACGAAACCTGCTGAAACCGATCCCACAAAACCTGACCACATGGGACATCTATAACTTCAGGTGCATCTACCGCATCAAACACAGCATCAAAACAATGGTGAATATGAGTGATTTTATTTGCAAAATAGTCAATTGACATGACTATTCCAGTACCAGGCAGAAAAAAGCCAGACTGACGGCTTCACCACCCAGAAAAGTTCCACTGGATGAGACTTTGTGGATGATATGATAGCATACTAGTTAGCAGCACTTGGAAATTAATGAAGAATTTACAGTCTTTATAGAATTAATATATGGATTGGTTACTTCAGGAACACACTTTCTTAAGGAAATGTTATTAAACCAATGTGACCATAAGCATTGATTGCTGTAGATCAAATCCTGTGGTCAGGTCAAATCCTGTACCCAGGCAAAATCTCATTTTAGTTGAGCTATTGATTCAGTAAGGACCTGTGGCTTCAACTCAACATTAATCCAATAAACAGTGTTAGTTACCTTAGTGTACACACAATACTAATTTAGATAATATTCACATTGCTGCACTCTTGTTGGCTGTATCATTGAAGAAGTGCAATCAGAACTTTCAAAAGACGGAGGGTTTTTATAATTTATTTATTTTTTATTGAAAGATTATTTTCTTTAGGTCAAAGATTCACAAAAAGTTCAAATAGATTTTTATTTTAATTTTAATTTAGCAGATTTTTTTGCATACTTTTAAAAATCTCATTTAAAAATGCCTTTCAAAGTGATGAATGAATGGCTACCATGAAATATTGTGAAAGAGGCCCATTTAAGACTTCACAAACTTGAAAACAACATCGCAAATGTTTTGAAGCCCCTTTTTTAGTTCTTCATCAATTAGTCATTAAAATCTCATTTCCTATTTTAGTGCCGATTTGTAGGGATGTCCGAACGCGGTTCGGAAGTTCGGAGTTTGGAACGAACTCGAATAATTCGGTCGACCAAACCGAACTTTAGAACCAAACTCGAATTCGACCGAACTGTTCGGTCGAATCTGAACCAGTTCGGAAGGCCAAAAAAACCGGTTTTGAATGTACGAACTTGGTTCGGAAGTTTGGAATTTGACCGAACTCGAATAGTTTGGTCGACCGAACCGAACTTTCAAACTGAACTTGATTTTTGAACCGAACCGAATTTCCGAACTCGGTTCTGTTCGCACATCCCTACTGATTTGGTGTTAGAATGTCATTGCTAACATTGCCTTTTACCACAAGGTCTATTCAGACTGAACACTTTCAAACTGAAAACAGACTATTTCCATCTGGTTGCATCAGACCCGAGTTCACATCCCATCTAAGGCAGCTTGTCCATGTGCTGATTTTCATGTGAGATTAAATCTCATAGGAAAATATTATTCTTGTGAGTTTCATGGTTACCTGTCAGGCTCCGGGGTACGGAGCCGTGGGGGAATTCAAGGAGGGAGAAGGAAGGCCAGGAGTATCAGGTTCCAGGGGACGGACTTGGGGAGAGGGAAACAAGCGGGAGGAATCCAGGCCCAGGCACAGGGGGGG
>QEPC01012435.1:5036003-5062009 GCA_003113815.1 Sphenodon punctatus
AGGGGTGGGTGTCTGTTGGGGCTGTGGGGGGTGGGTTTGTTGGCAGCTGTGGGGGGAAGGGGTGGGTTTGTTGGGGGCTGTGGGGTTTGTTGGGGGCTCAGGAGGGGTGGGATGCAGCAGGGTGGGGGAGGATGCAGGATGGGGGGGAAACAGGCTCAGCCTAGCTAGGGGGTGGTGGGGGGAGGGGTGGGGGAGGAGGACCCCCCTCCACACCCATCCCCCTGGGGGTGGGGAGGTCGGGTACAGGGTGGGGGAAGGAAGGGTCACTGCTTACCTGCTGTCTCTGTGAATGGCAGGCAGCGGGCGGGAGTCTCTCTCTTGGGGGACATGAGGCAGTGAGGAAGCACACATGCGCGCCACTCCCCCTTCCTCTATCCCCCAAGCCAAGCTATCTCAGCAGGGCTGTCAGCACGACCACCCTGGCGAGATCTTCCATTGCGCCAATTGAGCACAATGGAAGGCTGTAGCCCCTCCCTCCACAGCACGTCCCATACGAGATTTTTGAGCCTTCTGGGACCCACTCCTCTGGAGTGGATCCCAGAAGAGAAGTCAAGCCGCAGCAGCCTCTGCCTTCCTTGCCTTTGCCTCAGAGCCGAGGCTGCTGCAGCGCTGTGGTCAGTTTCAGTGAAACTGATATGAAACTGAGCACAGCGCTGCAGCAGTCTCCACTCTGAAGCAAAGGCAAGGCAGAGGCTGCTGCGGGCGGCGGGGAAGCGGCAGCAATTTATTTTTTTTTTTTTAATACCAGCGGCGGTGCGGCACCTGGCGGGGCGCTTGGGGGGTCAGCGCCCCGAACGCCCTGGAAGGTGAGCCGCACCTGATGAGATTGTGTAATCTGCGCAAGCAGGCGAAGATATGGACTCATTGGGTGGCCTTGAGCCAGGGGCGACTGGTACATATGGGCACTGGGGGTATTAACCCCCTTGTTCCCATGGCATCCCCCAGCCTGCACTCACATCCCCAAACCTCTTATCGCGCCTCTGACACTGCTGCACCTATGTGTGGCCTGCTGCCCTGAGGACACCCCCTATCTGGCAGGGCACTCTCTGTCTGGAGTGGACACCCAGAGCATCACAGCCAGAACGTGTGGCCAGCAGCAGGAAATGAGTTCTAATTGGAACCCAGCAGCCATTAGAATCATGCCTCCCAGGCAGTCCTGCTCCTGCCTTCTCCCCCTCTCTTCTGGCCCTGGCTGACCTGACCTGGCCTGACTGGGTCTGATGTGAGGTGGGTCACTCTCCAGAGTGAACGTTCAAAGCATCATAGCCAGGAGGCGTGGCCAGCAGCAGACAATGGATTCCAATGGGAGCCCAGCAGTCAGTAGAATCAATAACCTTGCAGGGCACTTTGAAAAAATGCCTCCCAGGGCAGATCCTCCGGCTTCTCCTCCCCACTCCCTGCAGTGGGTGGAGCCAGGCTGCAGTTTCAGTGGAGCCACTTTTCTGCACATGGCAATGGCTGCAGCTGCCTCGTCCTGTCTGGTAAGTTTTAGGGCTCTTGGGCTCCACTTAAATTAATTGTTTTTCTTCCCCTGAACAGATTGAAAGCCTGGGGTGGGGAGGGCACATTGGGGTAGTTGTGTGCTTTAAGATTAAATTGTGCCCCCTGCTTGCTCCCATGTGCACTGTGGGGGCTTGCTTCTAACCTGCTGCTTCTTAAGTGAATAAAGAGAAGGGAGAAGGTTGTTGTTGGTTTTTGCCTTGCTTGAGTTTCCCCTGGGCAGACTGGAGGGTAGGGGAGGGTTAAGATTTGCGACCCATGTGCACTGTGGGGGGCTTGGTTCTAACATGCTGCTTCTAAAAGTGATTATTTTTTTTAAAAAAAAGAAAAGAGAGAGAGAGAGGGGGGTGGGATTTGCTTTTCGTGTTTCCCCTGGGCAGATTGGGATGGGGGTGAAGGGAGCTTTTTGCCTCCTGCCCCAGTGTGCACTGGGATTGGTTCTGCTTGGTTGCCTGTCTTTCCCCATAGCAGATGGGGGTGGGAGGATTTGCCATGGATCTGCCACACCCTGTCATTGTGTGTGCCCTCATCACTGTGTCCTTATCCTGAGTTTAGTCTTTAGACTTTTAGTATTTGGGGGTAGGAAGTAGATCCAGGGGCCAGATCTAGGAGCTGGAAAAAAGCATAAACCCTCGCCATTGGCCACATTTGGCCCCTGAGCCTGAGGCTACTGAGTAGATTTGAGGGAGTGAGATTTGTTTGTGGTGGCCCCATCATGGGCTGGACTTTGGGGTTGGTTGATTGCTCTAAAATTACAGGTTTGAGAGGCTTTTGGTTGGGTTTTTAAAAGTTTGCCTGTTTCAGTGTTGCCACCTCATTAAGTGTTATGGATTTGGGGTCCCCCTGGGAATGTAACTCCCTGTTGGGATTAATTTCCCCTGGAATGCAAGTCATTGTATAGGGCCATCAGTCACACCTAAGCTTGTCTGCCGGTCTCATGTATTATAACCATGGTTTGTGCTGGACGATGCTGAGTACTGAGTGGGACAGCTTTCAGTCTGTGTCTGAGTAGAGAGCTGCAGTCTGGTTGGAGATTGCATGCTTGACTTTGCAGGCAGAAGGCTACAGAGAGAGCCTTTTGGGGAGCTCTTACGGTGCTGGACCTGGAGGAACTAGGACATTTGTAAATAAATGGACTATTACACCACACAGTAAGTCTCTCCAGTTTCTCTCTCCTGTCGAAGGGATACTGACCCAGCAAGGCTGCCCCTGGAAATCCCCACCACCCAGGGAAGTGGGGTGAGCAACATAAGGGTGTTGAAAATCCATAAGTGACGAGAGTTGTGATAAGCCTGTGAATGTTGGCTTTCACTAAGAAAGCACGTTTCCCTAAAGCTGCGGAGAGAAGCTTTAAAACATGACTGCAGTGTTTGTCCGAGAAACTGAAGGCAAATGGAAAGAACCCCAGGTTAATTATTGCTTTAAGCTCAGAGTCTGACCTGTTAGTTGGTATGGTTTGTTTGAAATCTGGGCTAGCTGTTATGGTACTCCTGCCATTGAACACATTGCCTGCTGGTGGCTATTGGAGACAGGTCCCTGTCAGTGGACTTACAATCTAAGAAGGACAAGGTTGAGGGGAACACAGGGAGAGACAGACATGCATGCACACACATTCCCGTTTTTTACAGATGGGGAGCGGAGGCTGTAAAATTCCACAGTAATTTCAAAATTCTGCTTGGCCCCACCTACCATTGGCTCCCCCCTCCCCCCAACTGACTCACCAGCCTTAGAACCCACCAGCCGCCACTGCCTTGGGAAATTCACCATCTCTCAGCCTTAGTTTCTCATCTGTAAAATGGGAATAATAATGACCTACCTCATTGGGTTGTTTTGAGTATGAACTAGCTATGGATTGTAAAGCACTTAAAGCATTTATAAGGAACTAGGTATTGAGCCTAGTTCAATATCTTAGGGCCCTGAATGCAGAGGCTGGTGCCTCAACACCATCAGGGTACTCCAGACAGGGCCCTGGGGCTTTGCTGAATGCCAACACAGGGATGGTCAGGTCAAACCCCTCCTTCAAGCTTGATCCATGCCCCCAGATTTCTGTTTGGTTCCTGGTCTGTCTATAAGGCCAGACTAAAGCCACACGAAGCTGGGTAGGTCATCTCTCATTTCCTGATTCCTGTTTGTCTCTTCTTCCCTCCTGTTTCCATGTGCCTTTTGGATCAGCTCTCCTTTCTCTAGACTAGAGCTGAAATGGATACTTAATTAAGTACCCATGGGTAATACCACATTTTCAAGTACCATCGCAGCAGGGTACTAATTGGGTACCCAGATACCTGAAAAATCAGTAATTTCTGGTACTGTCTTTTTTAATTATTATTTTCCAATAACCAATCAGTATATCGGGATGGAAAACCAAACAATTGGGACAGAAAACAAAGAAGTAAAAAAAATCAGGACTGGAAGTTGGCTTTCCAGGACCAGAGGTTGGTTTTACAGGACAGACAACCAAAACATAGGTGTAGAAAGTTAAAAATTGGGATGTAAGTCAATATTCCAGGACCAGAAGTCAACATTCTGGGACATCCGGCACGCAAATCAGGTTGCAATCATTCTTGTGAGTTTGCAAGTATCAGTTGGTAACTGATGCTGTTGGTCGATTCGAGTACCAGAAATTTGTTGGATATACCAGTTTTTGTGGGTACTAATTTCAGCCCTACTCTAGACCTTGTGTGTTTTTGAACCAGCTCCATTTGGATTCTGAATTTCTTGCCTAGAAGCCAGACCTTCTGACCCTGCCTGTGTGTCCAGCCAGCTCTGCTTCATCCTAGCCCCTGGTCCGTGTGCCATGTGTCTCCTCTGATGACCTGCACCCAATCCTGTACTGACCCTCCTGTATCCTTGGATCCTGATCCTACACAGCTTACCCTGAACTGATCCTGCATGAACTCTCATAGATCCTCCAGACACTGCTGCTCTGCATTCACTTTCTGCACCCCAGCCTTGATCCCTGACACCTGACAGTGCTATATAAATGACAATAATAATAAAACAGCTTATCGGTGGTTCAGAGTGACTGAGCCGACATCTAAACTGGTCAAACTTTTTCATGCTTCCAAATACTTTGTGTACATTAAGCATCTTTCTGAAGAAAATCAGTCACGTATATGGAAGAATCTCAAAGCACAACACTCATTTGCCTTTTAGTTACCTACCTATTTTATAGGTATTACTAGTTTTTCCAAAATTTTAATAAGCATTTCAATATGATTCTAGCATCGGCGGCTTGTTATATGCTGATGATTTGGTGGTTTTGTCCCAGACAAGGGTGGGTCTTTCCCATCAACTTAATGCCTTTCAAGAATACTGTGAAATTAATAAATTCATCATCAATCACGACAAATCCAAAGTGGTTGTTTTCTCCAAGGAGAAAAAGGAAATATTGTTGGCTGATTGGGTCGCAAAAAATTCAACAGGTAAAGACATTTAAGTATCTGGGACTTAATTTTTCTTCCAGGGGTCTTTGGTCTGACCATTTTTGATTGTCCAGAGAGTTGCCACGGTCTCCTCTCTGGCTATACAGAAATATTTTGCCAGGTCTGGTTCTGCAAACCTAGAGATGACTATCCAGATCCATGATGCTAAGGTCAAATTACAGATTTTGTATGGGGCGGAGATTTGGGCTCCTCTTCTGCCCTCGGTGTGTAGGGTGGAGGGGCTTCAGTCCCGCTTCCTTAGGAGACTGATGGGATTACCCAATGGAACGCCTATGGTGGCTCTGAGACTTGAAGCAGGCCAAGTGAGTTGGGTGGTGGCTGCCTTGTCTCAGGTATTCAAATTCTGGCTCAAACTAAGATTTTCTGGGGACCAGGGCCTTTTTCAATTCCTTAGGAACAATACCTTTGGAAGTAAGTGGCTGACTTTAGTAGAACGACATTTGAAGCAATTGGGTCTTTTGGTAGAGTATATCAATAGTGTCCCCCAGGGAGTGGCTCGTAAGATGTTTCTGTCTAGACACCTGGATATTGCCAGACAAAATGAGGTAGCGGTGGTTAGGGACACTTCCTTTCTGGGGGCTTATCTTTCTTGTTATCCCCCTTTGGGAAAGATGGCCAACAACTTGTCCTCGTCTATTTTGCCAAGAGCAAAAAATCTGATTTTGAAGCTAAGAATGAATATCCTCCCCACTGCCCTTCTGGAAGGTAGATACCAGAAGGTTTGCTTTGGGAATAGACTGTGTCCATTTGATTTACAGGAGGTGGAAACCTTGCTTCATTTGATCTTCCACTGCCATTTATATGATGCTCTTAGGTCCCAGTTCTTGTCCCCATATTGTATGAAATTCTCTGACAGGTCAGATGACTGGCTTTTTCTTTACTTTATGATGGACAAGGACCCGGCAGCAGCTAATATGCTTGCTCATTTTTTGGTACTGGCTCTAAATCGGAGGGCATCGTTTTTGGCTTTTACTGTTTATGATGAGCTGGGCCTTGAAAATTCTTCTGTAAATAATATATCTTAAATTATTTTAATCACTCTAGCCTCTCTTTGCTCAGTCTGCCTTTCCCCTTTTACTTGGCGTATTTATGTAACTGTACGTGATATTCATGAAGTTTGGGGATCCTCTTTTTAAGTGCTTTTGTTTGTGTTTTTATTTGCTTGTGTGTTTGTCCTAGCAATGGCTTATGTCACGCTAATAAAGTATTATTATTATTATTATATGATTCTAGTGACAACCACTTAAGCTAATGGTGGCAGGGTTTTGTGATTCAGTCAAGCACATTATTGGGGAGAAAGAACCTCTGAGACCAATGCCATCAGCAGCTTTTGGGACCAAACACTTTTTGGAAATATCTTTAATCTCCCCTGTGTTTCCATGAGCACGGGGTTAAGGTGAGAATAAAAGGGATATGCATACCTCTCCAAGTAAGTTGGGTTACAGTGCGGAGAAAGGTTCCTAACTTGAAGGATGGTGCTCTTCTGTATGGGAGAGAAATCATTGTCTTCCTGCATGAGTTCATTCTAATTCCAGAAAAGTCAGCACTTCTTGATTTTAGGTTTCTGTCTATAACTTACTGTCAGATAGCTATTTCCTATCCCCTTGTTGGCAGTTCCTTGCAACTTCCGAAGCAGAGAGATCAGGGGAAGGGGAAAACTATGTAAACTTTAGTTCTCCTGTTTGTGGGAACAGAGGTGGAAGCAGGTAGTTACTATCGAAGAGATACTGTGGAGCAACTACCTATGCTTGGGAAGAAGTCCTAGATGTAGTTTTTGGCTGACTCTTAAAACTACTTACTCTGGGGTAGTCCGTCTGAACTCAGTGGGACTTGTCCGGAGTAGGGGGTTTAAGGATTGAAACCTTTGTCTACATGGTATTTGTATGGCAGCCGGAGTAATGTGATATGGTAGCCTAGCATTTCTTCTAAAGTGTGTCAGCACTGTTATAAAATAAATGTGGAACTTGGGATTTTTATCTGCACGTACAATCCTCTACTATATAGCTCCTTGTTTTTTTTATTTTAATGCAGGCTGAAATTACAAGTCATTTTTGTTGTTACTCTGCCTGATTTTATTGCTCGACTAAAGATAGCAGGAAAGGGCTTAATTTTCAGTCCCCTGGTAATGGTGGGAATATATTTGGCATGTCTAAGACTGCTTTTAGATGTGCCTCCAATCTCATGGACTTCAAAATCCCCTTTCAGCAACCTTGCATGGGTGGAGTTTAGATGTGCCTCCCTGCACCAGAAGTCACCAAATGATGTGCCAACCGCACACCACTACTTTACAATAAATCTGCTCTTTTTAGGCAGGGTAGCTGAGCACATTAACCCACTCAGGTTCAATTCTGTATCCCACACCATGTTTCTCGACCTTTACAATTTTCTTGGATCTAATTAGTATATAAAATAGCACCTACCATGTTATTAAAATAGAAGGTATTTAATGGGGTGAAATGACCAGCTAAATTGATGCTCATGAGAATTTCTCACTAGGTTGAGTACTAGGCTGAGGAAAAGATCTCATTGAGAGCTCGGTCCCAATACAAGTTCTTGGCAAGAAACAATTTTAAAAAGAAATAGTTGTGCATGTGCAAATGGCCGCCACCTTTAACCAAAATGGCAGTGATAGAATTGCTACCTTTTTAGTTAAGAGCAGCAGATTGCACATGTGCAAAATGGCCACTGCTCTTAACCGAAATGATGGTAACGCTATTGCTACCATTTTGATTAAGGTAGAGGGCATTTTCAGTATGCACAGTGATTCCTTTTTCTTCCCTTGTTTTGAACTTGGAAAAGATATCCCTATGCTCAGTTCATCCAAGAATGAACCGAGCACCAGGATTTCAATGAGACATTGAGGATTCTTTATCTCATTTCAACCCTAGTTTTTAAGATTTTATCTTGTAGCAATCCGGTCATTTAAGCTAATGCCATTTGTTTCGATGATGGCCTCGATCCCATGGTCTGTGGATCCCCCATGGACCCACACGCATCCATATTGCTGGCACATTGTGCCATGTGCAAACCACACGCATGTGTGCGGGGATCTGCAGGCCATAGGATTGCAGCCAATGGGCGCAATCTCAAACTCCCCAGAGACCACCATGTGCACAAATCAATGCAGGCGCTGTTCTGGGGGTGTGCACAATTTCATGTGTACATGCACGCACTCTGCGTGCGCTATGGGCCCCACTGAGACCTCATACTTGTTTGTGGAATTACTCTTGATTTGGAGGACCAGGATTACTGCCAGTATATCTAGACAAATGTAAACTTCTGGGGGGCACCAATTTATAGTCCTAAGCTGAAAAAAAAGTGGGTGGGGGAAGGGAGGAATACACTATGTAAATATAAGGATTTAAAATTAAGCAACTTTCTTTTAAATGGTAACAGCTCCTGTGTTGTAGGCATCCATTTACTTCTACTGGCTGTTAAAATCCTGAGGGTAAGCTTTTAATTGAATGCTTTATATTAAAGAAGTATCCTGGTATTGTGCATTTGCCTTCTAGCCTCTGCAAATAAATAACAAATGTGCCATATATCACAGTCAAGTGAGTCCCATTGCCAAATGGATACAACTGCCTCAGCCATTTCTTTGTTGTACTGGAATACGGAAACATTTATTACATCCATTATAGACAGCAAAGTGATTTAAGATCCAAAGTGTTGCCGTTTGTATAATGCTACGGTACTTCTTAGCATGAAGGGATAAAATGAGAGAGGCCCAAATGCAAAAAAAAAACCCAGTTTCCAATGTCACCCTGCCATTCAGTCACAAATCCAAACCCCACTTTTCACAACTGAGGCTCTTTTTAAATGGACTGTGCTGAGGGGGTTGGGGGTGCACGCCAGTGGTGAGAGGGGTGGGAGCAGGGGGTGGACATCCCTTTTTTTGATCTCCTTAACATTAAGCAAAACAAGATAATCACAGATCTGGACAGTAAACCCACGTATGCTGATTGTTACTGAAACTGGAGTTCTTGCCATACTAGACACACAAAAAACCCCATCATTTTTAACTTGGTTCTTAAGATTAGGCGTATCTGCAGCAAGAACATAAATTACCTCAAATGAACAAAAGAATTCAAAGGACATCTTCTAAATAGGAGATACCTCCTCATGTAATTGATTATAACATCCACCAGGCATCTATCCAAACTAGGGATGTGCGAACATGGTTTGGACATTCAGAGTTCGGCCCAAACTCAGCCAGTTCCGATGGCCAAACCCAACGCCGAAATCGAACGCGGAAACCCCCGAACAGTTCGGGTGTGTTCAGATGAGTTCAGGCGCATTCCGGTGGGAAAAACCTGGCTGGCAGGCCCAGGGAGAGGGGAGATCAGCTGAGGAGGGGTGGAGAGGCTTGGACTAACAGCCAGCCTGCCCAATCACCATCCTTCTTTTCCTCAGACCACTGGCTTGGCAGTCTGCGATTGGCCACGGGCTCGACTGCACAGAGCCAATGGGCTTGTGGTAAGGTGGGTGCAGCAAGTAACAAAAGTAATTGCCCTCCCGACCCCTTCCAATTCATTCTGAGCTAGTCACTGATCCTGTCAGCAGACGTTTTCAGAACTCTCGCTCTCCCAGCAGTTTGTGTTCCACCCTATCCATTGCCATCGTCCTGCTTATTTCACTCATTTCCACACATTTGCCTCCATAATTTCATTTATTTAGATTAGATTAGATAGATTTAGGTGGTGTTTTTATTTGTTAACCTTCCCTGTGTTGTTTCTCCCTCTTCTCCATTGAATCCTTCCCTCCTCCCAATATATATTCCATCCCTGATTCCCTTCCCCTGTTTTTGGATTTATTTAGAGTAGGATTTGATTGATTTAGGTTTCATTTCAGTTTTGTACCCCTCCTTGTGTGTGTTCTGAGCTGTCTGTGGGTATTTTCAGACGTTACGAGATCGCAGTGAACCACGGTGAATACCCACCTGTGGTCAATGTGGCTTGAACGTCTGTTTGGCGGCCGCCAGATGTTCGCCACGGTCAATACCCGCATGGGGTCAATTTGAACCACGCTTCCCGGGCTAGCCGGGGGAATGTCCCGGGAAGCGTGGTCAAAAAGATCCCCAGCGGGGACCAAAAAAAAGTAACGTCTGGCCGGTTGCCACGGCCCGGGATCCCCGGCGGGATCCCGGGCCACGGCACATCCGGCCCGACGCGGCGGCCGCAGTGGCCCTGCCGCCCGCCCGTCTCCCTGGAGGGCGGGCAGCGGGGTGCGTGGAGGGGGCGGGGCCGTGCGGCCGCACATTGCGCTGCGCTGCGCAGTGCAGCCCCGCCCCCTCCCAGATTCCCTGCCGAGATCCCCCCGGCACGTCTGATATGGCGTGACGGGGTGACCCCGGCAGGGAATGAAAGGGTTGTTTTCGGTACGGGGCCAAGTGGCCCCGTAACGTCTGAAAACACCCTGTGTCTCCCCCCCCCATCACCATATAGATATAGATACCCTAGATAGTTGTAGGAGTTAGCTTAGTTATAGAGATAGTGTGTAGTGAATCAATTTTAATATTTTATAATGTGTTTCTGGGACTATGCATTTGTAGATATTAGATAATCCATTTAGTTCAATAGATTTTAGAATAGTTAATATCAGTTAGAGTTAGTGTAGCAGATATATTTATTATATTCCACATTGGAATTAATAAAAAAAATATATATATTCCTCTGCATTATTTGGGTGGGAGAAATGGAGAAGGAAAGCAGGAGAGGCTGGTCTGCTGCCCATAAGGCAGGCAATGGGGCACGTGACAGAGGTGGCAGGGGCTGTGCCAGCGGAGTGGCAGGCAGCAGCAGCAGCCCGAGCCCATCCCCACACCCCAAACTGCACAGGCCTGATTTTGGGAGACAGGCTTCAGAGGTTCCCTGCAGTGGGCCACGGGATCGCTGCTGGGATCAATGCACAGCTCCTCCTCCAGGTAGCTCTCTGCTGCTGCTGAGGCACTGTCGTACTCTCTCACGTAACTCTGCTTGCGCACCACCTCTACCACTGCCCTCAGCCATGCTACCTGCCCTGCTATGCGATGCACAGGCCCATGCTTGCCAGAGTGGCCTGCACATAGGATCTGCTGCTGCTTGCAATAGGGGTGCGGCTGCTGCTCAGCCTGCTGCTAGTGCTGCGACTGTTAGGGCTGGGGGCAGGGATAGACCCCGCTGGCTGAAAGGTGGGGCTGCTCCCACTCCCACCATCCCCAGGGGCATCCTGATGCTGCTGCCGCACACTTCAGAGCCCTCTCTGCCTGTCAGACCCTCTCCACCAGCTCACCAATCCAGTGGCCATAGAGCGGTGTCTGGCATGCCATGCTCCCCTGGACCCTGGGGTCCAGCATGGTTGCCAGCACATATTCCTCCCATTGCAGTAGCTCATCAAACCATGCCTTCAGCCCTGCCTTCAGTTGTCGCACCAGGGTAACCACCTCCTTCGCCAGATTCTTGCCCTGAGGGTCACAATCCCGCCCCTGGAGAATCTCCTCCAGTCTCCTGAGGAGACTCTGGATCAGAGGGGTCACCTGGCTGATGGTGGCTGCAAAGGAGCTGATGGTCTCTGTCAAGACCAGGAACAGTATCAGAACAAAGACCGTGTGAGCCAGGATCTCCCATTCTGCCCCATAATACCTTGGAGGTGCCCCACTGTCCATCACCAGTTGAACCTGATGCAAGGCCGCTTTCTGCTTGAGAAGCTGCTCGAGCATCTGGAATGTAGAGGAATTATTTATTTATTTAAAAAAATGTATACCCTGCCCCTCATGCCAGGCAGCCTGGGGCAGCTAACAAGTCAATCAATAAAATACAATAAAATATATAAAAGCATTAAACAACGTATAGAATAAAATGGGGTGAACAAAACCCAAAGCACCCCCCCACCCTTCTCCCTCACCAAACGCCTGATGAAACAGCCAGGTCTTACAATTCCTACGGAAACCTGGGAGGTCTGGGGCCAGACGGGTCCCCACTGGGAGGGAGTTCCACAGGCACAGTGTGGCCACCAAGAACGCTCTGTCCTACATGGCCCCCTGGGAAACCTGGGGGACCTCCAACAGGGTGCCCCCAGATGACCACAGGGGCCAGTCCAGAACCCAGGGAGTGAGGCAATCTCGCAAATAGGCAGGGCCTGGACTGTGTAAGGCTTTATAGGTCAAAACCAACACTTTGAATTGGGTCCAGAAGACTATTGGCAGCCAGTGCAGAGATCAGAGCACTGGTGTAATGTGCTCTCGGTGTCCCAGCCCCACCAGGAGCTGGGCCGCCACATTCTGCACCAGCTGCAGCTTCTCAGCCGTCACCATAGGTAGCCCCACGTAAAGCATGTTACAGTAGTCTAGTCGAGAGGTGATAAAAGCATAGATGATCGTGGCCAGATCCAGAACCAAAACCAGCGGTCAAAGCCGCCACACCAGATGTAACTGGTGGAAGGCACTCCTCGCAACAGCCTCCACCTGGAGATCCAGGCAGAGCTGCACATCGAGGAGCACCCCCCAGCTTCCGCACCTGGGAAGTCAGTGAAGGGCACACCCCCTCAACCAAGGGGGTCGCCATCTCCATCGACTTACCCACTAACATCACCTCCATCTTGTCAGGATTCAGTCGCAGTCGATTAGCCCTCATCCAGTCCCTGACAGCGGCCAGACACCGAGTAAGCACAGACACAGGCGGTCCTGGGTTGGTTGAAAATGAGAAGTACAGTTGGGTGTCATCCGCATCCGGATGACACCTCACCCTGTACCTCTTGATCACCTCGCCGAGCGGCTGCATGTACATGTTGAATAGGAGAGGGGACAAGACAGAACCCTGTGAGACCCCACACAAGAGGTCTTGGTGAGGAATTCCACTGGGTGGACACATCCTGCACCAACTGGTGTACTGGGGAGCCTTGCTTGGCCTGCTTCGCCCAGAGGAGGTTGCTGCCCGTCACGGTCTGGTTAAATAAACGAGCCAGATTCCTCCTCCACTTGATCAGGGAGCTGAGGGTGCCTGCCCCAATCCCCTTCTCCCCAAGCCCTTGTCCCTGACCACCAAGTGAAGGAATGCTGGTGAAGCCCCCCTTGCGGACTGCCCTCAATATGTTGGCCGCATTGTCCATCACCACGCGCCCCTTGGTGAAGGACGCACCTGGTGTGACCCACTCCCTCACCATGGCATTCAGAGCTGCCTCAATGTTGCGAGAACTTTATTACTTCTGCCTAAATCAGGGCCCACCTATACCCTGCTTTGGTACCCCTCCTGCCACTCCCAAATGCTGCCTCCGGTGCGCCGTCTCCCAAATGCTGCCACCAGTGCGCCGTCACTTCCAGGTAGGCATGCTGCGTATTTCTGCTCGACCACAGGACGGTGGTGAAATGAAGGGTAGCATCCCAAGCCCCTGCCAGCTGCTCCCTCACCCGCTCCTTTAAAGCCTGGTATAAGGCTGGCACCACCTATTGACTCAGGGTGGTGCATAACGGCAGCTTAAACTGGGGGGCCAGGAAGCCAATCGGGCACCTGAACCCTATGTCCCTGACCACTGAGAAGGGCTGCCCATCGAGTGCAATCATTTTCCCCAACATGTGTGTGGCTTTCATTTGAAAGCCATGTCGCCCTCCATTTCCTCCAGCTGCCAATGGACTTGGCATCTGCCTCCCCCCCCCAACAGCTCCTCCATGGTGCACTGATGCTTCTGGGCCTCAACTGGTGGTGGTGGCTGCTGCTGCTACTGCTGTTGTCCCCCCCCCCAGCAGCAATACCATTTCCTCCTAGCAGCAATACCGTTCCTGCTGCTGGAGGTAGCTGCTCAAGGAGGACGCTTGCCCACTGATGGAGGCGGACGACTGGCCGCTGCAGTTGGAAACATGCTGGCGTCCACTGCCCCTGCCTGCCGCTTATTAACATAGTACTGTGGCTTGCCTTGAGGTGCCTCACCATGGCAGTTGTGCCAATGTTGGTGAGCACCTGCCCACATTTCACCACCTTCTGGAACAAACAGCACTGCAGTTCCCTGGGATCATCCACCCGCACCAACTTAAAAGGATCCCATACGCAGGATTTTTTGCCTTCTCCTGCCTTCTGGACCGCACCAGGTAACACACCAGTGACAGCGTTGATGGGAGGGGCAGAACATGGTGACAACACAGCTCTCGGAGGGA
Organism: Sphenodon punctatus; assembly: GCA_003113815.1. Lineage (NCBI taxonomy): Eukaryota > Metazoa > Chordata > Lepidosauria > Sphenodontia > Sphenodontidae > Sphenodon > Sphenodon punctatus. The sequence continues at coordinate 5,050,071 of QEPC01012435.1, forward strand.
TGTGTGGCCGGCCCTGTCCAAAGTAGCCATGGTTCTGTTGTCCTGCCCACCAACAAGTGTCCCCAGCAAGCGAGTGTTCTCTATGCTGGGGGAAATTTGCTCACCGCACCGCCTGAGACTGGGGGCCAAGTTGGTGGAGAAGTTGCTTTTCATCAAGGTCAACCTTCCGCTGCTGGGATTCCCCGAGCTGCTCCTGGACATGGATTGATGGTGCAGTGGTACATGCCATCCCATTCCAGGGGCAGTCTTGGGACGGGGCTCTTCCTCAATCTGGGCTGCTGCTGCTGAGGTGCTGTCTCTTCCTCCCAATGCCTGGCATCCGCCCTGCCTCTCTTTCTCTCACTAAATGGCCTCGGCCAGCCTATCCGACTGACCTCATGACACTGGGTGGCATTGGGAAGCTATAAGCAGGGCCCCGATTCTTCCGCGGAATTTTTTTTAAAATACCGCGGGAGTCAGGGGCTAATTCTGCGCCTCGGCGCGATTTACCATGCGGGGGGGGCTTGGCTTGCCTCCTCCTCCCCCCGCACTGGTAAAACCTCAGGGCTTCCCCTCCCCAGCTGCTGGGGCGTGCTTGACTCCCCCCCCCAAAAAAAAACCCCAAAAGGAATTGCCTTACCAGGGACGGCAGCAGCAGCTGCTCCATCCAGCGCGCTCGTACTTCCTGCTCGTACTTCCTGGCCCCTCCCGACGGGGCCTCTCAGGGCGACGCAGCCGGATGACGTCATCTGGCTGCGTCGCCCTGAGAGGCCCCGTCAGGAGGGGCCAGGAAGTACGAGCAGGAAGTACGAGCGCGCTGGACGGAGCAGCTGCTGCTGCCGTCCCTGGTAAGTTAATTAATTATCTAAAGGGGGTGCCTCCCCCCCTGGCAACTGGGGAGGCTGGGGAGGGGAAGCCCCGAGGGTTTTTTCATTCCCCTCCCCTCATGGAATCTCCTGCCCCGCGTCCCCGCAGCGCAGGCTTGAAATTCTGCGCTGGGGTAAGCGGGGCAGGAGATTCCGCAGGGGGAGGGGAATTCCACGGGAAATCTGCGAATCGCAGACCCGCGTTTCCCTCGGGGCCCTGGCTATAAGCCTTCCATCCAGCCTCTGGCTAGATGATCTCGGCCCACCTATCTGACTGGCGCTCTCTTGCTGCACAGTCTTCGCCAGCCTATTTGAGTGCCGTGCCAAGGTCCCAGCCTGCCTTCCCTGCTGCCTCTCATGCCACGCTGCCTGTCTCCACGCCCTGGTGGCCAACCTCGAACCCTCCTCAGCCTGCCTTCCATTGCTCATGCCACGCTGCCTGTCTGCTGCTGCTGTCACTGCTACCTCTGCTGTGCCATGGGATCTGTGCCCCGGCAATCCAATGTCCACTCCTTCTGCCTCTGTTGTGCCATGGGTTCTGTGCCTCGGAAATCCAGTGCCCACTTCTGCTGCCTCTGTTGTGCCATGGGTTCTGTGCCCCGGCAATCCAAGGTCCCTTTTGTTATAGACTTTCATCCAGCATCTCGTAAGTATGACCGTCAATTAAGGAGAGCTGCCCCTTATTAGCTAATTCACTACATCTTTAAAAAACCATCTGTCATCCTCCTTTGGTTGCTTTTCAATAACTATCAAATCTACGTAAATTACTTGTCAGATCTGACCTAAAATAGTCTGTTAGCAACCCTGGATCACATCACTGTGAATCCAAATGTTGCATCACCTGTATCATCTGAAAGAAACTATCACATTCAAAAGCAGAACAATTGGTAGGACCTATTACATCAAACAGAACATCGCCTGCAAGTCTAGCAACCTAATATATGTAATAAAATGCAAATGCTCTGGATGCCACATGCAGTGTGTTGGGAAAACTAACACGGACCTCTCTACCCAGTTCAGAAACCACAAATCAGCTATTGTGACAAAGAAGCTGGAACAACCTGTTGCAAGACACTTTAAATCAGAAGATCACACCCGCTCTGACTTAGAAATCTGTCCAATAGTTAGGTGAAAAACACAATTGGAATGATAAGCAGCATCCAAACAGGACCAAAAGAAAACCAATGGTGGCTAGTGTTGGTGACAGTGTCAACACTCTTGCCTCTGGTAGCAGTTTGTGGACTGTGACTGAAATGAACGCCCTATGGAGCAATGAGATGATGATGAAGACAGTTTGAATTGGCCTAACAAAACCAACAATGAGATGAAAATTCTATAATTCAAATGAACCACCTGTTCCTCAGCAAAATGCTGATTGTTTGGCATATTGGGACATAAAAACATATCCGACTAATGCTCACTATAGTGGCTTTAACGTATTTGTCCTGTCCAACCACGGACATAGAATCAGAACATGTGTTTATCATAGCAGGTGATGATACTTGCCAAGCTACTCCTTGTTTTTGAGTTCTGCCACCTGACATTTAGGACGCTGCAAGATACTCAATCTTGTGGAAAGCACCCTTTTTAACTCCATGGAGTGGGCCACTGAGGTTACAATTAGAGCTGATGTGAGAACAAGTGTTCCCATACAGTTGGACAACATTTATCTTTTGGGAGCACTTGTGTCTGTCAGTAATTCCTCACTGTTCACTGATTCCGTGATTCTCTTACTGCAAATTCGACACCTGTGAGTTTCTGGCATTTGTTTTGTTTTTCTGCCAGTTTCTGGTATTTTGTGATAAATTTTTTTGTCCATTTCCATACATTTTTATCAATTTTAGATAATTTCTGGTGTGTTCCATCAATTTACGGCACTTTCTCTCAATGTACGTCTCTTTTAAGTGCATGTAATGATAAGAAACTTTTTTTACACTAAAAACAAAAAAGCAGAAAATATCTGGACTATTAAATTACCAATTGCAAACATTTTATTTGACCCTTTTTACACAAGATGGGGCCCACTCATGACCACACAGATCTGCTGCATGGATATGAGTGGGTGCCACCCATGTGAATGCTGAGGGGTGTGTGTGCACTCCTGCGAAACACGCATGCACACCCACTTTCACCCATCACTCACTCACAGGGCAATTGGCCAAAATGGTGATTGCTCTGTGAGTGGGAATGCGTGGGGGATTGGTGTGCGCTGGGTGAACAGAACGCGGTTCAGATGTTCGGTCGTTCGGTTCGAAACCAGAGTTCAGTTTCAATGGCTCAGTTCAGCCGAGTTCGGTTTGGCCAAACTTGGCCGAACGTTCAAAACCAGCGAAACCAAAATGTAACCCAAACCTAATTTGCGGCCCTGGAAAGATGTTTTTCCTGCCTCCGAAATCGTTCGAACATGACCAAACTGTTCGGTCGTTCAAGAGTTCGGTTCAGACATTCGGTTCAGACATCCGAACAGACAGAATTCTGTCCGAACATCTGAACCGCATTCGCCCATCCCTAGTGCACTGGTGTACACTGCCCCCTCGCCACACTGCCCACACTACTGCGTGCATGCTGATGCTCTTCCCACACTTATGGCCCATTTTAAAAGTGCCAATATCTCTTAAACAGGATTGGCCTGACCTTGAAGGGTCCTGCTAAATTTATCAACTATAATTACCCTCAGTTTTCTAGGCACAATAGAAAACACAATTGGGTACCACTGCACTAATTTTCCATTCTACACTTATTAAGCTTTTCCTCAGCATGTGACTAGCAGTGTCCCAACCAGCCTTTCTTAAAATACATCAACTAATTTCCTAAGGAAACTATTACATAGACAAAAATTTCTCATATCTGGAAGCTTTCCTCATATTGACCTAAATATTGTCCCTTGTAATTCCAGCCCAAGTTCTTCTGCTTTACAACCTCCTGTTTTGTGTTAAATGATTCCTCAATTTCTTTTGTGACTGTACCTTTCAAAAATTAGTAAATTATTATCCCATCATGTTTAGCCTTTAGTCATCTCATGACAACCTGAATCAAAAAATCTGTTTATCTTATCAAAAAAATGTTACCCTCCAGGTACTTCGTCATGCTTTTGCTATTTTTAGAAAAGTGGGAAATTATGCATTTGCTTTTTTTTAAAGAGTCTGTATACCTGGCAGACTATGTTTTGTCTTCTGGTTCTGCTAACTAACACTTAGGATGCTGTGAAACAGCCCACCCTACCCCACCCCACCCTCCAAAAAAATCAGTGGAAAACTACCCTTCTAAGTCTATGGGAAGGGCCAGGAAAGTTACAATGGAATTATGATATCTGAAACTAAGTAACTTTCAACCGCTGCACCAGTGGGTTTTCATCACAATCAATGACATCTGCATTGTAACTCATTGTAACTTCCTCATCGGGTTGCTACTGTGTGTGTTCATGTTTTTTTATTTGTGTGGTTTTTTAAATTGTTTGTTTTTTGACTTCTGAAAGCATCTGAATCTAAACCAGCTTTAGTCACTGTCAATGAAGGTCCGTTATTGTATTGTACTATCCCCATATAGATAATGTTTGTTGCTGATATCAGTCTTGATACAAGGGACAATGGATGTCCCTTGTATTAAGGACACACATTTCTCCTACATGTTTGCTGTTACATCCTGAACTTTCTGTGTGTCTAAATCACTCACCCAGATCTTAAATATCCAGCTCTTTGAACTTCTGTGTAGAACTTATCCCAGAACTTGTGTGTGTAAAAAGTTCTGCTGGTAAACTGCTTTACTTCAGGCAGCTGTGGTCACTTCGTGTCCATGACAACCTGTCATTAGGAATGGGCGAACACGGTTCAGAAGTTCGGACCAAACTCGACCAGTTCGGTCGACCGAACCGAACTTCCGAACTCAATTTTCGTAGTGAACCGAATTTCCGAACTCAGTTCTGTTTGACCTTCCCTAAAATATAATATTCCATTTAGTTAAATGGGGTTTGAATTTCCGAACTCTGTTTGGAATTTCGGAGTTCGGTCGACCGAACCCGAATAGTTCGGTCGACCGAACCCGAATAGTTCGGTCGACCGAACCCGAATAGTTCGGTTGACCAAACCCGAATAGTTCGGTCGACCGAACCCGAATAGTTCGGTCGACCGAACCCGAATAGTTCGGTCGACCGAACCCGAATAGTTCGGTCGACCGAACCCGAATAGTTCGGTCGACCGAACCCGAATAGTTCGAAACAAACCAAATTTCTGAACTTGGTTCTGTTCGCCCATCCCTACTTGTCATGTCTACAGCTGAAGTTACTTTAGGCTGCCTCAGGATAGTGTGTGTGTGAAGAATGCATCCAGGAACTGCCTCAGGGCAGTGTATATGTGAAAAATGCATCCAGAATTTACTTGTGGACTTGTAAACCCAGAAGATTGCAAAATCCGGAACTTTAAGGTGTGTATAAAAATGCCTTATGAGTCCACAACTAAGTACCTTATCTGTAAGCGGATTCTTCAAGTGGCTCAGTTGTGACTCTTCAATAGGTCTGATAGGGCTTCACCCCACCATAACTTCCTACCCCTGTTGAGGAAGCACTAAATGCCAAGACCCTGTGCTTAAGGCTTGACCATTTAAAAGTGCAAAATACTACTTCATGGAGGAGGTGAGTCCTAGGACTGTCTCTTTGAAGCCCCACTTTCAAAGGAGGCTTGCTGCTCCAGTGCTCTCCTCCCTTTCCCTGCACAGGAGCTTGCATTGTTAAAAGTTTGGCTCTTAACATTAGCAGCTTCTCTACAGGTGTGGCTAATAGCTATTATTAAGGAATGAGAACTATTGCGGCAACTATTTCAAATACATTTTGCCCCAAACAGGCAGGGTTTCAGAAGGGCATGTCAGTTGTGGAGCATTGCCTGATTTTGACCCATCTAATAGATAAATATATGGCATCTAATGGGCATCTATTCCTGGACCTTAAGTCCGCTTTTGATTATTATGGCCTAAACTAGATAAGACTTTGATGGACAAGAGATTGTTATTCCTCATCCAGAGCCTATATGCCAACTCAAAAATAGTTGTTATAGCAAATTCCAAGGGGGACATTTCTGAGGAGCTTAACACTTCTATTGGGGTGAGGCAGGGTTGCATATTGGCCCCTGTTCTTTTGAATTTATTTTTTAATGATGTGGTGCCTTTGATGGCACAATCGCAATTCTTCCCCCCTAAGTTGTCCTCACATTCTGTGGGTTCCCTGATTTATGCAGATGACCTGGTTTTACTATCCCAGACCCGTATTGGCTTGAAAAGACAACTAGAGGCTTTTTCATCTTATTGTGATGCAAATTGTTTGAAGATCAATCATGCAAGTCCAAAATAGTTGTCTTTACAAAAGTCAGGTCTAAAAGACCATTTAAATGGGTCCTGGATGGCAAACAGATTGAACAGGTTAAACTGTTTAATTACCTTGGGCTGTATTTTCATTATTCAGGCTCATGGACGGAACATCATAAAAGAGCTGCAGCAGCTGTGACGGGAACTACCTTTGCCATTTATAAATATTTTGCAAGTTTTGGGGACAGCAGAGTTTAAACTGGCATTAGATGTTTTTAGCTGTAAGGTTGGCTCCCAATTTTTATTTGGTGCAGAATTGTGGGCCACATTGATTTATGTTTCTGGATGTGGTTCAATCTAAGTTTCTCTGATCTCTAGTTGAGGCCTGAAAAGGTACCACCAGCGCTGCCATAAGATTGGAGTTAGGCCAAAAAAGTTGGACCTACATGGCGTGTGACCAAGTTTTGGAACAAAATCTCCAGAGCGCTACTGGTTCACTTAAAAGGGGATTTACGCAAGAGCCACTGGCACTGTAGGGTAGAAATCCATTTGAGAAATTTAGGTCTACCTAGTAAATATTTGCATAGGAAAGTTTATCATTCGGCAGGGGCAGAAATATTTCAAAGGTGGATGGATATTAGCCAGCAGGATGAAATTGCAAAAATAAGATCTCCCCCCTGACCCCCCCATATGGGAGGTTTTTTGTCATTAATCCTGGACAAAGGTAGAATGGAAAATTCTTTTTCTTTGACCTGTTCCTGTAGAGGGAAAAGACTTTTTCTGGCCGCTAGATTTAATGCTTTACCAACTATGCTTCTGGAGAGCCATTACAGTGGGCTTCCCTTCCATCAGCATTTGTGCCCATTTGATTTTATGGAAGTAGAAACAACAGACTACAGGAGAGGTATACAGGTGTGATATACACCTAGATAATACAAAACAACTAATCACACCCCTTGCATTCCGTATTCTTACTATATTTTCTATAAAACTTCAAGTTGAAGCTACCTTTGAATTGAAGCTACACAAACAACAGAATGTCTTAAGCAAGAAGTAAAAAACAGAACGTAGATAGGTCTAAATAACCTGTTTAAATACAAAACCAGCTTACTGCATTAAACTGGAAGAATCCTTAGGTAGAAAAGAACCCAATACATAAATAAAGGAAAGAAGACAGTCCTGAGCACATAGATGATTTTCAATGGGTGATTTCAGACGTGACGTTGACACGGTGAACCACGGTGAATACCCACCTGGGGTCACCGTGTCCCGCACGTCTGTTTGGCGGCCGCCAGATGTTGGCCACGCTCAATCGGCACATGGGGTCAATTTGAACCACGCTTCCCGGGCTAGCCGGGGGAAGGTCCCGGGAAGCGTGGTCAAACGGACCCCGGGCCGTGGCCAACAAAAAGTAACATCTGGCCGCGTGCCACGGCCCGGGATCCCCAGCGGGATCCCGGGCCGTGGCACGATCGGCCAGAAGCGGCGGCCGCATTGGCCCCGCCGCCTGCCCGTCTCCTCGGAGGGCGGGCGGCGGGGTGCGTGGAGGGGGTGGGGCCGTGCGGCCGCACGTTGCACCGCGCGGCCCCTCCCACTTTCCCCGCCGGGATCCCCCCAGCACGTCTGTTGGGCCGTGCAGGGGTGACCCCGGCGGGGAACGAAGACGTTGGTTCCGGTATGGGGCCAAAGGGCCCCGTATCGTCTGAAAGTACCCAATGTAAAAACCAACGTTTCGCTTCTTCAAAAGCTTCTTCAAAAGCTTCTTCAGGGTTCCTTCTTTGTTTTTTCCTTCCGTGAGCTTTAGTAAACTACGCCTTTACTGATGCAGAACTATAAACCACAGTACAAAGGATTCAATAGAGTACATAGTAGGCAACTATAATATAACCAGAACAATTAACAAAATTATCTTTAGACGTACATAAAGTAAAATACTTGGCCCCATGCCCCCTTGATCTCAATCTGACTCAGCCTGCCCAGGAATCATACATTTTCAGCATTCATCCAGGCCCAATTAGGGCCTATTTCTTCCTGAATGGGAAACAAATATAAATAATATAATTCAACTCCCCCCATCTTCAGAGGTACCATCCTCTTAACCTCCCTAAACTAGTTTAGGTTCTATAAGATCCAAAGGGATTTCTTCATTCAAATGAGGTTTAAACAATGGGATGCTCAAGGGCTGTTAAGCCCTTTATGGAACCTTTACACAGGCCAAGATGTAATAAACATTTCCAAACTGAAAATAGCTACTCACTTTTAATTCCTTTCACAAAAATCTCCCCTTTGTTCCAGGGGGATCTTCCCTTTTAGTTTTTTTTAACAGGGACTGAGTTTTAGTTTTCATTTTGACAGGGAGCTTCAGCTTTGGGAATTAAACGCTCTCCCAAAGCTCAAGCTCTTCATAGTCAACTCAAATAGCTCCCCTGGGACAAATTAACCTAAAATGCCTAAACAAAAGACACCCGAAGTATGTATGTATAAAGAGCATGTTCTTTTTTTAAACCCATATGCAAAAAATTCTTTGAATTTCTTAGGGGTACCTACTAAAAAAAGAGAGGGATACCCATATTTATATACCCTAGCAAATATGCTTTATTTCACTGCTTAATCAATTACTCAAAGGCTACTCAGCCTTTTATAAAACCCTTTGCAAAGGTCAAAATTTGATAAACGTTTCCCAAAATAAAAGGAGCTACTCACTTTTAGTTCCTTTCACAAAGATAGCCCCTTGTGGCTCCTACTTCGATCTTTCCCCTTTGGTTTGTGTTACAGGGGCTGCTGCTCGCTAGCTCCTACTTCAGCTGCAAGCACACTCCCAAAGTTCAAGCTCTTTATTGCCAACTCAAACAACTCCCCTGCAACAATTTAACTTAATTACCTAAGCAAAAGGCCTCAAAGGATTATTATAGAGCATATTCCCTTCTTAAACCCATACACAAAAATTAAGATTTCTTGAAGGTACCTACTGTTGTACAAAGGATACCCATATTTATATATCCTAGCAAAAATAGGATATTTAATCAATAAGGCTACCTCTGGGGAGAGGGACCCAAAGTCTTCCTCAAGGGAGCATGGGGCACTGAAAGCTCAATATATTCAAAACTAACCGTACACAAGGAAGTTACAAACCATTCTGAAGAGTTTAAACCACAATAAAAACTCAGAGTTTAAAAGATCATATCCAACAAATCATTAAGCCCTAAAGGATAAACTGTATCCAGTTTAATGATCCAGTAGGACTCTCTATAGGCCAAAAAATTAGGATCTACAGGGAGACTGACTGTCTCAATTCCCCCAAAAGAAAACATATCCATGTCCTTATGTGCTTTATTATAATGATCAACGAAAGTGTCTGGAAGAGTTCTTGTTTTAAGCTTACTTCTATGTTCATTTATTCTAAGTTTAAGGTTTCTAGAGGTTTTTCCCACATACATTTTATTGCAAGGGCATTGTATTGCATAGACAACACCTATGGTACTACAGTTGATGAAATCCTTGATAGTAAACTCCTTCCCTTTCTGATCCTTAAAGGTCTTTACCTTCTTACTAAAGGGACAATTTGAACATTGCCCACACGGAAAGTTACCAAAAATATTCTTTTTATCCAGAGTTCTCTGCATCAACCCTGGGAGTCTGGCCCTAATCAAAAAGTTCCCCAAATTCCTTCCTCTTCTAAACGTGAAGGATGGGTGGGGGGTGTCTTAAATCCTTTAATGTGGTCTACTGTGTTCCAATTTTTTTTTATTATTTTTTAAATTTGATCAGTACAGTTATTAAATGTAGTGACACAAACTAATTTATTCCTATCCTCTTTTTTCTGTGGGGGAGCTTGTAGGACAGAGACCCTAGTGATGCTGGAGACCTTCTGTAGGCTCTCCTTAACTATGTGCTCTGGATTCCCTCTGGCGATAAACCTATTACTCATATCCTTTGCTTCCTTTTGAAAAACACTTGTTAAAGTGCAATTCCTTTTAATGCGCCTAAACTGGCCATTAGGTATTAATAATAATAATAATAATAATTAATAAGTATTATTATTATTATTTATTATAAACATTTATATAGCGCCGGTCATGTACCTGGCGTTGTACAGATCATAGAAATAGATGCAGTCCCTGCCTGTGGTATATTTCGTACAAGATGCCTGGGATGGTGACTATCATAAAAAAGATATGCATTCTGATCTGTTGGTTTGGTATATGTGGATGTAATAAAATTTCCTTCTTCCCAATTGACTGGAAGGTCCAAAAAACTGATTTTCTTTTTATTATATTCCAAAGTAAATTTAATAGTATTATGTAATGTATTTATCCATGTGTGAAATTCTAGAAGCAATTCTGCACTACCAATCCAAATGACAAAGATGTCATCAATGAAAAGCCTCCACAGGAAAATATATTCATAAAATGGATTAATCTGCACATCATAAATATCTTTTTTCCCATTCATGCATGTAGATTATTGCCAAATTGACTGATAAATAACTCCCCATGCTAATACCCTTAATTTGCAGATAAAATTGTTTATTAAATTCAAAATAATTCATTGTGAAGGCAAGTTCACATAAAATTAACAGAAAATTTGTTGGAGGACTCCTACTTCCTCTAAGGTCAAAATATTTATGGAGTGTGTCCAAGGCTTTACTATGAGGGATATTTGTATATAGGACTTTGACGTCCATTGTGACCAATATTGGGTCTATCCCTGTACTGTCCACATCTGCAATGATGTTTATAAAATCCATCGTATCCCTAATATAAGACGGTATTTTATCCACAAATAGCTTTAAATAAAAAGCCAAAAACTTTGAAATTGGGTTCAGTATTGATCCGATCCCTGAGACTATAGGCCTGAATTGGAGAGGGGTAGTACCCTTATGCATTTTAGGCAGGCCATAAAAGGCTGGTATCCTAGGAGAATTATTTAATAAATATTTATACTCCTTATCTCCAATACTATTTCTCTCTAAACCCTCTTTCAAAATAACCTGTGTCCTTTCTTGAGTAGGGATGTGTGAACAGAACCAGGTTCGGATATGTGACTGTTCAGTGGTTTGGGTCAAACTTTGAGCTCAGATTTGTATTCAATTCAGTTGGGCTTGGTTCAGTCTTTAGTGTGGTGCAATCAGAAACTGAAAATGACATTTGTTTTTTGAAATAAAGGGAAAAAACTGAAAAACATATTTCCCACTATAACATTTTTGTTTCTTATTCGATTTTGATGGAATTTGGGTAGATTGTATCACCTATGGAGGGAACTAGGTGTACAAAAACTTGAAATGTTCAGACAAAGGAAACCAATTTAAGAAGCAATTGAATGTTGTGATTTTAAGAAAAGCTCCATACACATTAATGGCTACATCTTCTTTAAATTGCATCCAATGTTCATGAAACTTGTGCATATTATGTCCCTCCATATGCTAAATATGTCTGCCAATTTTTACAAAGAGTGGATAAAGGGTCACAAGGGTATAAGACATTAACCTGAAAATACATTTCCAGATGTAACTTTTTGATATTCCATTCTGTTTACAGGATATTTGGCAAGAGTGTATAAAATACCTTTCCTGACATTTCAGAAAATGGACAGGAGAATTTTATAAAGGGTCCCTATTATATAAGCAATTGATGTTGTCCCTGTGAAGATCATTATTCAGATGAATATCAGCATATTCAGTGCCAGTCAGAGGCAGGCACCCTGCATGGCAGGGGGAGAGAGACTGTAGGAGGAAGGATGTGGAGCAACCCCAAAGACTGACAGACACATTCAATGGCCAAACACATTACTGCAAGCTTCTAG